>SJYV01001329.1:864260-917685 GCA_006410875.1 Neotragus pygmaeus | reverse complement strand
TGGATGTGAGAGTTGGTCTGTGAAGAAGGCTGAGCGCCGAAGAATTGATGCTTTTGAACTGTGGTGTTGGAGAAGACTCTTGAGAGTCTCTCGGACTGCAAGGAGATCCAACCAGTCCATTCTGAAGGAGATCAACCCTGGGATTTCTTTGGAGGGAATGCTGCTAAAGCTGAAACTCCAGTACTTTGGCCACTTCATGCGAAGTGTTGACTCATTGGAAAAGACTCTGATGGTGGGAGGGATTAAGGGCAGGAGGAAAAGGGGACAAGAGAGGATGAGATGGCTAGATGGCATCACGGACTCGATGGACGTGAGTCTGAGTGAACTCCGGGAGTTGATGATGGACAGGAAGTCCATCATGTCTGACTCTTTGCGACCCCATGAATCACAGCACGCCAGGCCTCCCTCTCAGCATCAGAGTAAAGGAATGCCCATTACTATCATCACCGAATGTTAATACTAATTAATTTTAATTGTTAGATTTTGTACAGTTTGTTGTTTTCTTCTTTGTATTTTTCTTTTTGCTCATTTTGGAACAATGAGCATGTATCATTTTAATAAAGTAGATAAGGTTATTATTTAGAAAAGACAGGTGAGAGTGGGAGAAACTATATAAGTAAGAATAAAAACTATGTAAGAATAAAAATTGAGATGCATAATATATGAAGAACTTCTACAAAATAATAGGAAAAAGGTAAAATGTTCAGTTAAAAAATTGGGGTAATATGCCTATGTAACTCATAAAATTACATATAGAAATAAATATATAAAATGCATAAAATGCATAATCACTGAAATCAAGGAAAAGTAAATTTAAATGAGAGCTTTTTTAAAAACCTCTCTTACTGAAGACTAGTGATGACTGATAATATACAGTGTTGGGGAGGGTTTCTAGGAATGGAAGTGCTTGCACACTTTTGGTGAAAATATGAATTGAGAAGGCTCTTTTGGAGAGCAATTCAACCCTGGTTTCCAACATTTAAAAGATATATTCTTAACATCTTGTGACAAGACCATAGTGGAAAAGAAGAAGAATTTATATATGTATAATTGAGTCACTGCTGTACAGCACAAATTAACAACTTTGTAAGTCAATTGTACTTCAATAAAATTTTTACAAAGAAAAAAAATAAAGGAAAATATAATGTAAAAAAAAAGATAGATATATTGTTCTGATCTAGCAAATTCACTTTCTCAGAAGTCCTAGCTTAGCTAGAGAAACATTCTCAGAGATGCCCGTGAATATCTGCCTGAGGATGTTCATTTAACTCTTCTTGGCAGTAGTGAAAAACAAAGCAATTAGGGCGACCTTGAACTGTGGAAAACTCCTAATTATGAACATGGTAGTTGGCATATACTGATAAAGAAAGATCTATATGACAGATCTATCACTAGGTGAAGACAGAACAGCAAATAATAGAATGACCTCAGTTGCTGCTGCTAAGTCACTTCAGTCGTGTCCGACTCTGTGTGACCCCAGAGATGACAGCCCACCAGGCTCCCCCGTCCCTGGGATTCTCCAGGCAAGAACACTGGAGTGGGTTGCCATTTCCTTCTCCAATGCATGAAAATGAAAAGTGAAAGTGAAGTCGTTCAGTCGTGTCTGACTCTTAGCGACCCCATGGACTGCAGCCCATCAGGCTCCTCCGCTCATGGGATTTTCCAGGCGAGAGTACTGGGCCTCAGTTATGTAACTATAAAAAGCTGTGCGTTTGTGAGAGATGACTATGGAAATGCAGAGAAAACACTGGGAGGATACATAGCAGTCTTAGCAGGGGCTCCTCCCGGGCAGGGACGTGGGGCGGGGGGAGAGTGTGAAGGGGGACGTTTATGTTTTATTTCATAAGACTTTGTGTTGTTTGAATCTTTTGCTGTGAGAATGTATTCATATTATACTTAAAAATTTTTTTTAACTGGGGTATATGAACCTAAAGGTCCATAACTTGATAGTAGAATTTAGATAAAACTGAGGCTGGGACACAAAGTGGAAATGGTGACAGAGGCTGTGGGGAGCAGGAAAGGGGATATTTTATACTTTAGACAGACCCATAATACCACACCAAGTAACAATGGGAGACATGCTGGCTGCAGGGTTTCTATTGTGAAATTCTCATCTCCTTGGTACAGTTTAGCTACATATGTGAATTGACCATGAGCAGAGAACTCGAAGGGCTTCCCTTGTGGCTCAGCTGGTAAAGAATCTGCCTACAATGTGGGAGACCTGGGTTCAATTCCTGGGTTGGGAAGATCCCCTGGAGAAAGGAATGGCTACCCACTCTAGTGTTCTGGCCTTACAGACGTCTCCTACCACCTACAGATACCCAGGCATTATGGGACTTTTTNGGCTCAGCTGGTAAAGAATCTGCCTACAATGTGGGAGACCTGGGTTCAATTCCTGGGTTGGGAAGATCCCCTGGAGAAAGGAATGGCTACCCACTCTAGTGTTCTGGCCTTACAGACGTCTCCTACCACCTACAGATACCCAGGCATTATGGGACTTTTTCCTGGGCCTCCAGAGAAGGGAGGACTGGAACTCGGCCCTACCAGAAATCAGACCAGACCAGAACCAGAATTCGAGTTCTCTGCCAAGAGGAGGGGATCAGTCTCCAATCCTCAGCTCAGGCTGAGGGCCCTTTGACCAGATTCCTGTGTCCAGGACTGAGGAAATAGAAAAACAGGGAAGGATAAGGGTTAAGGAGAGGAAAGAGAGAGGGAAGAGGAGAGAGATCAATAAAGTCTCTTGTTCCTTACCGGTCGGGGCACTCTGGCCAGTTGTCCAGGTCAGGAGACCAGGGACAAAAGGGTCCCAGTTGCGGCTGTTGAGTCTGGTCCGTTGGCAGGCAAGCTGGCCCCTGAGTACCCCGAGTGGTCAGGATGTCAGTCTCAGTCAAGAAGAGTCCCCACCAGAGTCGCCATTTGTTGCAGGAAGGGGGACCCCTTCCAGGGCCCGTGTGACTGCAAAGAGGTGGACACAACTGAGCAACTTTCACAACATAAGATATCCTTCAATAGGTGAACAAATAAACAAACTGTAGTACAGCCTTACAATGGAATATCAATAATCAATGAGAAGAAATGGGCTATCCAGCCACAGAAGGTCAAAGGAGAATCTTAAAAGCATATTGCTAGTAAAAGAAGTCAGTCTGAAAAAGCTACATACCATGTGATTCCAACTACATGACATTCTAGAAAAAGCAGAACTGTGGAGACAATAAAAAGGAGAACTCTATGGGGCTTCCCTGGTGGCTCAGTCAGTAAAGAATCTGCCTTCAATGCAGGAGACCTCTTAGGTTGGTAAAAGGATACTCATAGAGAAGATGGGAGGGGTAGGCCTAAGGAGTGCAGCATTTGATGGAAATATCTTTTACTCCACTTAAAATGTATGTATTTCATATCTGTATAGATTTATGTAGACTATAAACATATATATATATATACATCTCTTTGGATCAGAGTTTTGAAAATTAGTCTGTAATGTAGTAACCTGTGCTGCTCAAGGGACTGTACTTGGTTTGGCCTTAATTACTCACGCTATAGACTTTTTGCTGGAGAAGAACACCATAGAGATGGAGGTCACTGGTCTTTTACAATTCTTCCTGGTTATGTAGTAGGAGTTTCACATTTTAGAGAATTGTGAGCTTCTATGTAAAAGATGCAGTTTTGCCTTCAAGGGAGGTGCTGTGTGTCATAAATAAGAATCAGCCCTGGGAAGGACTCAGAACTCTCTCTCCTGTTCTCCTTAGGGCATCAGTTGAAGAGAGATACGGCAAAGATCTGCTCAGCCTCGCTAGGAAGAAGCCATGTGGACAGTCTGAGACCAAGTAGGTGCCACGTTTCTTTCTGGTTTCCAGGTTGTCTGATACCACTCGGGAGCCCCGTCACTTCATCAGACAGACCTGGCCAGTAGGGTGAAATGTGTTGGGTTAAAAAAATGTTTACTTTTTTTCTTATTTCTAGTTGTAAAAAATAGAAATACAGAAAGAAATCTTAAATGAACTATGAAGCCATAACTCATTATCAATATTTTCTAAATTTTCCTTGAAGTCCTTTTCTGTGTATACTTTTTATAATAAACTGTGGAAAATTCTGAAAGAGATGGGAATACCAGACAACCTGACCTGCCTCTTGAGAAATGTGTATGCAGGCCAGGAAGCAACAGTTACAACTGGACATGGAACAACAGACTGGTTTCAAATAGGAAAAGGAGTACGTCAAGGCTGTATATTGTCACCCTGCTTATTTAACTTCTATGCAGAGTACATCATGAGAAATGCTGGACTGGAAGAAACACAAGCTGGAATCAAGACTGCCAGGAGAAATATCAATAACCTCAGATATGCAGATGACACCACCCTTATGGCAGAAAGTGAAGAGGAACTAAAAAGCCTCTTGATGAAAGTGAAAGAAGAGAGTGAAAAAGTTGGCTTAAAGNAATATCAATAACCTCAGATATGCAGATGACACCACCCTTATGGCAGAAAGTGAAGAGGAACTAAAAAGCCTCTTGAGGAAAGTGAAAGAGGAGAGTGAAAAAGTTGGCATAAAGCTCAATGTTTAGAAAACAAAGATCATGGCATCTGGTTCCATCACTTCATGGGAAATAGATGGGGAAACAGTGGAAACAGTGTCAGATTATTTTGGGGCACTCCAAAATCACTGCAGATGGTGATTGCAGCCATGAAATTAAGACACTTACTCCTTGGAAGAAAAATTATGACCAACCTAGATAGCGTATTAAAAAGCAGAGACATCAGTATGACAAAACCAATACAAATTATAAAGTAATTAAACTCCAGTTAAAATAAATACATTTATATTAAAAAAAAAGCAGAGACATTACTTTGCCAACAAAGGTCCATCTAGTCAAGGCTATGGTTTTTCCAGTGGTCATGTATAGATGTGAGAGTTGGACTGTGAAGAAAGCTGAGCACTGAAGAACTGATGCTTTTGAANCAACCTAGAGAGCATATTCAAAAGCAGAGACATTACTTTGCCAACAAAGGTCCATCTAGTCAAGGCTATGGTTTTTCCAGTGGTCATGTATAGATGTGAGAGTTGGACTGTGAAGAAAGCTGAGCACTGAAGAACTGATGCTTTTGAACCGTGGTGTTGGAAAAAACTCTTGAATGTCCCTTGGACTACAAGGAGATCCAACCAGTCCATTCTAAAGGAGATTAGTCCTGGGTGTTCTTTGGAAAGAATGATGCTAAAGCTGAAACTCCAGTACTTTGGCCACCTCATGTGAAGAGTTGACTTATTGGAAAAGACTCTGATGCTGGGAGGGATTGGGGGCAGGAGGGGAAGTGAATGACTGCCAGGGTCCAGCCCCAGTGGATCCAGGGTAATTTGAAGCAGACACGGAGTCGGAGATTAGGAAAGAATTATTTGACTAGAGATATAAAGAGAGATTAGGGAAGAATAATGTAGTGAGAGAGGAGAGAAAATAGAGGAGAAGAAGAGGCTGTGTTCCTTGGTTTACATAGAAAGCCAAATAAAGCCCCGAGACAAGGGGCTTACACCATCTATGTAGGTCACAGGCGCCTGCTTGAATGGCAGAGGGTGCCCTGCCTTGGGCTCCCTCTTGCTTGGGTCTTAGAAGCCCAGGCAAATAAGTAGACAAATAAGTGAGCCTCTATGTTCCAGACAGGAATCCAGCCTGAAAAGGAGAAAAAGAAAAGAAGACATGGGGGAAACCAGATTTCTGAGAAACTGGTTTGTCCTTTGTTTTCCAGGAAAGCTTTTATACTTTTAGTTATACATAGAGATCAATGGATAATACAAAATTATGCAGGGTCAGCACCCCTGACCCTTAACAAGACCAGGTTCTCTCTCTGCATACTTAACTGTATACATAGGTCTTAGGTGATTTACATCATCTTCTGGCCAGGAGGCCTATTAGCATTTTATGGCCCTTTTCTGATAAGGGTCTGTCAACCAGAAAACTTATTTGCTCTAAAAGTGTTGCTCTTACTAAAGTCTGGTGCCACTCTCAGAAAGCACTAATTAAGGTTACATTCTTACATAGCAAGGACACAACAATTTATAACAAAGAAAGAGGAGTATAGTGATTTATAACAAAGAGAAAATTCATTAACTCAAAAGTCTAGTATTGCTAACATCAAACTACTATATTCCTATTTCTGCATCCCAATTACATTGATTAATATCCTCCAGGTGCCTAAAAGATAAAGTATATGGAGGCCTGGCAGCAGTCATTAACTCAACANATCTTACTAAAGTCTGGTGCCACTCTCAGAAAGCACTAATTAAGGTTACATTCTTACATAGCAAGGATACAACAATTTATAACAAGGAAAGAGGAGTATAGTGATTTATAACAAAGAGAAAATTCATTAACTCAAAAGTCTAGTATTGCTAACATCAAACTACTATATTCCTATTTCTGCATCCCAATTACATTGATTAATATCCTCCAGGTGCCTAAAAGATAAAGTATATGGAGGCCTGGCAGCAGTCATTAACTCAACAATGAAACCCTTCACCAATATAATTCTTAGCTCTTTAAAAAAGGCTCTGTATCTTTAAGATGTTTTAAGCTTCATGGTTGAGGGGCTGTAAACAATCATATGTTGTAAAAGTCTGGATAAACCTGTCAGGCAAGTTAGAGAGCCATCAGAGGGGTTTGAGCTGAGACACTCCTTTTATATGCAGGAGACTGTTAACTGGAGCTTTAAGTTAACTTTTTCCACAGAAAGGTGGCAGGGGATAGCCCCCTGTTAATGTCAGAAGAGTTGGTGACAGGCATAATACAATAAGGCAGACAGACTCTGGTTTCGGGGCAGACACCCGAGAAAATCCAGGGGGACTCTCGAGGCCTGATCTCGCCTTTGCCCTGTCAGGCCACTTCCTCATGACTTCTGCCACGGGCGGGATTCCCCATGCTGGCTCCCAGCAGACGACAGAGGATGAGATGGCTGGATGGCATCACCGACTTGATGGACGTGAGTTTGAGTGAACTCCAGGAGTTGGTGATGGACAGGGAGGCCTGGCGTGCTGTGATTCATGGGGTCGCAAAGAATCGGACACAACTGAGCAACTGAACTGAACTGAACTGAACTGAATGTGTATACATCAATTCCTTCTTCAGGACCAAACTCCGTGCTGGTCCCCCTTGGGGGTGGTCTTAGAGGCTCGTGACTGGGAGGGAGCATTGTTGACTTGATTTTGAAGTTCTAAATTTAACCCTATTTTAACCTTGTCTTTAAGAGAATATTTCCTGGGAATGACTGTTGCAGTAAATGCCCTGATTCTGTACTTTATTCACACATGAAACGGGGTCAAGTGTTCTCCTGAAAAATCTCTTTATATAAATGCAGGAAGCAATGGCTCATCAGCTGGGAATAAGCTTTGTGCACGCCCCAGCCTCTGAGGAAGGTCTGTTTATGCTGGGCTGCAGAATCATGGCCGAAATGATGAGGTGTGTCTTCCTGGGCCTGATTAAACATGACTGGGAAACATCTTCTTCTCAAGATTCACAGCACACTTGCACAGGAGAGTGGAAGAGAAATAAGACTGGAGTCCAAGTAGCAAGAATGGCCTTTCCCGCCTGGGCAAACCCGGGCAATTTACAGACCATCACTCTGCCTCAGTTTTTTGTTTTTGTTTTTCACTTTAATGTGGTGTATTAGTTTCTGCAGGCTGCTGTAACAAAGAACCAAAAAACTAGGTGCTTTAAGACAACAGGAATTTATTCTCTCAGAGCTTCAGAGCCTGGGATTTGAAATCAGAAAGTTCTCTCTTTTTTGAGCAAACACGAGTCGGTGCCCAGTATATGGGAATAATATTCACCCTCTAGGCCGCCATCTAGCCCAGCTGCGAATCCCACGAAGGAAAGATATCATGTGCTGGTGATCACAAGAGGTGATTTAGAGTGATTCCGTCTGCAAAGTCATTCCCTTAATCATTCATTATTTCCGCAGACATTTACTGAACGCTGTCCATGCGCCCGGCTCCAGGGACGGATCTTGCTCATCGGCTCCCACCTGGCTCCTGCCTTGGCCTAAGTTCCCCGGAGTTTCTGGACGTGGCTTCCTATCGCTGTGTCCTCTCCTTCCTGCCCAGGGGGCCCAGAGGCTGGACCAGGCTGCAGTGACCGACCCTCGTGCTGCTGCCAGCATGGACGCTGCCTGGCCTCCCCAGCCTGTTCTTCCTCCTCTGTTTCCCTGACCCCCAAGGATGGAAGCCCCGCCTTCACCCTCCCGCTGGGGCCTTACTTCCTGCATGCTGTTCCTACCAAGGGGGTGATTTGACAGAAACCCATGAAGCCTTTAAGGGCTTCCCAGGTGGCACCAGGGGAAAGAATCCGCTTGCAATGTGAGAGATGCGTGTTTGATTCCTGGGTTGGGAAGATGCCCAAGAGAAGGAAATGGCAACCCACTCCAGTATTCTTGCCTGGAGAATCCCGTGGACAGAGGAGCCTCTTAGCTAGAAACAACCCCAGGGTCTTAGTCTAATCTGAGAGCGTTTAAATCCTCTCCCTTCCCATGCTCATTTTGGCCTTCTCCCAGTCTAAGCTTCCCACATCACCTGAAGAACACCTGGCCATAGTCAACCCTGAGCAGTATCTCAGGTGTTTAAGGACTTCAGGGAGGAGGCTGCACACACACACACACACACACACACACACACACACACACACACACACGCACGTGCACACACACACACATGCAGTATAAGTTTTCAACTTATTTAATTAAGAATCTTCCTCTTAAAGCAAGTTTATGTAGGAGCAGAGGGAACACATCTTGGGGTGGCTTTTCCTCGGAGCTGGGGTTTTAACAGGATGCGCAGTTGCTGGTGACATGTTCCCCTCCAGAATTAAGAAAGCAGATAGATTCTTGTTAAACTGCTGCCCTTTTATATGCAGGGCATTTATTACCTTCCCAAAGGAATGTATACTAACAATCCACATGCTGGCTGCATATTACAATCACCTGGAGGTGAGATGTAACCACTCTCCCCGCCAAATACCTAGATTTCTGGGTATATAAACAGATATTTGACAAAAGGACAAGCGTAACTCAACTGAGGAAGAATAGCCATTTCAATAAATGGTGCTGGGACACCTGGATATACGCAGGTAAAACCAAAAAGCAACGAATCTAGATACAGACCTTACACCCTTTACAAAAATTAACGCAAAATAGATCGTAGTCTCAGATGGAATATGCAACACTGTAAAAGTCCTAGAAGGTAATACAGGAGAAAATCTACATGACCCTAGGTTCAGTGATAATTTTGAGATATAATGTCAACAGCCTCATCCATGAAAGGAAAACAATGATAAGTTGGGCTTCATTAAAATGAAAAGCTTCGGTTCTTCAAAAGACATTGTTCAGAGAATGAAACAGCAAGCCACAGCCTAGGAGAAAATACTTGTAAAACACATATCTGATAATAGGCTAGTATCCAAAATATATGAAGAACATCAAAACCTCAACAATGAGAAAGAAGCAACCCAATTAAAAAATGGGCAAAAGACCTAGATACATACCTCACCAATGAAGACTTATGTGCTTACAGAAAAGAAGAACATACCTCACCAATGAAGACTTACATGCTTACAGAAAAGAAGAACACGGAAAGATGCTCAACATCTTCCATCATTAGGAAGCTGCAAATGAAAAGAACAATGAGAGGCATTATAGGCCTATTGGAATGGTCAAAATCCAAAACACTGACTACATCAAATGCTGGCAAGGATGTGAAGCAACAAGAATTCCTGCTCATTACTGGTGGGAATGCAAAATGGTGGGGTCACTTTGGAAAACAGTTTAGAGGTTTCTTACAAAGTGACACACGCTCTTACCACATGATCCAGGAATCACGCTCCTTGGTACTTGCCCAAATGCACTGAAAAATTATGTTCACATGAAAATCTGTACACAGATTTTTAAAACCCTTTTATTTTATATTGGATTATAGCCAGTTAACAATGTTGTAATAGTTTCAGGTGAACAACAGAATGGCTTAGCCATATATTAAAAAGTCTCCATTCTCCCCCAGACTCCCCTCTCACCCTGGCTGCCACATAACCCTGAGCAGAGTCCCCTGTGCTAAACAGTGGGTCCTTGATGGTTATCTGTCTTAAATATGGCGCTGTGTACATATGTGTTTATAGCAGTTTCCTTCAGAGTTGCCAGACCTAGGATGCAACAGAGATGTCCTTCACCAAGTGAATGGATAAGAAAACTGCTGTTTGAGGATCCACAAGATGGGATTTTATTCAGCTAGACAAAGAATGAGCTATCAAGCCATGAAAAGATGTGAAAGAATCTTATGTGTATATTGCTAAGTGTAAGAAGACAATCTGAAAAGGCAATAGAATATGAGTCTAAATATATGACTTTCTGGAAATATGAAGATCATAAAAAGATCTCTCTTTTTTTGCCAGAAGTTGGGGGCAGAGAGGGATGAATAAGTGAAACACAGGGAATATTTAGGGCAGTGAAACTATTCTGTGTGATTGGCGTGGTGGACACATGTCATTAACACACTCGTTAACAAACCATGAAACATATAACACCAAGACTGAACCTTAATATAAACTATGGACTTTTAATAGAAACTATTATCTTTTGAGTTAATAGTCACATGTCAATATTGGCATATCATTGCAACACATGTACCACACTAGTGCAAGATGTTATCAATATAGGAAACTTTTGAAAAAGCAAAGAGGGCCACGGCATACAGATAGAGCAAAGTAAAATGGGAAACAGTGTTATGTTACACTTTCATTTTAGTATGAATATCTATGATTTCTTGTCTGCTTTAAAATACTCTCTGGAAGTTGCCTCTGAGAGAAGGGAGCAGCTATAGACACAGAGTTTGGATGAAGACTATTGTATTATCCTTGTGTACATTTTAAAATCTATGCCTTGCACATGTAATATCTTTTAGAAATGAATAAGATTAAAAGAAGAAAAAGACAAGAAAAGGAAGACAACCTGGATATCCAGATTTTACCCTAGATTTGTGAAACTGGTATTGTTGCAGGAAGATGGACCCCTTCCAGGCCCGAAACTGGGCTGTTGTCTAACACTTGGAAATGAATTGTCCGGGGAGACACGTGTGCTGACAAAGCAAGAGATTTTATTGGGAAAGGGCAGCGGGTGGAGAGCAGCAGGGTAAGGGAACCAGGAGAACTGCTCTGCCGCGTGGCTCGCGGTCTCGGGTTTTATGGTGATGGGATTAGTTTCCGGGTGGTCTTTGACCAATCATTCTAATTCAGAGTCTTTCCTGGTGGCGCACGCATCGCTCAGCCAAGACGGATGCTAGCGAGAGGGATTCTGGGAAGTGGACAGACACATGGTGTCTCCTTTAGACCTTTCCTGAACTCTTCCGGTTGGTGGTGGCTTATTAGTTCCGTATTCCTTATCAGGATCTCCTGTCATGAAAGAACTCGTGCAAATGGTTACTATGGTGCCTGGCCGGGGTGGGTGGTTTCAATCAGTGTGCTTCCCCCAACAGTATCTCTGAGAGTGAAGTCCAGGCAAGAATAATTTCTAAAGCCTCTCCCGGTATTCAGGAGAGAACCACAGCTTTAGAGGAATGTTTGCAAACATGGGACTACCCCTGGTTCTTCACCAAACTCCTCAGCAGCACCAGACTCTCATGGGTGTGGACTGATAAAGTAGGTCTGTGTCCAGATGTCTCTGAAGCTCAGCTCACCCCCAGTTTCTACCAGTCTGGAAACCCACTTCCCCAGCGATACTGATCTGTGCCTTCCCCCTGATTTAATTGTTTACCAGAAGAGTCTCCTGGTGGCTCAGACGTTAAAGCGTCTGTCTACAATGCGGGAGACCTGGGATCGATCCCTGGGTCGGGAAGATCCGCTGGAGAAGGAAATGGCAATTCACTCCAGTACTATTGCCTGGAGAATCCCATGAACAGAAGAGCTTGGTAGGCTACAGTCCTTGGAGTCGCAAAGGGTTGGACACGACTGAGTGCCTTCACTTCACTTCAGAAGAGTTTCGAAAGCAGTGCACATCCCTTTCCTTGCAGTGAACTGTGTGCGTTACAGAGACTTCCTAGTCTCCCCTGCTGCAGCGGCTCAGCGTTCAACTGCATCTCTCATTTCAGCTTTGCTCTCTCCCAAGGGACTGGGGGCTGTGATCTTGAGGTGTTGGCAAGGCAAGCAGCATAGTGTGGCTGGAAGACCATTGGCCAGATGGCCTCAGTTTTGCCTCCCAGAGGCTGCTCACCCGCTTGTCTCTAAGGAATTCTGTTCTTCCTGGGGTTAAGTTGGCAGGACCACAACGCTGATTTCACCAAGAGTTCTAGAACAGTGTGGGCAACAGTTGCATTCATCATAATCTGAGATAATGTATGTGAAAGTTCACTGACAATTGTGCTTTTTAATTTAAAAAAAAAAAGAAAAAAAGGTAATCTCTAGCCTGGTACTGAGTTTACAAAGACAAGAAAAACTCCATTCCTTCCCATCCCATCCCCACCCCTCCTTCCACCTTCTTTCAGTCTATTCACACACAAAAACCCAACAGGGAACTGAAGTTAATCTTTGGAAGGGATGAGGAACTAATTAGGCGAGTTTCAAAGAAAAACTGGGGGAATCATGAAAAAGAAGCCTTTCCTGTTCCCGCCCTCTGCTTGTTTACCTTCAGCTGGCCCCTCCCTCTCTTCCTTCCTCCCCCTGTTTACTCAAGTGCTTCCTTATCAGTCTGTCATTGCCCATCTGAAGGTGATGAGAGGAACTGGTTGGGAAATCTGTTCTGCATTTGATGCGCATCCTGTCCAAACTATTGTGTTGGAAAGCGCTTGAGCTGTTTCATCTAATCTGCCATTCTTAGGAGCGGGGAGGTGTACTGAAGTCAGGAGGCAAAAGCTACTGCAAATCTATTCAGATGGTGTACAGTCAGTGCTGTGAGGTCAGTCCTTTGGAAAGTAGCTCTGAACACAACAGAAGACGCACTTGCTGGGTCTCCAGGGTGTGTCAGGCTCTGATCATGCTGGATGATGTGGCGAGCATGGGGGTGAAGCCACTGGTCGCTGTCCTCAAGAAACTGACCATCTGGCAGAGGTTGCTGGCTGCAATAACCTTAATACTGTCCTACCGGCGTCCTCACCTCTACCGATGTGAAATTGCAGCCCTTCAGAGCCTGGAGTCCTGCCTCCTCTTGGGGGAAATGCAGGCTCAGAGGCAGCTCTGATGTACAGGGTCTCAGCACATCAGTGGATCACTGCTAGTAGACTCCAGGGGTGACAGTATCACTCCTGTTGGATAAGGAGAGATCAACTGACATGTTCATCCCAAACTACATGTACATACAGATATGTCTAAAATGGATAACCAAGAAGAACCTACTGTATAACACAGGGAACTCTGCTCAGAGTTACACGGCAGCCTGGATAGGAGGGGAGTTTGGTGGGGGGGGAATGGATACATGTATATGTTTTGCTGAGTCCTTTTGCTGTCCCTCTGAAATTATCACAATATTCAGTTCAGTTGCTTAGTCATGTCCAACTCTGCGACCCCATGGGCTGCAGCACACCAGGCTTCCCTGTCCATCACCAACTCCCGGAGTCTACTCAAACTCATGTCCATTGAGTCGGTGATGCCATCCAACCATCTCATCCTCTGTTGTCCCCTTCTCCTCCCACCTTCAATCTTTCCCAGCATCAGGGTCTTTTCAAATAAGTCAGTTCCTTGCATCAGGTGGCCAAAGTACTGGAACTTCAGCTTCAGCATCGATCCTTCCAATGAATATTCAGGACTGACTTCCTTTAGGATGGACTGGTTGGATCTCCTTGCAGTCCAAGGGACTCTCAAGAGTCTTCTCCAACACCACAGTTCAAAAGCATCAATTCTAAAGAAACTCAGCTTTCTTTGTTAATCAGCTATACTCCAGTATAAAATAATAATAATTTTTTTTTTTTAGACAAGGAAAGATCAGTTGAGAAAGTCTTCACACTCTGTAATCAGAAACTTTAGAGGTCAAATTCTCTGTTTTGATTTTCAGATACCCTTGTGTTGAATGCAGTTGTCAGAGAAGAGGGTGGAAGTAAGACTGCCTGCTTGCATGCGTGTGTGCTTAATCGCATCCAACTCTTTGTGACCTTGTGGACCATAGCCAGCCAGGTTCCTCTGTCCTTGAGGATTCTAAAGGCAACAATACTGGAGTGGACTGCCATGCCCTTCTCCAGGGGATCCTCCCAATCCAGGGATTAGACCCATGTCTCCTGCGTCTCCGGTATTGCAGAGGGGTTCATTACCGCTGAGTCACTGGGGAAGCCGCCTTGCCCAAGAGAACCTTAAAAAAGGCTTTAATGACCAGAAAACAATCACAGCCATTGTTCAGCAACTCGGTATTCTCCCCTCTTTGTTCCCTAATTAGTAACAACAGCCGAAGTTAACATCATGGAGGATGAAGGACTTGTGGTGGGTTTGGGGTCAAACAAGTTTGCACTGATGACTTTCCACTCTAGGTGGTTGGAAACCCAGCCTCATCCTGCTAACAGCATCTCAGTTCTGGGTTTGAACTGAAGTGTCTCACTTTGAGGGGAGAAAAGGAGCTGGCGCCTTCTGCCGAGACAGCTGGCTCACCTGGAGAACGCTCTGGGCACTGGGAGTAGATTATAGAACACATGTCATTTTCATGTTAAGACTCTACTAACGCATTGTTTCAGGGGAAAATGCCTGGTGGAAGAAGATGCTTGAGCAGGTTTGGCTACAGTGATGTTTTCCTACAATTTCAGAAGCCCCAAATCACTTTGGATCACCCCCAAGGCCAAGGTTATTTCTCACCCTCTCTCCTGGCCCCTGAGTCCAGCTCTAAACCTCCAGCCTTTCGACTGGAAGCGTGAAAGTTGGAGCAAAGCTTTCTGGGGTCTTAGTCTCTGTTCTGCAGCTTGCTGAGCTCCAAGCATCAATCTGATGGAAAGTGTAACATTTGGAAAGGATTTTCTTTTGTTGTTTTATGGTAGGACTGGAAAACATCAGTTATT
The DNA here is from genome assembly GCA_006410875.1 of Neotragus pygmaeus. Classification (NCBI taxonomy): domain Eukaryota; kingdom Metazoa; phylum Chordata; class Mammalia; order Artiodactyla; family Bovidae; genus Neotragus; species Neotragus pygmaeus. The sequence goes on along the minus strand of SJYV01001329.1, from coordinate 902,700 downwards.
TTGAAGGAACATCATAGCTTTTTAAGGGATGACAAACTCGTGTCTTAACACTACCCCCCTTCTGCCCCAAAGCACACAGGCCACCCCACCCCCTCCATTTCTGGTCTCCTGTTTTCTGCTGTCTCACTGATGTCTCCAGCCAGATGGGAAGGACAGACTTCCAGAAAGACAGTTTTCAACAGTGCCCGGGAGACTGGCTTCTCTTCACTTTTGTTCTTGTTCTAATGGCCCACAGAATGCTGAAAAGTTCTAAACACGCTTCCATTGTTTGGATGATGATGGCTTCTCTATTTCCTGGCTTTCTTCCCCCATCTCCTCTTACAGCAGAACTAAGTCTCTGAAGTGGAAAATATTCGAGCTGTTGATGGAGAATAAGAGCTGACTGTTGCAGACACCTTCTATTTTTTTTTTTNAAACAGTGTCAGACTTTATCTTTTTGGGCTCCAAAATCACTGCAGATGGTGACTGCAGCCATGAAATTAGAAAACGTTTACTCCTTGGAAGAAAAATTATGACCAACCTAGATAGTATATTCAAAAGCAGAGACATTACTTTGCCGACTAAGGTCCGTCTAGTCAAGGCTATGGTTTTTCCTGTGGTCATGTATGGATGTGAGACTTGGACCGGGAAGAAGGCTCAGCACTGAAGAATTGATGCTTTTGAACTGTGGTGTTGGAGAAGACTCTTGCGAGTCCCTTGGACTGCAAGGAGATCCAACCAGTCCATTCTGAAGGAGATCAACCCTGGGATTTCCTTGGAAGGAGTGATGCTGAAGCTGAAACTCCAGTACTTTGGCCACCTCATGCGAAGAGTTGACTCATTGGAAAAGACTCTGATGCTGGGAGGGATTGGGGGCAAGAGGAAAGGGGGACGACAGGATGAGATGGTTGGATGGCATCACGGACTCGATGGACATGAGTCTGAGTGAACTCCGAGAGATGGTGATGAACAGCGAGGCCTGTCATGCTGCAATTCATGGGGTCGCAAAGAGTCGGACATGACTGAACGACTGAACTGAACTGAACTGATACATATTATGTACATTAGTTTAAACATGTATGCCCTCTAGTTGAAATTAGGTCTTCCAAAATGGAATAAAACTCCTGCAAACTTGTAGCCCATTAGGGAGCCAGAAAAATAAATAATCCAAATACTTTTTCTTCTCTCTTTCCACTTCTGTAGCCTGAACTCACCCAGACGTCAGCATACAAGTGTAGATGCTGTTGAAGGAGGTTAGTTTTCTATGGCACTAAGAAGAATAGGGACAAATGGAGCATAAATATGGAAAGATAAACAGGTCATTGAGTTGACATAGGCAATCATAAAAACTAAGTCCCAAATAGTACTAAAATTTTTTAAATTTTGTTTATTTTGGGCTGTGCTGGGTCATTGTTGTGGACTTTTCTTTAGTTGAGGCAAGCAAGGTCTGCTCTTTATTTGAGGTGCATGGACTTCTCATTGTGGTGGCTTGTCTTGTTGTGGAGCACAGGCTCTGGGTCACATCAGCTTCAGTAGTTGCAGCTTGCAGGCTCTAGAGCATAGGCTCAGTAGTTGTGAAGCACAAGATTAGTTGCCTTGTGACATATGGCATCTTTCATGACTAGGGATAAAATCCATATCCCCTGCATTGGTAGGCAGATTCTTAACCATTGGATCACCAAGGAAGTCTGAGGTAGTATTAATTTTAAAATTACACAAGTAAGCATATTGTGGTGAAATTCCTCAATTATGAGAAAAAGGAGATAATTATATACATTTCCAAAACACCTCTCTGCCCCCGCCAAAAAAGGTTATTATGAATAAAACATCAAACATCCAACATCTGAAAACTGTCATCTGGAAAATATAAAACAGTATGTATAGAATATTTATTTATTTAACAATTTTTTATTGAATACCTATACCTACCAGATTCTAGCCAGTACTTTAAATGCTGGATATACAGAAGTGAGAAATACTGACAAGATCCCTACCATTACTAAGCATTTATTTAAAAGAAGAAGATAGAGAAATTAAACAACAAAAACATAAAATAGATAAATATAATATAAATGTATATACTTATGTTTGCTTTAGATAAAAAATAAACTAGGATAAGAGTAAAATGACATTGAATAAATAATGATTTTTTTTATCACCCTCTAAAAGAAACAGCTGGGCATCAAACTGGATTTCATTCTCCTTACTATGCATACATATAATTATTCTTTTACACAGCAGAAGACAAGAGGTTTATTCTCTGGACTTAGAATCTTCAGACCGATACACCTTGGTCATAGTTAACAATAATGTATTGTATATTTGAAAATTACTAAGGAAAGAAGGAAGAAAAGAATGGAGGGAGGAAAAAAAAAATCACATGGAGTCACCTGTAAGGGCTGCCATGCAAAAACTAGCAGAATAACTGAATATGAAACCAGAACCCACAGATACTACAATCAGCTCCAATAACCTTAAAAACTGTGTTGATATCTTATAATATACAATGAAGAATGTCCTACAAAATGGGAAAAAAAAAACCCTATAGTTTCTGGTAGATGTGGATTTTCCAATGGAACATTACCATTCCTTCAGTGGATTCTATGCTTTGAAAGCATTGCGCATCTACAGAGAGCTTGCTTTCAGTTTCTTAGTGCCTCTTTCAAGAAATGTAATAGGGAGAATGGATTAGCAGTCATTTGATAAAAACATATAACATAACAAAAACAGACTTAAAATCATAACAGAAGCCTCAATGAAAGTAAAAATAGTAGAAGTGAAGGCAAAATTTTAAAATAACTGATATTCTCACCGAGTTAAGATAATACACTGCACTGACGAAAGAATGGCATGATGCTATAAAGGACATTCAGGGGGGAAAATTGATTTCAAAAAAGAAATAAATACAGAGTGTAGAAGATAAAGTAGAGAAAATAAATTGATATGGTGGTTAATTTTATGTGTTAACTTGACTAAACCACAGAGGCTCAGACATTTGGTCAGACATTTTGGATGTATCTGTGAGGGTTCTTCTGGATGATATTAGCATTTCAATCAATAGATTGAATTAAGCAAACAGCCCTCATTGATGGCTCAGAGGTTAAAGTGTCTGCCTCCAATGCAGGAGACCAGGGTTCGATCCCTGGGTCGGGAAGATCCCCTGGAGAAGGAAATGGCAATCCACTCCAGTATTCTTGCCTGGAGAATCCCATGGACGGAGAAGCCTAGGAGGTTACAGTCCACGGGGTCGCAAAGAGTCGGACACGACTGAGCGACTTCACCTCACCTCACCTCAATATGGGTAAGTCTCATTCAGTCATTTAAAGACTGATGTAGAAAACAAACTTGTGGTTACCAAAGGGAAAATGGGATGGGGGAGGGATAAATTAGAAGTTTGGGATCCGTAGATAGAAACTGCCATAAATAAAATAGATAAACAACAAGGTCCTACTCTATAGCACAGGGTGCTTAGTTACTCAGTCATGTCCAATTCTTTGCAACCCTGTGAACTGTAACCCTCCAGGCTCCTCTGTCCATGGGACTTTCCTTGCAAGATTGCTGGATTGGGTTGCTATTTCCACCTCCAGGGAATCTTCCTGACCCAGGGATAGAACCCTAGTCTCCTGCTTTGTAGGCGGATTCTTTACCCCTGAGTCACCGGGGAATTTCCCATAACACAAGGAGCAATGTTCAATATCCTATAATAAACCATAATAGAAAAGAATATAGAAAAGAATATAGAAAAGAATATGTATGTATATGTATATTTATACACACATACTAACATATATATATGTATATGTATGTATACTAATTAGTATACTAAAGTATACTAATATAATACTAATACATTATATGTATACTAATATATAATATATATATATATGTATACGTATAACTGAATCACTTTGCTGTACACCAGAAACTAACTCAACATTGTAAATCAACTATACTTCAATTAAAAAAAATAAAACTTTAAAAATAAATCCTTCTAGGCCTGAGGACCTTCAGACTTTGTCTCCAAGAGAATTTAATAGCAAATAAAAGAGAGTGAATTTTGTGTCTTTTTTCTTCTTCCACTTCTAAATGTGATTTTTTAGTTTTAATTTATTTATAATCCACCAATTGTTTACTGAGAAAACGATAATTTGTTTTTTAATACATAAGTTACTCCATAATGGTGAACCATATTATAGGTTTGATCAAAGTACTATATACCACCAATATATCTTACAGTTTGTATTGTATGTAGTAATTATATAAGACATCTAAATTCTCTCTCTTGGTATATATCATTCAGAATGGGATCTATTATATTGTGGTAACAAATATTCTTCCCAAATACCAGTAACTTAAAACACTGTCACGGGTTAGTGGAAGGCAGTGTTTTGTGTTACATATGCTCTAGGGCTCTGACTAATGGAACAACCATTTGCTCATATGATTTTATCTCTAAGGCAGAATGAAAGAGAGCAGAAATTTAAAAAANACGGGTTAGTGGAAGGCAGTGTTTTGTGTTACATATGCTCTAGGGCTCTGACTAATGGAACAACCATTTGCTCATATGATTTTATCTCTAAGGCAGAATGAAAGAGAGCAGAAATAAAAAAAAAAAAAAAAAAAAAAGCTCTGTCACACCAAAACAAATAATAATAAAGAGAAAATCTCAGAAGCCAATAGAGGAATAAAGTCGTATGCCAAAGAATAAATATAAAAATTGCAGTTAAAAGTCATATGCTGAAGAATAAATACAAAAATTGCAGTTAACTTCTTGTAAGAATAAAGTGCAATCCAGCAGACACTAGAGGAACTGAGCTCAAGAATCCCTTCTTCTATGGTATTCTGTTTGCTGTTAAGACTATAGAACGATTGTTTATTTCAGATATTTTATTTTTAGTTTTAAAATTTCTATCTTGTTCTTTTAAGAAGATTTAATTTGTGTCTTTAATTTTCCTACCTTTGTACTAATTCTGTCCCTATTATCCTGCAAAGTCTTAATATGTTTATAACAGCCTTTGCATCTGTTCTCGTTTCTGTCTATAATCTCTTTTTTAGTCACATCATCTTTTTTTTCTCAAATGCTTGAAATTTTTTATTGTGAATTTGGTGTTATATATAAAAATTATAGAAATACTTTAATATTNAAAAAAAAAAAAAAAAAAAAGAGGCCAGCTGAAAGATACAAGGCTTTTTAGTTTGTAAAATAGCAGAACTTGCCACCTACATGTATATGTATAGAATACAATCCGTGATGCTACGCTGTTGTGGCTTAGGGGCTGGGACCATGACTTCACTTAGTCCCATTTCTTCTTGAGTGGCTGGAGTGATCCCAGTGAGGTCTGCATTCGTGAGGGCAGCGATGAGCAAGAGAAACTCGAGAGCCACTTCACCTCAAAAGGAAGCTTGTTAAGGAAGTAGGATGGGAAGAACTAAAACCACGGGCAAGCGGAGCTATAAGGGAGGAGGAGCCATTGGTGATGAGGGAGAGAAGGGAGGAGACTGAGAGAAGGTATGAACAATGAGTCATGGTCTTCCCCACAGAAACTGTGAAGTAAGAAATGTGTCTTGTTTTAAGCTGCTAAATCTGTGGTAGTTCGTTCTTCTGTGATAGAACACTGTTCAGGACTGTCTCTTCCGTTGAGACTCTTAAGTCTGTGGCAATGTCTGTCTTGCACCACTGAATCACCAACATTTGACACCATGCCCGGCCTGTAGTTTATGTGCAATAAGCATATGAGGACTGAATGGATGAAAAAGGAAGTGGTCGGGAACCATAGTTTGAATCCCTCTTTTATTGGCTTTTATCCATATTTGGGGCTGGATGAATCACAAGCTGGAATCAAGATTGCTGGGAGAAATATCAGCAACCTCATATATGCAGATGATACCACTCTAGTGGCAGAAAATGAAGAGGAATTAAAGAGCCTCTTGGTGAGAGTGAAAGAGGAGAGTGAAAAAAACTGGCTTAAAGCTCAACATTCAAAAAACTAAGATCATGGCATCTGGTCCCATTATTTCATGGCAAGTAGAAGGGGGAAAAGTGGAAGTAGTGACAGATTTTATTTCACCGTGGATGAAATAAAGGCCATGAACTTAAAAGATGCTTGCTCCTTGGAAGGAAAGCTATTACAAAGTGAGACACTGTGTTTAAAAGCAGAGACATCACTTTGCCGACAAAGGTCTTCCTAGTCAAAGCTATGGCTTTTCCTGTAGTCATGTCTGGTTGTGAGAGTTGCAGCATAAATAATGCTGAAGAATTGATGCCTTCAAATTGTGGTTCTGGAGAAGACTCTTGAGAGTCCCTTGGACTGCAAGGAGATCAAACCAGTCAATCCTAAAGGAAATCAACCCTGAATATTCATTGGAAGGACTGATGCTGAAACTCCAATACTTTGGCCACCTGATGCAAAGAGCCAACTTGTTGGCAAAGACCCTAGTGCTGGGAAAGACTGAAGCAGATGGAGAAGAGGGCAACCGAGGATGAGATGGTTAGATAGCTTCACCAACTCAATGGATGTGAATCTGAGCAAACTCTGGAAGATAGTGAAAGACAGGGAAGCCTGGAGTGCTGCAGCCCATGGGTTGCCAAGAGTAGGACGTGACTTAGCAACTGAACAACAAAAACAACATCCATGTTTCTAATTATCATACTTTAAAGAATAATTTGTATCCTTATGAGAAATGGATCATAACTCCTATATTATCCTTGGGGACAATGAAGCATAAAGAATTTTGGCATCTGGCTCCCCCCAGATGAACAGTAAAGCATTTATGATGCTTGGGCCTGGGACTGAGGGGCAATAGAGAGGAAACTGGACTGAAGAAGCATTGATCTTTTGTTGTCTTCTCAAGCTCATGGGCAAAGATCAGATCACAGGCTATCAGTTAAGATGTGGGCTGGGAGAAACATGCAGTGGCATTATAGTAAGGTTATACAGCCAATTTCCAGAACTAAAGCTACCATGTGCTTTTATTTTTTTTAGCACCCTGAAGCGAGCCCTTGAAGTCTTCAAGCAGCGTAAGTGATTCCTTAAAAATGCATTTGCTGTCCTTGGCAAGCTCTGTGTTTGTCATCACAGCTGTATTTTAACTTGAACAGCTCATACTGGTTTAAAAAAGAATAGAGTAACTTGGTGATAAGTAGCCCTTCAGAGTTGAAGTGAGTTGGAGAACTGTCTACACCCGCACTTCATGATGTGCGTTTGACTCATTTCAGGCAGTGGTTCTCACACTGGGAATCCAGGGTAGGCCCTGGCACTGGTCTTCAGGGGATCCTGTCCATTTCTAGCATTCCCTGGGCCTGTGATTCAGAGTTTAAGGCCTTTAAATTTTCTGTTCTTAGTGCCTCCAAGCTAAGGACTTTAACATGGCACAATATGTGCTTAACATGTCTCTGTAGCTAGTTGAGTGGTGCTAGATATCTTTCCATTTCATTTCATATAGATCTACCTCTCTCAGTACTGTTTTTTTCCCATGTTTGCCAATACCAAGAATGTTCGAACTTTAACAATTTTTTTCCAGACTGAAGGATAAAAAGTGATATATTTCTGAATTTTAAAAATATTGTGGGTTTTTTTTTTTCAGTAGTTTTAAGGCTGAATATGTTTTCAAATGTTAACTGGCTATTTTTGCCAATCTTTTAAAAAATTTCATGCTCTTTAACCATTTTAAAACCCTGGAATATATATTTTTATTTTGATTTGAAGTTCTTTTAATATAGCTATTTACTCTGTTGTGTAAGTTGCAATTCTTTCCCCTAGTTTTTTGTGTCTTTTCTAACCTTATTCCAAGTTATTTTGACACACACAAGTTTAAAATTTTTTCTTAGGTCATATCTGTCAATCTTTCTATCATTAATGCCATCTATAATTTGTATCCTTGGAACAAGAAAAATAAAAATTTCAGTTATTCTATTAGAAAGGCAAGTCATGCTCTTTACAAAGGTCTCAGAAAATAAAGGGGGAAATACCAATAATCATTCTATCCAGAGAGAAATTTCTTACAGGCTCATGAGATGTTAGAGATGGGAAGAACCTTAGAGTCATGTACTGAGAGATAGGATTGAATTTGAAATTGCAGTGGGTTTAGTAACGTGTGCTAGCATGCTAGCTCCGTGAGCTTCTCCCCTGCCTTGGGCATACACTAGGTTAGTGCAGCTGGTGGTGGAAAGCTACACTAAATAAAGGTTTGCTGCCTTGATTGTAGTCAGGGCAATGCTGGGAATGTGGAGGGGCTTAATAAATGCTGGTGACCAAGTGAAGCAGGTTAACTTTACCATGTGCCCAAGAATTCTGTCTATATTTTAACTTTTTATATGGTTTCTTTGATTTGAATTCATACATGTAGGGTTTTTTTTTTTTTAATTCTTTTTGCAGAAGTAGACAATGTGGCACAAAGTCACATTCACCTTGCACAGACTCTCAGAGAAGAAGCCAGGAAGATGGAAGAATTCCGGGAAAAGCAAAAGTCACTACAAAAAAAGGTTAGATTTATGTGTTACATGGTTTATGTGGTTGGGTTGGGTTTATGTGTTCTAAGATGTTGCCTTCTTCCAGCAGAAAACTCCAGGCTTGTTTTCTCAACTGAACTCCTTAGCTCAGCTCCCAATCTCAAGCACGCACACTCATCTTTTAACCTATGAGATTATTTATCGGGAACCATGTGGGCACTCAGTCTAGACAGGGATGCCTCTGTGCCCATTTACATGCTAGGGCAGTTCTTTTGTAACTTGTTGCAAGAATCAGAGGTCCAGCTTGCTTTCCTGTTCTTTTTCTATCTGCTGCCACTGTTTAAACTATGACTGGAAAGGGGAAGCCCTGTTTTCATAAGGGTCTAGCACATCCAAGGTGGTGGGTTTTCAGCTCACATTCCTCTTCCTGGTCAAAGCGATACGGATGGGTAAGAAGTGGAGGGGACTCAGTTCTCCTTGGAAACCAGAATGTAGTCCAACCGCCCTATTTTACAAATAGGGATACAGAGGTCCTGGGAAATTCAAGTCCTTTTGGCTTCAAAACGGATGTTATACAGGCTCTCTTTCTTTGATGGGATATATTCTGGGCAATTATGTGGCAGGAGGTGGGAGTGAACAAGAGTTAATAAAACTGGCAAACATTTAGGAAGTTGCAAGGATCAAGACAAAAGGTGCGGATTTATGTTAAAGTGTTCCTTAGCCTGTGCTCTGTCTCCCTTCTGTTTTGGTCCTAAAAGATTTTATTTTTTTGGCTGCGCTGCGTCTTTGTTGCCGCCAGGGCTTTTCTCTTGTTGTGTTGCACGGGCTTCCCATGGCAGCGGCTTCTCTCGTGGAGCAGAGGCTCTAGGGCCCGCAGGCTCAGCACTTACAGCTCGAGGGCTCTAGAGCGCAGGCTCAGTAACCTGCGTCCCTGCCTAGGCAGGCAGGTTCTTATCCATTGTGCCACCAAGGAAGCCCCCACAGAACTTTTCTTTAATATCTGGTCTCCAAGGTTGGCACGAACTTCATGTGAGAGATAAACTCTTCCCTATGTAGCACTTGAACACGCCCACCCAGGTCTCTCCAGACAGCTCTGCATGGACTTCTTGACGACCTTTCTTCATCCTGGCCCTTTACTCTCTGGAAGTCATTGTCCGCAGTGTGTATATCCAGTTAACAGCTGATTTTACCCATGCCTCAATCCCAGCAACTTTGCCAGTGGTTCTAAATCAGAGTCTAATTCCAACCTCCCTTGTGGCCACTTGACATTTGGAGTGGGTGGAGGCGTCTTAAGAGCCTGACTAGCTTCCATAAACTGTCATTTCATAAGCTGCCCTGACAGCTGTGCCTCTTCTTGGAAGGAAGGGTAGAAACTAACAATTAAGGAACACTATGGCGGGTGTTCTCAGACAAATCCAAGGTTCATGTATTGGGTTTGAGGGGCACATCTGGCCCAAAGTATATGTGTATCACACCCATCTATCTATTGGATTTTCAGAATCTTTTTGTCTGTCATTGCAAACCCTGCCTGTTCTCAAAAGGGTTTACAATTTTTCAGCCTTTGACAGCCAAGGTCTGTGCACACATGATTTCCACTAAGAGAAGAGACTCGTTTCCTCACAGTCTTAAGTGCCCTTGGTTTCAGGGAGAGCTTTGTTAATTTTGCAAGGCTTCTGAAACTTCCCTTCCTAGCAAGTTACAAAGAGCAAGTTCTCGCAGCTGAACTATTTTGAATTCTCTTAAGCAGCAGGGAAGCCTGGGCTCATTCCACTGCTGTCATCAAAGCTCCCCACGCTGTGTGCTCTCGACAGCAGGAAAACAGCTTCTGAGCTTTCTTTGCCAAGTACAAAGTTTACTCATAAATTTACAGTTACTTGTATCACAGTGAACTATGGGTTGTTCCACTTCTGTATTTGTATACTTTGAAAAAAAATCTTGGAGAATATGTGTCAATGTTAACTTCTCATTTCCACTGGTCAAACCTGCACGCGTTGGTCTCTCACTTCTTGGAAATTAAGCCATTACTGTTTATCAAGGAAATGGATCAGTTTGTTTCTTTTAGTGAACTGGGACAGGGGAGGTATGGCTGGTAGAACTTTTCAGTGAACTAGCTTATAGAACTAGGAGAAGGCAATGGAAACCTGCTCCAGCACTCTTGCCTGGAAAATCCAATGGACGGAGGAGCCTGGTGGGCTGCAGTCCATGGGGTCTCGAAGAGTCGGACACAACTGAACGAGTTCCCTTTCACTTTTCACTTTCATGCATTGGAGAAGGAAATGGCAACCCACCCCAGTGTTCTTGCCTGGAGAATCCCAGGGACGGGGGAACCTGGTGGGCTGCTGTCTGTGGGGTCGCACAGAGTCGGACACGACTGATAGGACTTAGCAGCAGCAGCAGCTTATAGAACTAGTTTTCTGAGGGTGGTGACAAATGCGGCCATGGCCATCCCTCCCCCAGAGCATAGAGCTGGGCCAGAGAGACTGATGTGACGGTCATCATGTCCGTGGAATGAGCCTTAAAAGATAAGGACGTGAAGCTGCCAGCTGAACCTGCAGCAGGGACACCTAACCTAACTGGTAGGTCTGGGGAGCCTCCTGGAGGCAGTGACCTTGAAGCTAAAGCCAACAGAGGGAAAGATGGTATGAGTGAGGGCAGAGAGAAAGAAGGTTCTCAACCCTGGAGATGGCGGGCAGGGAGGGATCTTTGGAGCCATGCTCAGGAGGTTTGACGTTTTGGTGCTGAGGTGCTTTCCCAGCCCCGAGCATCCTAAGCCGAACAAAGGAAGCACGTGGCCAATCACTCTGTCCTCTGGTGCCTACATTATGCTTTACTGTCTCAACTAAGACAAGGATGATCATGGCAGAAGGCCCTGTGTCGAGAGCAAGCTCCGAAGAAGGGAACCTCCTTGGTCACATACGCTGTCACTTACAGTTTTCAGAGTATAGTCTGAGTGTAGGTAAACAGACAAACAGACCATTCAGCAGCTCAGTCAGCAGTTTACTGCAGGCCATTATTATACATCTCTCCTTCCTTTTCCTCTTCCCCTTGCCTCTTCCCACTTGATAGCATGCAGGGCTGTGGCTTTGCACTATTTTGTGTTACTGATAAAACATCATCAAATTTCCACCAGAATCAGTCTAAACAGAAAGAATGAGTCTAGGAGAAAAGCATCCCTAAGGAGCCCTGGGAGAGGCTCCCTGGTGGTCCAGTGGATAAGGCTCTGTGCTTCCACTGCATGGGGTGCAGGTTTGATCCCTAGTTGGGAACTAAGATCCTGCATGCTATATAAGTCCTGAAAGAGGACCCGTGACTTACTGGGGTTACCATGAAAAGGCCACCTTACAAGTGAGTATGGACATGAGGAGACTTAAATCAAGGTGGTAGCAGACAGGGCTGGACTGGGTGTCACTGAGTGGTCTTGAGCTATAGCACTCTGTGGGCTCCAGGGATCACACCAGTTAGGTTAGAGCTAGACTGCTGCTAAGATCCTGCTGATATACAAATAGAGGAATCCTTGAAGCCAGAGAGAAGAATGGCATGAAGTATAATAGAACTTTGTAGCCACATGAGAGGTGCATGATGCCGGTGTTACATAGAACTTGGAGATAAGGAGGCCTGGCTTGGGCCATAAACTATAAAATAATAACAGCCCCTGAACTGGAAGAACGGCACTGTGTAAATTTGGACTAGAAAGGACCATGGACAGACCAGCATTGCTAACTGATCTGCTCTGTGCAGCCTGGGAAATTAAGAAACATTATGAGTGTTTCTTGCCCTCTGCCCTCGTCACAGAGGCAGAGTTGCTGACATGAGCCACACAGCTCTCTGTCTGCAACGGCAGGGACCTGCCTGTGAGTCTTTCCCTGTGGGGTCACGTTTCTGTACTCCATTTCTTTGGAGCCTTAACCTAGTTTCCTCCTAGTCCTTCCATTTCAGCTGGGCTGGGAGATGGGTGCTTTGTTCTCAGAGGGCCCCTTGGGGGCTCTCCCAAGGGAGTTTCATATATTCTACAAAGTTCATGTCTGAAGTGAGACCATCCCAAAACTTATATCCAGATATCTTGAAAATCTATCCATATTTGTGCATTATGGTAATGGACAAAAACTTAGTTTTCCAGAAGAAAGAGACATATTTTAATATTCTTAGTATTATTTTGCATTATATAATTTCGTACAAGGGCAATACCATAACTCATTTTGTTGCATTTCTTGGCTTTTATATACCCATCTGATTTTAGAAGGCTAACATGTGGATAATGGTAGTTTTGGGTAAAGATTAGGAACAAGGACACGGGAGTCTGATTATGCCCAAATCCCAACTCTGCTACTTGCTGAGAATATCACCTTGGGTGAGGTTACCCAGGGGATGGGGATGAGTACTCACAATTGTGATGCATGAAAGTCACTTATCCCATAAAAGTATGGGAGCTGCCATTATGTCTGGGCTGTTCTTAGTTGCTCAGTCGTGTCCGACTCTTTGTGACCCCATGGACTGTAGCCTAGGCTCCTCTGTCCATGGGGATTCTCCAGGCAAGAATGCTGGAGTGGGTTGCCATGCCCTCCTCCAGGGAATCTTCCCAGCACAGGGACTGAACCCATGTCTCCTGCATTGCAGGTAGATTCTTTACCATTTGAGCCGGCAGGGAACCCCAATGTTATGTCTGAGAGTTGCATTTTTATTATCAGTCCCATTATTTTGACTAATAAAAGTACTATCACAGCCACAGCAAAGAAATTGCTCCCAAGTCATCTCAACCAAGTAGCTTACCTTTCTGGATTAGATCGTGTACAATGTAGGACTGATCAGCTGTTACACAAACATTTCTTCCCTTCATACTGCCTGGGCTCCTTGCCTGTGATGGGAGTGCCTTTGACAGATGCCACAGAAGTGAATGTTTCTGAGTCCCGAACTGCGCTGACACAGGCTTACAGAATAAAGAACCCTTTTAAAATGAACAACATTTTAAAAATCCCCTTTTGAAACTCGAGGCTTCCCTGGTGGCTCAGATGATAAAAAATCTGCCCGCGGTGTGGGAGACCCAGGTTCAATCCCCGAGCCAGGAAGATTTCCTTGAGAAGGGAATGCTACTCCCTCCAATCTTCTTGCTTGGAGAATTCCATGGACAGAGGAGCCTGGCAGGGTCACAAAGAGTCGGACATGACTGAGCGACTAACACTTGAAGCCTAAGTTTCTTGATTCTGATTTACTGATGAGAATACTCTAAGGTGATCCATGATTCTCAGTAGTAGCTGGTGGCCACCCAGGTTCAAAGGTAGGCAAAGTGTTCAGCCTTTGTGTGTTGCACTCTCCTTATTTGTGAAATGGGAGTAATAATAAATAGCACATCTACCCCTCTGGGTTGTGTGAGGACTAAACGAGGTAAGTCATGTCAAACAGCCCTCAAAATAAACTGGTGTTAATAATTGTCTTTATTAATAGTGCTTGTGCTCTCTTCGCAGACGGAGCTTATAATGGATGCTGCCCATAAACAAAAGAGCTTACAATTCAAGAAAACCATGGATGTAAGTCTTACTATATTGCTTAAAAAAAAAATATGGTGACATTTTATGAAATCCTGCGCTGTGTATCAACATTTTCCTGAAAATAACATTTGTGAAGTCTTCTGGAGAAAACAGCCTTTAGTGGTTTGACTTTCTTTCCTTTTAAGGCCTTGGAAAGATTGAGGATGAAATTAGAAGAAATACAATGATGTTATCTTTCCAGCAACCTGGGAAAATATAGCAAGTCAACTTAAATATTTCAGACCAGAGCATGTATAGTATATAATACCTTTTATCTTGTTGGATTTGAACTTCTTCCCTGTAAGACTGTTTTGAATCTTGATTTCTTACCTATTTTTATTGTTTTAAGATATCTGCAAACTGTAAAAGCCATCTTTGCTTTCAGTTCAGTTCAGTTCAGCCGCTCAGTTGTGTCCGACTCTTTGCGACCCCATGAATCGCAGCACGCCAGGCCTCCCTGTTCATCACTATCTCCCGGAGTTCACTCAGACTCAGGTCCATCGAGTCCGTGATGCCATCCAGCCATCTCATCCTTGGTTGTCCCCTTCTCCTCCTGCCCCCAATCCTTCCCAGAATCAGAGTCTTTTCCAATGAGTCAACTCTTCTCATGAGGTGGCCAAAGTACTGGAGTTTCAGCTTTAGCATCATTCCTTCCAAAGAAATCCCAGGGTTGATCTTCAGAATGGACTGGGGACTCTCAAGAGTCTTCTCCAACACCACAGTTCAAAAGCATCAATTCTTTGGCTCTCAGCCTTCTTCACTGTCCAACTCTCACATCCATACATGACCACAGGAAAAACCATAGCCTTGACTAGACAGACCTTAGTCAGCAAAGTAATGTCTCTGCTTTTGAATATGCTATCTAGGAGTAAGTGTCTTTTAATTTCGTGGCTGCAGTCACCATCTGCAGTGATTTTGGAGCCCAAAAAATAAAGTCTGACACTGTTTCCACTGTTTCCCCATCTATTTCCCATGAAGTGATGGGACCGGATGCCATGATCTTTGTTTTCTGAATGTTGAGCTTTAAGCCAACTTTTTCGCTCTCCTCTTTCACTTTCATCAACAGGCGTTTTAGCTCCTCTTCACTTTCTTTGCTTTAAGTAATTTATTTAAAAAGTGCTTATCAAGATAGAACTGAAACAAGTTGCTGGGATCTCACACTAGCTTTTCGTGAATCCCCTACTGTTGAATTGTGTTACTGGAACATCTGTGACTCCATCTTTGTACAGAAGTATCATCATATATTCTGTGACATCATACCTGGTTACCTGGTCAAAAAAGAAAATGCCATCAGTGTTGATGGCATATGCAGTCTATTCTGCATTTTTTCTTTTGTTAGGGAAGTGTGAAATTTCCTTGGTTCTGTCTTGCCACAGCAAAGATTTGAAACGGCAGACCAGTGTTACAGCTTGGTTACAGCTCAGAGTTTTATTTGGCAAGCAAAGGAAAGTACCCCCTTGAGGCATGAAGGTGGACTGACCCCAAAGGAGAGGCCTCAATCTATCTTGGCTTCTTCCTTTTATACGTTTGTCTCCTCGCTACCTTGAGCTGGCCCTATGCAAACTGGGCTAGCCAAGAAGAGGGTGTATTTGTGTGTGAGAACTGAAGTTCTCACTCCAGTCTGCAGATACTCTTTTGTTGCATTTTTGCAGGCTTTTCCCCTTTCTTTGTCTTTTAGCCGCTGCCATTTTGGACTCCATTTTCCTATTCTAACTACCTAACATCCCCCCCTCAAGAGATGGGAGGCCCAATTCTCTGGGAGTAGGGGTGTTGAGCTCTCTCTGGCCACTTCCTGCTGAGCTGGGATGGCTAGGGGCATTGGGCCTCCCCCTCTCTTGCTAGTGTCAAGCCTCAGAGTCCTTATAGCAGTGTCCATCTAAGGGTGAGTGATATTTTCCATGGTCGGGTGTAGTTTTATATATCCTTGTTGAACTGGCACTGCATATTGTAGTTTGTTGACCTGGGCAGAGATAAGACAGGTTAGACAATTGATAATACATGGGACAATCACAAGCAGCATTAATATGGTGATAACAGGGATTAGTAGGTATATTAGCCAACTCCAAATTCACCCTTGCCAGGAGAAGGATCCCTCAAAGAGAGATTGTAGCCACCCCAAGAACTCTCCAGCTCATTCTTTGAGATCCCAAAGGATCTGAATGTTTTTCTTGAGGACTGTGAGACTTTGTTTAACTTGGTTGGAGGTATTTACCAGAAACAACTCATCTCATTTAAGATGGCTCAAGTCCCTCCTTGTTCAGGGATCAGGAGCTCTGTCTCCTGTCTGTTTTGGAGTACAACCCCTGCCAAGCTCTGTTGGCTCTTTAGAGCTATCCTGAGAAATCTTGTCCCNGCAGGGAGGAGCAGGGAGGAGGCACGGAGGAGCAGGGAGGCGATGGCAGAGGGAGAGACCACAGCGATGCGTCCGCAAGCGGAGGGCACCAAGGGCTGCCGGGGGCCCCCGGACGCCAGATGAGGCCGGGGGAGCGTGCTCCATCAGAATCTGGAGGGGACCGTGGCCCCCGCAGCGTCCTTCCTGTGGCCTCCTGGCCTCCAGCCCTGAGAGGACAAATGCCTGTTGTTTCAATCCACCCAGTTTTGAAGATGCTTTGTTCCTGCAGCCCCAGGAATGTAACAGGTGGGCACCCAGGTGCCCCACAGCCCACCCCAGGGGACATCCTTAGCCAGAGGGTGGGCACCCTGGCCCTCCTCTGCCACTGGGACACTAGCGGCCCTCTGTGGGGAGACTCTAGAGGGGTCACCGGTGACCTCTGTCCAGGGGACCAGCGCTGGGGTCCCCTTCTGCCACTTTTCAGCAAGTCCCTTCCCTGCCTTGTTGCCTTACTGGATGAATGGCCCTAACGGCGTGTGCTAGACTCTTACTAAAAAAATACTTTGTTGTTTATCTGAGTTTGGATTTAACTGGGCCTTCTGTGTTTTTATTTGCTCAACATAGCAACACTGCGCCCTCTCCACTTGTTCCAGCGCCTCGGATTTGTGGCTGAGTCCACGTCAGTCTCCTGAAGACGCCACCTGACTGCCATTTGACTCAATGTAGCCCCTCCCCCGCCTCTGCCTCCCCCAACCCACACCGCTCGGTTTCTCGTCGGCCGTGTGCAGAACACGCTTTCCTGTTACACCTACGTCCCCATGAACGAGGAGTCAATAACAGTTTTAGGGAGACAGTACAGTTGTCATGGGGAAAAAAAATGGAATGAATTCAGAGTTCATTAGGCAAGTTAATCAAATCGCCCAACCATGCCTCGCCTCTCCTGGGAGCCGTCTGGCCCTCCCTGAGCAATGCTGGCCAGGGGACAGGACAGGAGGACCTGGGCGGCCGTCATCCCACGCCCGGGAGGAGCGCGATGCTCGGGACCCCCCACTGGCCCTCACACTTCTCTGCCTTCAAGCGAGACCCCCAGACACTGCCCTTCCGCCACGTTTCTTGAGCCCCTGCTGTCTGCCCCTAACTCNACCACCTCCTCAGCCTTCTCAGTCCAGGTGGGAAAGCCTTCAATCCATCCTGTGAATGTATCTATCATGATTAGTGGGTATTTAAACCCTTGAGAAACTGGAGTCTGGGTGAAGTCCATCTGCCAGTCCTCTCCTGGGTAGGTCCCATGCCATTGGATGGGCTGGGCCAGCTGAGGTCTTCGAGCTCTTTGGGGGTTGTTTAACTGGCAAGTGGGACGAAAGAAGACCACTTGCCTTATAGTTATTTGGGGCCTTTTCCTCTGAAGGACCTTTCTAGTAATCTTTGGAGGGCCTTCTCCCCTAAATAAGTGGTGGCATGTGGAGTTAACCAACTTCAATTGGAGCTTCCCAGGCAGAAAAAGGAGTCCCTCCTCTTGGAACCATCCCATAAGATCTTCTTGAAAGCTCTCACTCTTAGCTTAAAGAGTCTTACCTTCAGTATATGAAGAAGTTTCTGGCAAATTAAGTCTGTGGAACTAAAGTGGCAACCTCTATTAGGTCACTGTTCTGTAATGCTGCTCTTAGCTGCCTGATAGGCTGCTTGGTTCCCATGTGCCACTTCTGTGCTCCCTTTCTGGTGTCCTTTACAGTGGGAGACGGAAACCTCAGTGGGCAGATGGACTGCCTCCAAGAGCCTAAGGATTTGGTCACCCTACTTGATTGGGGACCCTCGGGTGGTCAAGTGGCCTCTTTCTTTCCAATAGCAGCATGTGCATGTAGCACCAGAAAGTCATGCTTGGAGTCAGTGTAAATGGCTACTCTTTTTCCTTTTCCCAGCTCTAAAGCTCAAGGCTATGAGATCAGCCAATTGGGCTGAAGTACCTGGTGACAAAGGGTTAGCCTCTATGGTCTCAAAATTGGAGACTACTGCATATCCAGCTCTTCTTTTCCCATCTAAGACCAAGCTACTTCCATCAGTGTACCAGATTTCTTCAGGATTGGTCAGAGGAGCTTCTGACAATCCCTCTCAGGGTTTTGCCCAATGGTCCAAGGTTTCTAGGCAAGAGTGAAAGGGGAGAGAGCCCTCAGGGCTAAGCTGGAGGGTACCTGGGTTAAGAACCTCACAAAGGTATATAGTTTGGCCTGGATTTTCCATCAGCACTACTTGATACCTGAGGATCCTTTGATCAAACATCCATAAATGGGCCTTTCCCATTAAAAAGTTGTTTCACTTGGTGGCTGGTAAAAATAGTTTGCCCGCAGAGAGAGGTTTAAAGCATCTTCCATCAGGACTGCAATAGCTGCAAGATTTTAAAAGCAGGGAAAGATCTCTTCCCAATAAGGGAGTAGGACACTTAGGGACCCCCGTAAACTGGTAGGAAAATATTTGCCCGTCCTAGCAACAAAGAAGTGCTCAGGTGAATCTTTTTGTAATTGTTTTTCCTGTAGCACCCCAAACCATACAGGTTTGGGAGGAGAAGGCTCTGGAACAGGAGGTCAGGAAGAGTAGGTAGCCCCTGTGTCAACCAAGAAATTCTTGGACCTATCTGCCACATCCAGTTGCATCCTTGGTTCCATCCCTGTTGATGGTTATCTATGGCAGGCGGGCTGGCTGGAACAGGCTGCTTCAGTCCTGTTGAACCATTGTGAGGGAAGGCTTGGCACTTGACCTTGAGGCTCTTGGGTCCAGAGGGCAGAGTGCCACCCAATGTCCCAATTGATGGCATTTGTAGCAAGCCATTTTAGGAGACTTGCCACGGTTTGAACACTCTTTGGTCCTGCCTGTCTACAGATTAGGCATTTGTCTCATGCCTTCTCCTTCAAGGACTTGGGGTTTGCCATAGGGCTTCCCTGGAGGGTGGCCAGCATCTGGGCATGGCTTGTCTCTTTCATTCTCTCCCTTTCCTGGGTCTTAGCTTCCCTCTCCTGTTCTCTGTTATAAAAGTTATTGGTGACTCTCTGCACCATCTCATCTAAAGTGGCAGCAGAGTCCAGCTGCCGTAGCTGTTGTAACTTTATCCTGATGTCTGATGAACATTGGGACAGGAATTTGTCCTTTAAAATCACCTGTCCCTTGTAAGAGTCTAAGTCCAGATTGGTAAANTGCACCATCTCATCTAAAGTGGCAGCAGAGTCCAGCTGCCGTAGCTGTTGTAACTTTATCCTGATGTCTGATGAACATTGGGACAGGAATTTGTCCTTTAAAATCACCTGTCCCTTGTAAGAGTCTAAGTCCAGATTGGTAAACTTTGGGAGGGCCTCTTTTAGCCTTTCCAAAAAGGCAATGTGGTTCTCGTTGGGCTCCTGAGTTACTGCTGAGACTCAGCACAGTCCCACAGTAACAGGCTTCCTTCTATTCCATGGGTGGACTTCCTTAGGGGTGAGTCTTTCTGAACCTTATCCTACCCAGGACTGTTGAAACCTGAGAGCCAGGCATCCCTGGGTCAGTGTGGAGATACCCAGGCAGATTGAGGCATGACAGCCTCCTGGAGCTCAAAACCCTGGGCAGGTCAAGGCGTATCGACTTCCCTGGACTGGTGGATTCCCAAGCAGGTTGAGGTGTGACAACCTCCCAAGGGCCAGATCCATAGGCAGGTTGAGGCAGGTCGACCTCCTGGGATCCTAGGCTGGGTGAATCCCCTAGCAGGCTGAGGCGTGACAACAGATCCCTAGGCATGTTGCAGGAAGAGGGACCCCTTCCGGGGCCCAATAGTGGGCTCTTGTCTAACACTCAGAAATGAATTGTCCAAGGAGACACATGTGCTGACAAAGCAAGAGATNAGCAGGCTGAGGCGTGACAACAGATCCCTAGGCATGTTGCAGGAAGAGGGACCCCTTCCGGGGCCCAATAGTGGGCTCTTGTCTAACACTCAGAAATGAATTGTCCAAGGAGACACATGTGCTGACAAAGCAAGAGATTTTCTTGGGAAAGGGCACCCAGGCAGAGAGCACTAGGGTAAGGGAACCCAGGAGAACTGCTCTGCCAAGTGGCTGGCAGCCTTAATCTTGATAAGTTCTTATGTTGCAGTTTTATGTTGATAGGATTAATTTCCAGGTTGTCTTTAGCCAATCATTCTGGCTCAGAGTCCTTCCTGGTGGTGCATGCATTGTTCAGCCAAGATGGATGCCAGAGAAGGATTCTGGGAAGTGGTTGGACATGTGGTGTCTCCTTTTGACCTTTCCTGAACTCTTCCAGTTGATGATGGCTTATTAGTTCCATGTTCCTTACCAGGACCTCCTGTCATAAAACACCTCATGCAAATGGTTACTATGGTGCCTGGCTACGGTGGGCGGTTTTAGTCAGTGTGCTTCCCCTAATAGGCAGGTCAAGGCAGGTTGACCTCCTGGGACCCCCAGGCTGGAGTTGGGCTTCCCCAAGGTCTCCAGCGTGACTAATGCTGGGTAGGATTAAGGGGTTTAATCTTAACTCATTGCCGGTTTGTCCATCACGGATGGGAATAGATACCACGATGTAAAGCAATCTAAGCCTGTGCCCTGAGACTGGGAACCTGGGGAAACCTTATCCTCTTATTGCTCTGAGGGAATGTAAGTCAGATTTCTTTCCTTAGTCCTCCATAAGAGTAGTTTAGTGTGTTTCCAATGGTAAATATTTTATTGTCATAGACCCATTTTAGGTGGGCTTCCCTGGTGGCTCAGAGGTTAAAGCGTCTGTCTGGAATGCGGGTGACCGGGGTTCGATCCCTGGGTCAGGAAGATCCCCTGGAGAAGGAAAATGGCAACCCGCTCCAGTACTCTACAGTCCATGGGGTCGAAAAGAGTCGGACACGACTGAGCGACTTCACTTTCACTTTAGGTAGTAACAGAAGTAATGACATAGGAGTGGGTTATCCGGTCCTGTAGGGGCATTAAGAGTATTTTAATAATAAGCAAGGTGGAGCAATGTTGCCTACAAGGGGGCAGGGTCCTGGTTATAGCAGTTAGTAAGTGGCTTAAGAACAAATTGATAAGAGGCAACAGACCAGATGGTCCATAAAAGTGGAGTGGNTTAATAATAAGCAAGGTGGAGCAATGTTGCCTACAAGGGGGCAGGGTCCTGGTTATAGCAGTTAGTAAGTGGCTTAAGAACAAATTGATAAGAGGCAACAGACCAGATGGTCCATAAAAGTGGAGTGGAGATTTGATCTGGGGGTATGTTTGTAACTTTAGGAGAAGGGTGGTAATGTTTGGGGTCCAAATGGCCTGAAAGGCTAACTCCCAAAGAGGCAAACCTTATCCCTGGAAGCCCAATTGCCCTTGAAGGGATGCCACCAACAGATGGACTTTTAGCAGGCATTGTGTGCCTGTCACCTGCCCGAGTGGGTTCACTGAGAGATGCTGTTGCTGCATATATTGTAGGAAACATGGAAGATGAAGGCCTGAATCTCTAGAGGGATTGGATATTATATAGTATTTCCTTCCCAAGGGTCAGTTATTTTCTGGTTGTCCCTCCAGAAGATTATAGAGGCAACATTGTGGGCCCACACTGGCTCAGGAAAAGAGCTTGAAACGGGGAGGGAGCAGGGCACAATTGTTGAAAGAATGACATAGCCCAAGAGTATAACATAAAGTGATTAAAATCAAATGGGTCCAAGATGGTAGACAAGTCAAATTCTACTAAACTTTGATCCTCAATCTGCAAGCTAAACAACACACCCAGAGGCTCCATGACACATCCAAGGCTCTATCAAAAGACCAAGGAGTGAGTGGTTCCCCAGTTGTTGGAATGGTCCTCCCATTCACTAGCATATGAAATTACCAACCCATAAAAAACTAACCACACCACGTTTCATGGTTGCCTCACTCACCCTCTGTGATGGCCCACTCTTGGAGTGTGCATCTCTCTGAATCTGAACAAATCCACCTCTTACCTATCGCTGTGTCTGTCACTGAATTTTTTTGGCAATGAGACATCAAGAGCCTGAGCCTCATTAGGTCCTAAAACCAGGCACCATGGGTTTTGGCCGGGCTCAAGTCCCAGTTGAATATGACTGAGTGACTACACATAGCACAGAGTCCCTGCCACATGGGTTTGAATCCCAATCTTAGGTATAAACAGTTTTAAACACAATTTTCAGAAATGGAAAGATGATGACCTGCCCAATACTTTGTGGCATAGTTGGAGAGAGGAACTGAAGGACAGGAGGAAAAAGCAGTGGGAAAAATGTGCTGAGGAATCCCGTTCATAACCTGCCCGAAAGTCTGCTAAATACCTGACC
This sequence comes from Neotragus pygmaeus, assembly GCA_006410875.1. Classification (NCBI taxonomy): domain Eukaryota; kingdom Metazoa; phylum Chordata; class Mammalia; order Artiodactyla; family Bovidae; genus Neotragus; species Neotragus pygmaeus. The sequence continues at coordinate 880,120 of SJYV01001329.1, read as the reverse complement.
TGTGCTCACAGTTTTCATTGGCCTGATCCTTGGCATGAAGATGATTAAGGACAGAAGAAGCCTCATCCCCTTGGGCGACAGCTACCAGGGCGTAGCAGATAGTAGAGCCTTTGTGACATACTGGGGAGTAGTCCCTGCCTGAGTCCCCAGTTGCACCCACTGCCGCTTGCCTGTCTGCAGGGGCTTCAAGGAAACAAGAAACGAGAGATTATAAAGGAATTAAGATTTTGTGAGCCATATGTCCTTCCAGCAGTAGGGCTGAGTACCTCCTGCCTTAACTGGAGGTCTGGGATCTGAGGCTGAGCCGTGTGAGCTTTCTGGGGAGTTTGCTTTTTGCTGTCCTGCTTTCCAGCACGCTGGGCTCCTTGTCACTTCTGTTTCTGCATGTTCGACTTCCACAGAGAGAGCTTTTGCTGAGTTGGGCTTCTGCTGTGCTTGGCCTCCGCCTCGCGAGTGCTGAGCTGAGGTTGTTTCAGCCAGGTTAAATCCAAGAAACGGCACCAGATATGTCGGGGGGGGGTGTGAAATTTCCTTGGTTCTGTCTTGCTGCAGCAAAGATTTGAAACAGCAGACCAGTGTTACAGCTTAGTTACAGCTCAGAATTTTATTTGGCAAGGAAAGGAAATTACACCCTCGAGATATGAAGGCGGGCCGACNGGGGGGGGGTGTGAAATTTCCTTGGTTCTGTCTTGCTGCAGCAAAGATTTGAAACAGCAGACCAGTGTTACAGCTTAGTTACAGCTCAGAATTTTATTTGGCAAGGAAAGGAAATTACACCCTCGAGATATGAAGGCGGGCCGACCCCGAAGGAGAGGCCTCAATTTGTCTTGGCTTCTTCCCGGTATATGTTTGTCTCCTCTCACCTTGAGCCTGCCCTATGCAAATTGGGCTAGCCAAGAAGGAAGCCTATTTGTTTGACCTGAAGTTCTCTCTCCAGTTGGCAGATATTCTTTTGTTCCATTTTTGCAGGCTTTTCCCTTTGCCTTTTAGCCACTGCCATATTGGATTCCTTTTTCCTATTCTAGTTACCTAACACTTTGATGCTGAGCACCTGAAAAGTGATTGATAGAGAATGATGTCAGTAAAATGCAGAAATGGTGTTGGTTGGTATATGATTACTCCCAGAATTTTTATGTTTTGAGCAATCTAGGGAAAGCTCTCTCATAAAGAGAAAGTCTTATTGAAATATACATTTCCTACTTCTTCTGCCTACATTTAGAACTGTAACATTGTTAAAATTTTTGCTTCGACTGTCAAAAATTTAGAAAACACAAGAAGAAAAAGGAAGAGTATTATATTTGCCCACTTTTTGCTGAGTGTTTTTTTTTCTTCTAATGTTTCAAGGTTTCTTTTTATAATTTTGTTTTGCTTAGAGAACTTCTTCAGGCATATATATTTTTTAAGGTAGGTCTGCCAGTAATAACTACTCTTGTTACCAAAAACAACAAGCCCNTTTTTTTTTCTTCTAATGTTTCAAGGTTTCTTTTTATAATTTTGTTTTGCTTAGAGAACTTCTTCAGGCATATATATTTTTTAAGGTAGGTCTGCCAGTAATAACTACTCTTGTTACCAAAAACAACAAGCCCACGTGTCTGACACACACTGAGGGCAAACAATACTAAAACAGTGGAGTTTGGAACAAAGGTTTATTGCAAGGCCATGCCAGGAGATGGGTGGCTTATGTCTTAAAACCCCCAAACTCCCTGAAAGCTTTTAGCAAAGCCCTTTTATAGAAAAGGTGAGGGAGGGGTGTGGCTAGTTGTGGCAAACTTCTGGGTGTCAGATCCTTTATTCTTGAAGTCAGGTCATGATCAAGTAACAATGTACCTGTAAATTTCTGCCAAACAAATGTTATTCTCTGTCCTGACAAGAAAGGGCAGGGTCCCAAGGCACAACTCTCAGCCACCAAGGTCCCGGTCCTGGCTAAGAGGAGGCAGATCTCAGCTGGCAGCTCCCTGGGGGCCAGGTTCCCTCACCTTGCCCAGCTATCATCACTGAGGGAGCCAGGTGTCTAAACTAACTGGCTCTCAGGCTCCTCCAGCTGCCCAAGGGGGCAGGGCAGGTCCCACAGACTGTGACCCACACAAACTGCTGCTGATATTAGGTCACAGAGACAAGGATGGGGAGAGGTTCAACACTGCTGAAGGCCTGGGCCAAGGCTATTGGGTGGCCTTGGTGAGGGCTTTTGAGCCCTGTGGGACACAGTACCCGCCCTGTTTCCTTGGTCCCCCATCACCCGCTGGCCCAAGACCAGGGAACAGGCTGGAGGGCCCAGGGGAGAAGGCAAACATCTACCTCTTACCTCACTCTCCACCTGATGACCACCACCCTACTGACCGCTGGCTGAATCAAGTCCCTAATGGTCTCTCATTGACAGCTGGTTGCTTGTGGGAAGGGCCCACTGTGGTGCTGCCAGTGGCTGAGCAGGACCCACTGCCTGGTAACAGTATGGAGTAATGATCCTCAGTAACGTCTGTGTGCTAAGGGGCTGCCCTGCTACGCTCTGTTACACTCTTAGCTTTCCTTTAGTGAATTCCCTTTCATTCTTGAAGGATATTTTCACTGGATATAGGATTGTGTGTTGACAGTTTTCTTTTATTACTTGAAAAATGTTGTGTCATTTCCTTGGGACCTTGATAGTTTCTAATAAGAAAACTGCTATAATTCAAACTAATTTTCTCTATGGATTAGGGTATCATTTCTGTTTTAAGGTATTTTCTTTTTTTTAATTCTCAGACGTTCACCTCTGTGTCTTATCATGGATTTCTTTGGCTTTATCTTGTTTTCAGTTTGGTCAGTTTCTGCAATCTGTAGGTTTATTTCTTTTGCCAAATTTGGAATGTTTTCAGAGTTTATTTCTTCAGGTACCTTTTCTGCCCACTCTCCTCTCCTAGGATTCCCAGGACATGAATGTTAGATCTTCTGTTATGGTGCCAAAGGTTCCTGAGCCCCTGTTCATTTTTTAAAGCCTATTTGCCCTCTGTTTTTCAGATTAGATAATTTCTATTGTATTGTCTTCCAGTTCACCGGTTCTTTTTTCTGTCTCTTCCATTCATAAGTCTATCCTTTCAAGTAGTAAATTTTTCAGTTCTAAAGTTTCCATTTGGTTCTTATTTATACCTTCTATTTCTTTGCTGAGATTTTCTTTTTCTTTGCCAAGACTTTTTTTCATCTTCCCACTGTGTTTGCAAATGTTTATTGAACATTTTTATGATGGCTGCCTTAAAATCTTTGTCAGATAATTGTAACATNTTCCATTTGGTTCTTATTTATACCTTCTATTTCTTTGCTGAGATTTTCTTTTTCTTTGCCAAGACTTTTTTTCATCTTCCCACTGTGTTTGCAAATGTTTATTGAACATTTTTATGATGGCTGCCTTAAAATCTTTGTCAGATAATTGTAACATCTCTGTCATCTTGATGTTGAAATCTCTTGATGGTCTTTTTTCATGCAGTTTGAGATCCTCCTGGTTTTTGGTATGATGAGTGATATTCAACTGATATTGGACATTTTAGGTATTCTTTTGCAAGACTCTAAATCTTATTTAAATGTTCTGTTTTAGCTGCCTTACTCTGATAGCACTCTAGCAGTGAAGTATCAGGGGGTAAAATCCAGGTTCCTTTCCACCACCACCCCCCCCCCCAGCCTCTACTGACACCATAGGGGAATGGTTAAAGTGCTTACTCTCCACTAGAACACCTCTGACACCACTGTAGCAGGGAGGTGGTGTACCTCATTACTGCCAGGTGGGGATGGTGAAAGTCCAGGCTCCTAGCAGAGTCTCTGCTGGCTCTGTGTGTGCTGCTTCATTATCTCCAGGTAGGAATGAGAGTCCAAGTCTGATATTTGTCCTTCTCTGATACCACCTTAGCAGGGGAGTTGGGAACCTCAGTATAGCCTGGTGAGTGTGGAAGTCCCTGCTTGGCCTTTGCTGGATGTGTGGTGGGTGGGAGAGTTTTTTCGCTTTAACCATTCCCCTATGGTGGGTGGGAGAGTGTTTGGCTGCTGTAGAACTTGGAGGATTCTTCCTGTCCTACTATGCTGTCCCATTTCTGGCCTTTTGGCTGGAGAGAGCGGGTTTCCACTGGGACTATTTCTTGTTTATGCCCATCAGCATTTCTTGGTTGTCTGCTGCTTTGGCACCCATACTGTGATATATGAGGCCAAAAGAAAATTCAGGGCACTTGCTTCTAGGTTACTGTTTGAGACCAAGGACATTAGTCAATCTGTCTTCTCTCTACCTTTTTGCATCTTGTGTTTTATGTAGAATGCTCAGAGGTTTTAGTTATACTTTGTGGAGGAATAGGGAAGAGTAAATCTGCTCTATCTTCCCTGGAGCCCATATACATTTTAAAAAAGACATTTTATGATATGCTTTTAGAGTCATAAATGTGATCATACCCCATCAATTTTATGCAAAGAATCTAAGACTATAAAATCATCCAAAATGAGAAAAACAAAATGCACTACTGTGTTCAGTACTTATATGGAAACTATAAATGATTTAATTACCAAAAAATGGAGAAAGATTAACTTGTATAACCTTTAAAGATATGATTATGAGGACTATGTAGCAACAGAGAAAAAGTCCCTAATATGTCATATTAAAAAATAATACAGAAAAGAAAAAAATTGATCACTGATAGCTTTAAAATTGAAGACTTCTTTAGAGTAAAAGAAAAAATATCATATGAGAGATGACATGGGAGAAAGATATTAGTACTACACCGGGGCTTCCCAGATGGCACTGGTGGTAAAGAACCCTCCTGCCAATGCAGGAGACATAAGAGATGTGGCTTTGATCCCTGGGTTGGGAAGATCCCCTGGAGGAGGGCATGGCAGTCCACTCCAGTATTCTTGCCTAGAGAATCCCATGGACAGAGAAGCCTGGCAGGCTACAGTCCATAGTGTCACAAAGAGTTGGACATGACTGAAGTGACTTGGCATGCGTTAGTAACATATAAATTACAGCCAGTTAGTGTTACTAGTATAGACTGAGCTTTTAAAAATCAATTAGAATTATAATGCTCCACAAAAAAAGGGGGGGGGGTAAAAGACATGGAGTAGAAAGGATATACCACCTTAGCAATGAGATAAAATGCAAATTCAAAAGGGAAATGCTTCTAGTATTAGAAAAGGTTAGAAACATTGTCTTATTTTAGTGTTAGTGAGAATATGAAGCCACCATACCCTCACATATGTGTTTATAGGAGTATAGATGAGGGCAACCATTTTGGAGGGAAGTATGTATATATTCTTTTATCAAACAATTATGCTTCTAGGAATTTGGTCTGTAAATTCACACTACCTACAGTAAAAATTGGAGTGTTTTTATGTAATAAAAATAGGAAATAGGATAAATGTCCACCAGTAGAGAGTAGGTTAAGAAAATTATGGCATATATATATATATATATATATATATATTGTATGTATATGTGGGTGTGTTAACCCCAATTGAATTGCAGGGGAAGCTGAGAAGTGTAGGAAAGCATGTGAGATATTTGACGAGCACAAACCAGCTCTGCAAAGGTGTCTTCATTCTTAGTCAAGCATTTTTGGGGGGTTTATCATTTTTTATTTATTAGCCAACTGATTCACAGCTTTGCTTTGTCTGAACAAGTTAAGTCTTGGCTTCAAGAGTTGAAACACAATTATTTGATTCAGTAAGTGTACTTTGTGAACTGATTACACACTGCTAATAGTAATGGTAGAACAGGAGAGACCACACCTACTTTTAAGCTACCAAAAACAGAATTCTTTAAATCAAGAAGGAGCATGACCGCCTTGAGCTACAGAAATGATGAGACTGGTGCCCTCCCCACTGCCCACATGCTGTAACGAGGCACATGAGAATACTGAAGCATTGTTAGTTATAGTTATCAGGACCAAATCATTGCCTCTCAGTTCTGAGTGTAATGAATAAATGTTGGATTACACATCCTCTAGTTACATCAGTATTTGATTTTGCCTAATTCATATTCAACCTTTTGTTTCAGTAAATTTTTAAGTTCATGGACTTCGTTTTTGCCAAATAGAAATTGTTAGTTCGTTGATCAGGTTGGCGCTACATACATGATTTGGAAAGGGGATGGAGAAACCTTCCAAAGACAGATTAAAAAGAGCAGCTGCTCTGAGCACACACAGTCTAGAGGTGATCACAGCCCTCATCAGTGTGCCCTCTTATTTGCTGGCTGGGGTGGGGGGCGGTTAGGGTGGCTGCTCCTCAGAGTCACAGTCTGCTTATCTGTTTTGATCCTCTTTTGTCTCATAACTACAAAGGCAAAGAAGAACTATGAGCAGAAATGCCGAGACAAAGATGAAGCAGAGCAGGCTGTCCACCGCAGTGCCAACGTGGCAAACCCGAAGCAACAAGAAAAGGTACCTGAGAGAGCCAGTAGCCTGAAAAATCCAAGATTCACACATGTCAAGCTAAAGCCAATCTTAACAAACAAACAAAAAATGGATTTGCACTCTAAGCTCCTGGCAATACCCTCCTTCAGGCTGTTAGAGTCCTCTGAGCCAGAAAAACCCATGTGCTATTTTGAGGGTCAGGGAAGGGCTAGAGAAACCTGGTCGTGGGGGAGGGGTTCTGATGTCTTCATCTTTCTTCAAAGCTCCATCTCATCTGTTCCTTATAGCGAGGCGGCCTCCTGCTTGGGTCTTTTATAAATTGAGTTTTATGAAATCTGGATAAAGATTGTTAGCAATCAGAAGGTAGGGATATGTTTTAGGAAGATTAGAGGGCAGGTTGAATGATTAACTTACAAGAGAAACAAAGGTATGACTTAGAACTTGTCTCTTCACAGACTTTGCTTTTAGTTTTGCCTTTAGAAGCCTGGCCCAGCATTCCTGACTTCTTGTTGTTTTTTTTCTGGTCCTCACAGCTTTTTGTGAAACTGGCAACTTCAAAGACTGCAGTAGAAGACTCGGGTGAGGGGTGTGCTCCAATGGATGGGGGAGGATGGTGGTGGGGCTAAATCTGTCTGAGAAAGGTAGTTTTATACACCTTACAATAGTGAATATATGCCTGTACCATAGGATTAGCAAGGTATCTGAAGGAAAGAAGGGAAGGACAGAGGGAAGGAAGGGAGGTGGGGAAGGGGGGTATACGAGAACCCTGGAAAGTGGGAGAAGCGAAAGAGGCAGCGCTTTCTGGCCCCTGCCTGCTTAGCTCATGCTGCATGACAGGCGACTGAATGGCGTGGGGGCGTGGAGGGGTCGGGTCATGTGGTAGCTGCTTTGAAATCACGTACTCACTCTTACTTATTGAGTACAATCATCTTAAAACCCCATTTCATCCCTGATACGTCTTCTCTGCTGTGAAAGAAACAGCCAAGCTGTGAGGTCTCGTCATCACTGAAATCTAAGGATCCAAACCAAGGGTTTGCAAAGGCTTCTAATTCCCAGAGTTTCCTGAGAGAGACAAACCTCTCACGACCGTGGACCCTTAAGTCTCTAAATCCAAAACTGAAGTGACTTGCTAGTTCACTTTTCTGCCTGCCTCATTTAATTTTCCTCAAAATGGAAAGAGGTAGAGGGAAACCCTGGTGAGGTTTTTTTGTTTGTTTGTTTGTTTTGTCAGCCTTTAGTTCTCTTTCTTTGGAACATTTCTGGCTGATTGTTTGGTTTTTCTTTAGAAAGAAAGTGATGCCTGCCTTTGCTTATTTTTCACAAAGGGGGTGAGATGTAATTATGGTGGGGGTGAGATGTAATTATGTAATTATGGCCTTCCAGCCTTCAGAGTCCCCAGGAGCCCTGTGAGCTCTCGGGAGGGGCCTGGGGGCTGGGTCTGCGAGCCCCGCTCCTCCCAATTTCCAGACCCAGGCCCCTCCTCTCCATTGCAGACAAGGTGTACATGCTGCACATCAACACGCTGGACAGGGTCCGGAACGAGTGGCAGAGCGAGCACATCAAGGCCTGCGAGGTACCTGGAAGCGCACGGGCGGGTCTTTCTCCCTCTACTTTCGTAGAATTGCCTGAAGGCAAATTAGAAATGTGGACTTCAAGTAGAGGATGAAAGGACTGGGATGTTTTCTTGCCAACCTTGTCTTTCTGCTTCTTGCCCATCCTGTTCGTGCTGTCCCATTCTGTCAATGGCCTTGCTCTGTTTGGTTTGCAGGTATGAAGCAGCTGAATCAATTAACCCTTGCTTTAGTGACGTCCAGGGCTTCCCTTGTAGCTCAGCTGGTAAAGAATCCACCTGCAAGGTGGGAGATCTGGGTTTGATCCCTGGGTTAGGAAGATCCCCTTGAGAAGGGAAAGGCTACCCACTCCAGTATTCTGGCCTGGACCATTCCATGGACTGTATAGTCTATGGGGTCGCAAAGAGTCAGACACAACTGAGCTAATTTCACTTTCACTTTCANGGAAGATCCCCTGGAGAAGGGAAAGGCTACCCACTCCAGTATTCTGGCCTGGACCATTCCATGGACTGTATAGTCTATGGGGTCGCAAAGAGTCAGACACAACTGAGCTACTTTCACTTTCACTTTCTTGATGATTTCCCACTGAAAACTTTGCCTTTCTTTGTGACAAGGGGGTGCAGGGAGCAGCAGAGCTGGCTTTAGAGATTTTTATTCTCACACCTTTTGTTTCGCCGCGGCCCTCCTCATTTTCAACATGTGCCTCACAATGTCCCAGAGAAAATAAAGACTCCACCTGGAAACTTCCTCAAGTTTCTGTCACCCTGTCTACACATTTTTCTTACCAGTGGTTCTCAAAGGGAGGTCCTGGGACCTGTACCAACATCCTTGTTAGATGCAGATCTTATTATCAGACCAATTCCAGGCCTCTGGAATCAGACTTTCTCAAGTTGAGGTGAATGGGGGCCATTCCCTAGTTTGTGGTGCACGGGCTTCTCGTTGCAGAACACAAGCTCTGGAGGGTGTGGGCTTCAGGAGTGGTGGCTCATGGGCTCCAGAGCGCAAAAAGCTCAGTAGCAGTGGCTCACGGGCTTAGCTGCCCTGCGGCTGGTGGGATCTTTCCAGACCAGGGACTGAATTAGCATTGCAAATTCTGCACTGAAATGTGTCCTGCGATGCAAAGTGGACCCCCAACCACTGGACCATCAGGGAAACCTGAGGGCAAAACTTTGCATTGGAGGCTCTGGCGAGCTACCCACATGCAGATGTCCATTAGGCAGTGGGAAATGTGAGCCACAATTCAGGTTAGAACACTGACGGCTGGGTTCAGCATCACCTCTTATGTACAAAACTGTATCCAGTCCTATTTGTGTTAGTACGTTATTAAAATCCATTTGCTGGAGTTAAGAGTGTATGAGCTTCCTCAGCGGTGGTGGGAGTACACTAAATGAGACTATAAGCTTACAGATAATTCAAGGTTGAAATTGTTTCTTACATCATAGCCAGTCTAGACCCTTTCTCTGCATGTATGTACATGTTTCTACAGGTGTTTGAGACTCAAGAATGTGAACGAATAAACTTCTTTCGAAATGCACTGTGGTTACATATGAATCAGCTCTCCCAACAATGCGTCACAAGTGATGAGGTGAGTCAGAGTTATCCACGGAGGATGCTCTGCATATTAGATTCGTAGAGTGGGAGGAGTCAGAGACATTTGTTAGTTCATCCCCTGTCATTAGAGGCCCAGGTAGGTACAGTGGCTGCATACACAGTGAGTATGGACCTAGATAAACACCTAACTTGCCTGACTCCTGGCTCACTTTACCATCATGAGTCTCTCACTGAGAAATTCACAATTAGGGCAGGAGAGCAAAGAAAGGACCCAAAAGCAGTTTAATTTATGGAAAACAGAGATGTCACAACATGAACGTTAGTCCCAGGGACTGCTCCAGTCTGGAACAGAATCACTCCAGGACAGTAAGTACCAGGAACTAGCAGGCTGAGCCATGCCCAGGCTAATGGTTACTCCAGGGCTCAGGGTTTAATGTCAGCAGTGTTACGGGCCATTCGTGACCCAGGTTTAACTCAAGCACAGCAACTCTCCTGGGTTCCCAGGTCTCAGAGGGACCAGAATGAAATTATCACAACCTTCTTTCCTAAGAAATAGCCACTCTCACTTAGATGGGACATTCAGTTTTGAAGAATAACATCCAGAAAACAGGTAGGATTGACTGACTTTTCTCCAGTTGTCTTTGCATTTGTGTGTAGGATTCATCATGGGACTTGGTATCTATTCTCTTCATCCCACCCATTTTTTTTTAAGTCTTTCTGCCAAGATTGCTGTGCTGCTACAAAGATATTATTTTTTGTTATCTTTAAAAAGAAATGTAATAGCAGATATACATCAAAGAAATCCCTCTATGTGAGTCCAGGACATTGTGGTATCTTTTTTTTTTTTTTTCTTTTCAAGACAAAATTTGGAAAAGAGCCATTCATCAAACTTCCCATTTTAATACTCTATGCCACCACTTTTATGGACGTACCTCTACCTTGATTTATCTTCTTTTTTGTTAGAAGTATGAAAAAGTCCGTAAGAGTTTAGAGATGTGCAGCATCGAGAAGGACATTGAGTACTTTGTGAATCAGCGCAGAACTGGACAAACTCCGCCAGGTGAATGGAGTGGTAGGCGGGGGATGTTATTTAAGCAGTTCTATCAGTCTTTCGTGTCATGTCATTGAGAATGGAAGTCATCAGCTCCTTAATACTTTATGTCTTGATGATTCCCTAGCACCCATCATGTATGAGAATTTTTACTGCCCCCAGAAGAATGCAGCCCCGCCAGGAAAGGCTACAGGGCCAAACTCGGCAAGGTAATATCCAGCTTTCTTTCACATGAAGAAAAGTGCTTTTAGGGACTTCCCTGGTGATCCAGTGGTTAAGACTCCACACTTCCATTGCAGGGAGCTCAGGTTTGATCTTTGGTTGTGGAACTAAGATGACACATGCTGCAGTGAGGCCAAAAAAAGAAAAGTACTTTTAATGAGCATTTTTATTTTTAGTGTTCCAATTCTCTAATACGAACATGTTAGAATCAGAATGTGTCTACCATTGCGTTTGCTTAGAGAGGTTTCTGGATTTTTGGAAATAGTGTTTTTAGGACAAATGTTAAATGGATTGTACTAGTCATAGTTCAAGGAGGATTGTATGCACGAAACCCTATACTTTTCTTAATAATATTTATTGATTTTTACTTATTTATTATTTATTTAGTCGTACCGGGTTTTACTTGCGGCACACAGGATCTTTAGTTGCAGCATCTAGTTCCCTGACCAGGGATTGAACCCACACTCCCTGCATTGGGAACTCAGAATCTTAACCATTGGACCACTTGGGGAATCCCAATCCTAGACCTTTCCTGTAGAAAGCCAAATTCTGGCTCCCTGTGAGTCAAATCCAGCCTACCTGTTTTGATAGGGCCTACAAGTTAAGAACAGTTTTCCTGTTTTTAAATGGTTGAGAAAAATGGAAAGGAAACTCTTTTGTGCCACGTGAACATTACATGAAATGTGAACATTAGTGCTCGTATGTAGAGTTTTGCTGCTCTTCTGTTTCCCTTCTGTCTATGGCTGCTTTCATGTTGGAGATGAGTAGCATTGAGACAGAAATGCCATGTGGCCAGCAAAGCCTAAATCATTTACTCTCTGGCCCTTTACAGAAAAAATTTGCTGCCCCTGATATAAAGGATTCTGAGGGAAGAGAAGCTTCTGTTTTACATACAGTCACCCTGAAATCTAAGCTATTGAATTTTCAGTCCAAATTTTAAAAAGATAGGGGAGCGTTTGAGTAGGGAGAAAGCCAAGCGCAGGACTTCCCTGGTGGTCCAATGGTTAAGAATCCACCTTCGAATCCAAGGGACAGGTTTCAGACCTGATTGGGGAACTAAGATCCCACATGCCACGGGGCAACCAAGTCTGCATGCCACAACTAGAGAAGCCTGTGTGCCACAGCAAAGACCCAGCACAGCCAAACACATAAATAAATAGTAAACATTTATGAAAAAGAATGCTAAGTGCTGCTCAGAGCAGTTATTAGGAGTTGTTTCCTTTAACTCTCAAGGAGAGATAGGAGCTGTTTGACTTCCTGTTTTGCACGTGAAGACTGTCCAAGGTGATCAGGAACTCTGGCCCACACAATAGATTTCTGGGCTGTGGAGCAGAGCTCTGGGCATCCTGGACCTAGCATAGGGTAGTATTTGCAGCTGAGATCCAGGAGGTCAGTGCTGCAGAGCTTTTCTTTCATCTGAAGTCTTCTTAACCCTCCAGAGCAGAAACCCAATCAAACTAGCATTCAGTATGTTTGTAGAGTGAAGTAGAAAATTAGAAAAAACAGCAAAAACTTATCTGAAAGATTTTGGTTTCCATTTCTTACAGGAGAGGACCTCTCCCAAATCCTAAAAGCTTACCAGGTATGCCACCAAGAAAGATCATTTGAAATCTTAGGTCAGGTTTTATTTAAGGTTGAGTAGCTAGAATTGTGAAATAAAAGGAGGAAAGGGAATAAATAGAATAAAATTTCCAAGAGAATGAACTTATTATTAGAAACTATAATACTCTTTGTCAGAGTGGAATTTGGTAATTTGTGTTCTGTTTTATAGCTTATCCAAGAGAATTCAGTTACTCAAGTACCAAAAGAAACTTATAAGGGATTTTTACTAAGAGACTAGTTCAACTTAGGCCATGAAAATGGCAAAACTGAGATATAGTTTCCTTTGGATGACACTGAAATATAATTTATAGAAGATGTCTAGAAACATATAACCTAATATATTTTGTGCACTGCCCACAGTTTGATCTTTCAGGAATCACTCTGGTGTCTTTGTCTCTCTGAACTCCTATAATACCTCTGGGAGAATGAAATATTTAGTGCTTTTTGTTAGTCCGTATTCCCTGGGTAATTACAAGATCCTTGAAGGTAGACATTTTGTTTTCTCCTGAATCAATCACAAAATGTAACACGGTACTGGGCACATAGCCAGTTCTGAGCAAGTATCTATTATTTGAANATTTAGTGCTTTTTGTTAGTCCGTATTCCCTGGGTAATTACAAGATCCTTGAAGGTAGACATTTTGTTTTCTCCTGAATCAATCACAAAATGTAACACGGTACTGGGCACATAGCCAGTTCTGAGCAAGTATCTATTATTTGAATAAAAGATACACCTGCCTATATTCAAGGGAAGAGGGAGAAGACATCTTAGGCTGCATTTAGCATCTTAGCAAAAATTTAGTGGCTGAAATTACATCTTGGAACTCTGTAAGGATGTAAGTTAATTTACTGCTCATAGCCTTTTAATTACCATTTGATAATATGGGACTTACTTTTGTCCATTTCTGAAGATGATTTTACTGTGGGGAATGATAGCTGGGCAAGGATGAAAAAGGGCAAAGAAATTACAATAGAAATTTCCAGTATGTTTTCTGGCTTATAGTTAATGACTATTATTTGTAGGTTTTGTGGCCAAATATGTTTTCTTCTTACAAAATAGCAGTCACTAGACTCAGAGTGGAGTGGTTTGATTTGAAAAAGGCTAAGATCTTATCATGAAGAAATGTTAACCTAGTGTTGCTCTCTGTTCTGCCCTTTGCAGATGACCCTGACTACTCTTTGCTTGATAATAACTACAGTTTGATCTATCAGTAACATCAGTGGTAAGAACTTTTTATCTTCACAGAATCAAGTTGCATTTAGACTAGTGACTGTAGTTTTGAAGTCTTTGAAGCTTCCTTACAATACGACTGCAAACAAACAGCGCCTTGCATCAGGTCTTACACTGGTGGGCATGGTGCACTTGCAGAATGGCCTCTCTGGTTCCCACAGCTGAGAGGGTACCAAGACCATTCCATACCTACTTGAATGAGGACATTTCTCCTTTATTCTTGAACACTTTATTTGCTCTTGTTAATCTGTTTTTGTGACTACTGCACACCTATACTTAAGGGACTGCTTCAAACAAATATGAGCTTCCCAGGTGGCTCAGTGGTAAAGAATCCAGCTGCCAATACAGGAGACACGGGTTCAATGCCTGGGTGGGGAAGAGTCCCTGGAGGAGGAAATGGCAACCCACTCCAGTATGCTTGCCTGGGAAATCCCATGGGCAAGAGCATCATCACGCACCAGGTGATTAGTAAAACACAAAGGCTCCTGGAGCAGAACTGCTAAGCCCACGGTGGCTGCAAAAGTGATTCTTCCTGTATGGCACTCAGGTGCTGGCACTGGCACTCGGCATGCCCCAAGGCAATATCAACTGGAGGGAATGGCTCTGGAGACAAAACATTACTAAATGAAACTCCTTGTGAACTGTAATTCTTTTAACCCAAATGGGCATATACATATATATATGAGCAAAGAAAACCTCTGAAAGGATATCTTCCTAAACAGATAATAGGTTTTCATCTATCCATGTGTGTAATTTGTCTACACTGATAATTTATTGCTTCTTTCATTAAAAACTCTTTTAAACTGTTGATCTTCTTGCATGTTACTGATCTTAGTGTCTTCCTGGGAGTGACAGGAGGGGTGGGTAGGATTCAGAGAGTCACAGTGGAACTGGAAAAGTCTCTCTCCCACGCTTCTCGGTTTGGTGTTGGTGAAATTCACTGTCTCTTATGAAACAAAATCGATTAGACAGAAATACTCAGCTAGCATATTATTTATGTGTACATGTAAGTCTTTAAATTGCTTAAGAAGTATATGTAGTATTTAAAGACCTTTGCTGTGAAAGATAGTGAATACTGAAAACATAAAAATCCTCATCCTCTAACTGTATATAATTTTCTGACCTACAAACAAATTGTAGTCAGCCAGTTATCACTTTTTCATTTCATAAAAACCTCTCTTCCTCATGGAAAGAGGCCCAGGGCATTTTAAAGGTAGAGTAGGAACATGGGAGGAAATCAATGACTTGGCGTTCAAAGGTGGACCCTGCTCTCTAGAATACCAGGCAGTAATGACTATATGGCAGGGCACTGGCAATGCCACAAATTTCTTTTTTAATTTTTTACCTTCCTTTCTTCCCTTCCTCTCTTCCTTTCTCTCTCATTCCTCCCTGGCCCTCCCTCCTCTCTCTTTTCTTTTCTTCCCTCCCGTGTCTTTCTTTTCCTTCCTTCCTTCTTTGCTTTCTCTTTTCTGCTTTCTTTCTTTCCTTCACCTGTTTGGATAAAGCATACATTCTAGCTGCTTAATAANGCAGAGAGTCAGACACGACTGAGCAACTGAACTGACAATCATTAAGATAATATGGTACTGGCACAAAGATAGAAGTATAGATCAATGGAACAAAATAGAAAGCCCAGAGATAAATCCATGTACCTTTGGACACTTGGTCTTTGACAAAGGAGGCAAGAATATACAATGGAGAAAAGACAGTCTCTAACAAAAGGTGCTGGGAAAACTGGTCAACTACTTGTAAAAGAATGAAACTAGAACAGTTTCTAACACCATATGCAAAGATAAACTCAAAATGGATTAAAGATCTAAACATAAGACCAGAAACTATAAAGCTCTTAGGGGAAAACATAGGCAAAACACTCTCTGACATTAATCACAGCAGGATCCTTTATGACCCACCTCCCAGAGTAATGGAAATAAAAGCAAAAATAAACAAATGGAACTTAATTAAACTTAAAAGCTTTTGCACAGCAAAGGAAACTATAAGCAAAGTGAAAAGACAGCCTTCAGAATGGGAGAAAATCGTAGCAAATGAAGCAACTGACACAGAATTAATCTCAAATATATACTAGCAGCTCCTGCAGCTCAATTCCAGAAAAATAAATGACCCAATCAAAAAATGAGCCAAAGAACTAAATAGACATTTCTCCAAAGAAGACATACAGATGGCTAACAAACACATGAAAAGATGCTCAACATCACTCATTAACAGAGAAATGCAAATCAAGACCACAATGAGGTACCATCTCATGCCAGTCAGAATGGCTGC
>SJYV01001329.1:852014-863370 GCA_006410875.1 Neotragus pygmaeus | reverse complement strand
CCAATTAAAATAAATTAATTAATCAAAAAAAGAAAAACAAATACCATGTGATATCACTTATATAAGTGGAATCTAAAATATGACACAAATGAATGTATCTACAAAATAAAAAGAGATTCACAGATATAGAGGACAGAACTGTGGTTGCCAAAGGGGAGGGAATGAATAGGACTTGGGGATTAGCAGATATAAACTATTATATATAGAATGGATAAATAGCAAGGTCTTATTGTATAGCACTGGGAACTATGTTCAATATCCTGTGATAAACCATATGGAAAAGAATATATATATATATATATATGTATCTCACTGAGTCACTGTGCTGTACAGTGGAGATCAAGCACAACACTGTAAGTCAACTGCAGTTTAATAGAAACAAACAAATCCATACCTCATCTTTTAGGCCAGCACCCCAAGCTCTGCAAGTTATTTTCAACTTGCCACACCTTTAAAATGCCATTATATGGCATTGAAACATGTATAATATCACATATGACACGAATTGCCAGTCCAGGCTCAATGCAGGATACTGATGCACTGGGATGACCCAGAGGGATGGTACGGGGAGGGAGGAGGGAGGGGGGTTCAGGATGGGGAACACGTGTATACCTGTGGCAGATTCATGTTGATGTATGGCAAAACCAATACAGTATTGTAAAGCAATTAACCTCCAATTAAAATAAATAAATTTATATTTAAAAAAATAAGAAAAAAAATACCTTTATGTCAGGACTGCAGGTTCTTTTGCAAAACAGAGCCCATGGACACTTGCCCACTGTTGTACCATTTTCAACCTAAAGTGAAACTCTGAGTGTAAGGCATGCATTCTCAACAAGGGCAATATTGCTCTCATGGGAGTAAAAATTAGTTCTTGATGGGCAAAACAATGTTCTTCTTATATATAAAGCATAGCTATACATTAAGCACATAGTCAAGATGTCTGCAGCATTAAAATTTTATGGGTGTGGCAATTAGGTGAAAAAATGTTTCAAGTGACTCCCGAGCGGAGTGGTAATGAAAAAGGAGATCAGTCCTGGGATTTCTTTGGAAGGAATGATGTTAAAGCTGAAACTCCAATATTTTGGCCACCTCATGTGAAAAGTTGACTCATTGGAAAAGACTCTGATGCTGGGAGGGATTGGGGGCAGGAGGAGAAGCGGACAACAGAGAATGAGATGGCTGGATGGCATCATCGACTCGATGGACGTGTGTTTGAGTGAACTCTGGGAGTTGGTGATGGACAGGGAGGCCTGGCATGCTGCAATTCATGGGGTTGCAAAGAGTCGGACACGACTGAGTGACTGAACTGAACTGAATGAAGAATGATTTGATAAACATGGCCCAAGGTGATGTTATGTGGAATTTCATAATGATACTCAGATATTGTTAGCCCTTGGATGGTGTTACTGGCCAAGACACTGCTGGCAAAAAAAAAAAAAAAAAAAAGATAATCTCTTCTTGGAATTAATCCCACTAGAGATGAATCTCTAGACTGTTCATCAAGGTCTGGATTTTAAAACCAGAGACTAGATCCAATACTTTACACAAGAGGTAAGCCCAGAGAACACCCCAGTAAAATAGGAAGTGAAAAAGGGAAGAAACGAAGAGAATAAAGAGTGTGTTATCAAGCCAGAGACGATAATGGGAAATGAGCTCAACCCCACTGGGGATTCTAGGAAACAGCACAGAACACATATCTTGGAGTTACACCACCCAAAGGGTGATGGAACTGGGTATTTCTATTAGTTTGTTAAAACTGCTGTCATGAAATGCCATAAACTGAGTGGCTCAAATAACAAAAATGTATTGTGGAGGCCAGCTGTGGAGGCCGGAGGCAGGAATCAAGGTGTCAGCCCTGCTGGTTCCTTCTGAGGGCTGTGAAGGAAGGAGGTGTTCTAGGTCTCTCTCCTTGTCTTGTAGATGTGAGTCTCTGTATCCAGATGCCCCCATTTTATAAGGACACCAGTTGTATTGGGTGAGGGCCCATACTTATGGCCTCATTTTAACTTTGTAACCTCTGTAACGATTCTATCTTCAAATAAGGTCACATTCTGAATTACCAGGGGTTAGGATTTCAATACTCCCCTAGTAATCCTAGGTAATTGATGCAAAAGCTAGGTAATTGATGAACTGTGGTTTTGGAGGAGACTTTTGAGAGTCCGTTGGACTACAAGGAGATTCAACCTATCCATCCTAAAGGAAATCGGTCTGGAATATTCATTGGAAGAAGGACTGATGCTTGAGTTGAAGCTCCAATACTTTGGCCACCTGATGCGAAGAACTGACTCACTGGAAAAGACTCAGATGCTGGGAAAGGTTGAAGGCGGGAGGAGAAGGAGACAACAGAGAACGAGATTGTTGGAGGGCATCACTGACTCAACGGACATGAGTTTGAGCAAGCTCTGCATGTTGGTTATAGAAAGGGAAGCCCGGCTTGCTGCAGTCCATGGGGTTGCAGAGAATCGGACACGACTGAACTGAACTGGACTAAACTGAACTTAGGATTTCAACATATGAATTTTTGAGGATGTAGTTCTATCCTTAACCGTATTTATACGAGAATTTATATATATGACCCTGGTTGAGGGTTGCCTTTGGTTTAGGAAAATGTGTTATTTCTCTCGCACTTAAAGCCTGTCATACATGTGGCTGAAGGGATGTTTGAGGCAAAGAGGTTACAACAGTTGGAATTTGGGTCTGCGTACTCAAAAATGTTAAGTGCCAAGGGAATTTGAGTGGGACACCTGGAGTGTCTGATACTTTATACGTGCAAGTAATTGTTGCTATGACTTATTTAACCTATTCTTAGTGGGGAAGATTATGAGAGGTTGTATGCTAAGTCGCTTCAGTCATGTCCAACTCTTTGCAATCCCATGGACTGTAGCCCGTCAGGCTCCCCTGTCCATGAAATTCTCCAGGCAAGAATACTAGAGTGGGTTGCCATGCCCTTCTCCAGGATGTCTTCTCGACCTAGGGATAGAACCCGTGTCTCTTATTTCACTGGTAGGCGGGTTGTTTACCACTAGCGCCACCTGGGAAGCCCTATGAGAGGTTAAACAAAAGAATAAAAGATAAGTTTTGTATTTTCCTTCCTGTGGAAGCAAAAATGTGTTCACAGAAACGACCTCATCTATACAAGTCTTTTTAAAACATGTGGCTGGATATTTTTGGTACTTATTTGTACTGCCATCTTATTGTCTCAAAAAACTGAAACAATTTAGAAGTGACATGATTTCTTTATAACTAAAAATGCATTTAGTATGAATGATGAAATAATTAATGTCATGTACAGTGTGACATACAGGAAGTAATTGTTTTTAAAAGAATGACTTCTGTGAAGTCTTATTGGACAAAAGTTCACCAATGGAGGATTACCACCAGATGGTAAAGAGACTCTGGAATCTAATCTTGTGAGGGATTTTTGTGTTGTTGTTGTTTTTTTTTTTTTTGGTCCTCTGAGGCATTTTATTTGTATGCATTACATTCCTAGAAAAAAAAAAATCCAAAGATTTTCTCTCCTGTGTGTTTTCTTCTTGCTTCTTCGTGGTCCATGGTGCCAGGTGAGGTCAGTACAATGAAACCAAACTGACAAGATGTGAGCTGACATTTTTCTAGATCTTTGAGTTGCACATTAAATCTGGGGCTGATCACTTCATACTTATTTAGCCTGCATGTCAGGTTAACAACAATTTTTCCAATCCTGTGATCATCAGTGAGTTCAAATTCACCAATATGAATATATTTCATCACTATATTTGGAAACCTCATGATGACTCAGACATGGCAACCCACTCCAGTGTTCTTGCCTGGAGAGTCCCAGGGATGGGGGAGCCTGGTGGGCTGCCGTCTATGGGGTCGCACAGGGTCAGACACGACTGAAGCGACTTAGCGGCAGCAGCAGCATGATGACTCTGGAGCAGGGCCTAATAAGAACTTGGCATTTGCCTCTCTTTTCAGCATTGTTGATACTCTTGAGAGCATTAGGCAGGACGTTCGTGCACATCATTATGGCAGCACGGAAAGAATGGAGGAAAGAGCTAATTTTGTAAGGGATTTTAAAGAAAGATTTACCCAAGGGTTTTCCATGAATTCAGAAGCTTTCACGTAACCCCGTTACTGCAAAAACTGTTCTAGATCCTGGCTGACTTAGGAACTGTGGTCATGTTAAGTTTTGAAATACCTTAATATACCAAATTATACTCTTTACAATCCATAGGGTTGCAAAGAGTTAGGACTGAAGCAACTTTGCATGCATGCATGTCTTCTTTGGAAAAATGTCTGTTTAGATCTTTGGCCCATTTTTTAATTGTTTTTTTTTTTTTAAGTTTTTATTCTGTATTGGGGTATAGATGATTAACAATGTTGTGGTAGTTTCAGGTGAACAGCGAAGGGACTCAGGCATACATATACATATATCGATTCTTGCGTGTGTAGGAGCATTGCCAATGACTGAACAACAAGGCATTTGCCATCTGCCTCTGCGGAGATTGAACCCTGTGCTGCTGCAGCTGTTGACCTTCAACATCCTCTGAGGGAGTTCAGGGTGGAGTGAGGCACTCTGTGCTCCAGGGAATCTGGTGGGACAGGTCTTTGCAGGGAAAGTTGGATGTTTTTAGGAACAGTTTTATGATCTCAATCCTTGAAACTTCTCATATCTAAAGAAGCCCTAAATCTCTTCATGGTGATATCGGATCCTCATGAAAGTCAAAGTCTGACTCTTTGCAATTCCATGGACTGTATATTCTGAATTCTCCAGACCAGAATACTGGAGTGGGTAGCTGTTCCCTTCTCCAGGGGATCTTCCCAACCCAGGGNCCTAAATCTCTTCATGGTGATATCGGATCCTCATGAAAGTCAAAGTCTGACTCTTTGCAATTCCATGGACTGTATATTCTGAATTCTCCAGACCAGAATACTGGAGTGGGTAGCTGTTCCCTTCTCCAGGGGATCTTCCCAACCCAGGGATTGAACCCAGATCTCCCTCATTGCAGGCGGATTCTTTAACAGCTGAGCCACAGGGAAGCCCTTATACCCTCATGACTAACAAAAAAACGTATTGTAAAATGAGTGCTTAATGGTATTGAACTCCCCCTTCACCAAAACCTTATATGTTGACCTTTCCCCACTGCCGCTCTGGAGCAATCTTTTGGAACTATCTGGGATGCTGCCTCCTGGACTGCAGTCCTCATTTTGCTCCAAATAAAACTTAACTCACAACTCTTAAGTTGTGCATCTTTTTTAGTTGACACCTGAAATAATGCAAGTTTGCCCGTGGAGTAGAAAATGAAGCAGGGCAAAAGCTAAAAGTTTTGCCAAGAGAACACACTAGTCATAGCAAACATCTTCTTCCAACAGCACAAGTGATGACTCCACACATGGACATCACCAGATGATCAATGCTAAAATCAGATAGATTATGTTATTTGTAGCCAAAGATGGAGAAGTTCTGTACAGTCAGCAAAAAAAGACCTGGAGCTGACTGTGGCTCAGATCATGAGCTTCTTATTGCGAAGTTCAGACTTATATTGAATAAAGTAGGGAAAGCCACTAGGCCTTTCAAGTATGACATAAATCAAATCCCTAATGATTACACAGTGGAGGTGACAAATAGATCCAAGGGATTATATCTAGTAGACAGAGTGCCTGAAGAACTATGGACAAAGGTTTATAACATTGTACAGGAGGTGGTGAACAAAACTATACTAAGGAGAAAGAAATGCAAGAGGGCAAAGTGGTTGTCTGAGGAGGACTTACAAATAGCTGAGAAAAGAAAAGTGAAAGTCAAAGGAGAGGGAAAGATATACCCATCTGAATGCAGAATTACAGAGAATAGCAAGGAGAGATTAAAAAAAAAGGCTTCTTAAGTAAACAATGCAAAAATATAGAAGAAAATGATAGAATAGGAAAGACTAGTGATCTCTTAAAGAAAATTGGAGATACCAAGGGAATATTTCATGCAAAGATGGGCACAACAAAGGACAAAAAGGCAAGGACCTAACAGAAGCAGAAAAGATTAAGAAGAGGTGGCAAGAATACGCAAAAGAACTATGTAAAAATGGTCTTAATGACCTAAATAACCACGATGGTGTGATCACTCACCTAGAGCCAGACATCCTCAAGTATGAAGTCAAGTGGGCCTTAGGAAGCATTACTATGAACAAAGCTAGTGGAGGTGAAGGAATTCCAGCCGAGCTATTTCTAATCCTAAAAGATGCTGCTGCTAAAGTGCTGCACTGATTATGCCAGCAAATTTGAAAAACAGCAGTGGCCACCAAACTGGAAAAGGTCAGTTTTCATCCCAATCCCAAAGAAAGGCAATGCTGAAGAATGTTCAAACTGCTGTACAATTGTCCTCACTTCACATGCTAGCAAGGTAAATGCTTCAAGCTAGATTTCAACAGTATGTGAACTGAGAACTTCCAGATGTTCAAGCTGGGTTAAGAAAAAGCATAGGAACCAGAGATCAAGTCACCAACATCTACTGGATTATAGAGAAAACAAGGGAATTGACTACTCTAAAGTCTTTGGAGGAGGAAATGGCAATCCACTTCAGTATTCTTGCCTGGAGAATTCCGTAGACAGAGAAACCCAGCAGGCTACAGTCCATGGGGTCACAAAGAGTTGGACATGATTGAGCAACTAACACACAGAGCCTTTAACTGTGTGGATCACTGCAAACCATGGAAAATTCTTAAAGCAATGGGAACACTAGACCGTCTAACCTGTCTCCTGAGAAACTTGTATGCAGGTTAGAACCATACATGTAACAACAGACTGGTTCAAATTTGGGAAATTAGTACATCACAGATGTATATTTTCACCCTGTTTATTTAACTTATATGCAGAGTACATCATGAGAAAGGCTGGGCTGGATGAAAAACAAGCTGTAATCAAGACTGTCAGGAGAAATTTCAACAACCTCAAATAGGCACATGATATCACTCTAATGGCAGAAAATGAAGAAGAAATAAGAGCCTCATGATAAGCATGAAAAGGAGCGTGGAAAAGCTGGCTTAAAACTCAACATTCAAAAAACAAAGATCATGGCATCTGATCCCATCACTTCATGGCAAATAGATGGGAAAACAATGGAAACAGTGATAGACTTTATTTTCTTGGGCTCCCAAATCACTGCAGATGGTGACTGCAGTGATGAAATTAAAAGATGCTTACTCCTTGGAAGAAAAACTGTCACAAACTAGACAGCATATTAAAAAGCAGAGACATCACTTTGCCAACTAAGGTATGTCTAGTCAAAGCTATGGTTTTTCCAGTAGTCTTGTATGGATGTGAGAGTTGGACTATAAAGAAAGCTGAGCATCGAAGAACTGACACTTTCGAACTGTGGTGTTGGAGAAGACTCTTGAGAGTCCCTTGGACTGCAAGAAGATCCAACCAGTCCATCCAAAAGGAGATCAGTCCCGGGTGTTCATTGGAAGGACTGATGTTGAAGCTGAAACTACAATACTTTGGTCTCCTGATGCGAAGAGCTGACTCATTGGAAAATACCCTGATGCTGGGAAAGATTGAGGGCAGGAGGAGAAGGGGAGGACAGAGGATGAGATGGTTGGATGGCATCATCGACTCTATGGACATGGGTTTGAGTGAACTCTGGGAGTTGGTGATGGACAGGGAGGCCTGGCGAGCTACAGTTCATGGGGTCGTAAAGAGTCAGACACGACTGAGTGACTGAACTAATGGGACCAGATGCCATGATCTTAGTTTTCTGAATGTTGAGTTTTAAGCCAAGTTTTTCATTCTCCAATTTCACTTTCATCAAGAGGCTCTTTTAATTCTTCGCTTTCTGCCATAAGGGTTTTACCATCNGAGTGACTGAACTAATGGGACCAGATGCCATGATCTTAGTTTTCTGAATGTTGAGTTTTAAGCCAAGTTTTTCATTCTCCAATTTCACTTTCATCAAGAGGCTCTTTTAATTCTTCGCTTTCTGCCATAAGGGTTTTACCATCTGCATATCTGAGGTTATTGATATTTCTCCCAGAAATCTTGATTCCAGCATGTGCTTCATCCAGTCCAGCATTTCTCATGATGTACTTGCATGTAAGTTAAATAAGCAGGGTGACAATATACAGCCTTGGTGTACTCCTTTCCCGATTTGGAACCAGTCTGTTGTTCCATGTCCAATTCTAACTGTTGCTTTTTGACCTGCATACAGAAATGGGTAAGGGGGTCAATTTTATGGTTATAGATGGAACCAAATTTTTAGTGGTGAGCTCACTGTAGGATATCCATAAGTTGAGATACAATGTTGTACAAATGAAACTTTTATAACGTCATAAACCAATGTCACTTCAATAAAAAAAAAATCTAAAAATTAAAAAAAATGTATCTTTGGGACTTCCCTGGTGGACCAGTGGCTAAGACTGTGATCCCAATGCATGGGGCCAGGGTTGGATCTCTGCTCAGGGAACTAGATCCCACAAGCTGCAACTAGGAGTTCCCGAGCCACAAGTAAAGATCTTGCGTGCTGCAACTGAGACTTGACATAGCCAAATAGATAAATACTTTTTTAAATTTACTTTTTGTTAAATCTTCAAGTCATATATATAAATCTCAACTTTCTATTTATAAATCTAATAAATTTGAATAGCCACTTTCAAGGGGGAACTTTAACATTTGGTCAACTCAGATTCAATAGACCAAACTTTCTTAAACAACTGATCTCATTTATGACTTAAATCCCTTCAAACATTTTGAACTACAGTATTAAATGTAATATATTTAAGTTTCTTCTTTTGTCCAAACTGAACAACATATCTAACAACTTATACTATTTATTAATATATTATTAATCATTACTGTAAATACTAAAGTCTAACAATTTTTTATAAAGTATGCCTCCTTTTCCCCACAGGCTATGATCTTCATTTATTTATTTCCCATAGGCTATGATTATTTATTTATAACTTATCTGTCCATTGTGTCTAGACCCCAACTACGCTGTAAATCATGGAAAGTAGAGGTGGAACCAGTTCTGTTTTGCTAAGTACTGATGGACACATGAAGAACTTTGAAGTTCAAAAAGAATTTGAATTGGTAGAGGCCAGAGAGAGTATTCCAGATTGGAAAAAATACCAGCAAGAGTTAAAGACAGTAATGGTGATATAAGGATTTTGTTCATATTTGCCAACTCTTGCTCATGATAGTCTTATATGCACTTACAGGCACACACACACTGAGGCAGGAGATAAATGGGCCCCAGGCCAGGCATTTACAACTGATCTCCTGTTTACATTTCTTGGGGGAAGAAAAAGATGGGTATCAGGTCAGACGCTTACAACTAGCCTCCTGTTTGCATTCCCTGAAACGGGATATGTGGGTTCCAGGTTACATACTTACAAAGATCCTCCGAGGAGTTTTCTCTCCAAAATGGGAGTAACAACAGAAACAGAGTAAAGAGCCAGGCTTCCTCTCCTGTGGACACCTTAAGACAACAGTCATGGCAGGAACAGAGAAGGGCTAAACCTTGCCTGAGTAAAGGATTAGGAGGCCATATACTTCCAGTCTTTGAGGCAAGGGAGATGTTACACATGTGCAGAAAGTCTCCTTGGGGATCAAAAAGAAAAGGGCATCACCTCATAATATATGATATTTACATGTGATCCCACAGGCCTCTGGGCTGGAATCCATCTTAGAAAAAAGTTGCGCACACCTGCTGGGGAAGGTCCCAGGTTAGATCAGGTGTGGAAAAAGAAAACAGGTAACAGGTTAAAGATAAACAAAGACTCAGAAAAACTGTCCAGTGTAAACGACTTAAATGCTTCTTTAGGGCACTTCTCATCAGGGGAGGGTGGGTGTGCATCTCTGCCTCGCTTCTGTCTTAACTAAACAAACGGCTTCTCTGTGTGCGCTCCCACTTGTGCTGTGTCTCTAACAATAAGTTTTGTACTTGCATTCACAGTTCCTGCTTCTGTGAGAAATGCACTTTTCAATGGGGGCAAAGATCCAGGGAAAATGGCTCCTAGTCTCTAGGCCTTGCTGGGCTGGTGGCTAGGATTCCTGGTTTTCATCCAAGTTCAGTTCAGTTCAGTCGCTCAGTCGTGTCCGACTCTTTACGACTCCATGAATCGTAGCACGCCAGGCCTCCCTGTCCATCACCAACTCCCAGAGTTCACTCAGACTCACGTCCATCAAGTCAGTGATGCCATCCAGCCATCTGATCCTCTATTGTCCCCTTCTCCTCCTGCCCCCAATCCCTCCCAGCATCAGAGTCTTTTCCAATGAGTCAACTCTTCACATGAGGTGGCCAAAGTACTGAAGTTTCAGCTTTAGCATCATTCCCTCCAAAGAACACCCAGGGCTGATCTCCTTCAGAATGGACTGGTTGATTTCCTTGCAGTCCAAGGGACTATCAGGTGTGGGGCCCTAAATGGGAAACTTTAAAAAAGAATGGGCTAGCTTTGCTTTGGAAGCTAAGATGGAGCCTACAGAAAGAAGTGGGGGCGTAGTCTATGTTAAAGTTTTTGATTGGCTCTCTTAACTTCCGAGCATGTGGGCAGCGGGTGATCACTATAGACTTCTGTTACAATGAAGGCACATGATGATTTGACCTTTAACGCGATTGGTGCAACTGGAAACATAACGATTTGACCTTTAACTTGATTGGTAGAACTGTGGGAAGTCCCTCCCTGCTTGCTTATATAAGCTGGGAGCTTGCAGCAATAAAGCTGAACTGCTCAGAGGGAACCAATGTCTTGTGTGATTGTCTCTCGCTTGCCAGGGGGCTGAGTTGGCGGACAGCAGGCTCACCTCTCCTCCAGACCCCTCGGCTTTGCTGAGGGAAGTTCCACTGCTTCTCTCTTTCTGCAGAGCGCTCCCCACAATCAGGAGTCTTCTCCAACACCACAGTTCAAAAGCATCAATTCTTCGGTGCTCAGCTTTCTTCACAGTCCAACTCTCACATCCATACATGACTACTGGAAAAATTATAGCCGTGACTAGACGGACCTTTGTTGACAAAGTAACGTCTCTGCTTTTGAATATGCTATCTAGGTTGGTCATAACTTTCCTTCCAAGGAGTGAGCGTCTTTTAATTTCATGGCTGCACTCACCATCTACAGTGATTTTGGAGCCCCCCAAAATAAAGTCTGACGCTGTTTCCACTGTTTCCCCACCTATTTCCCATGAAGTGATGAGACTGGATGCCATGATCTTCATTTTCTGAAGGTTGAGCTTTAAGCCAACTTTTTCACTCTCCTTCACTTTCATGAAGAGGCTTTTTAGTTCCTCTTTACTTTGTGCCATAAGGGTGGTGTCATCTGCATATCTGAGGTTATTGATATTTCTCCTGGCAATCTTGATTCCAGCTTGTGCTTCTTCCAGCCCAAGCTAC
>SJYV01001329.1:720581-851150 GCA_006410875.1 Neotragus pygmaeus | reverse complement strand
GAGTCTTCTCCAACACCGCAGTTCAAGAGCATCAATTCTTCGGTGCTCAGCTTTCTTCACAGTCCAACTCTCACATCCATACATGACTACTGGAAAAATTATAGCCGTGACTAGACGGACCTTTGTTGACAAAGTAACGTCTCTGCTTTTGAATATGCTATCTAGGTTGGTCATAACTTTCCTTCCAAGGAGTGAGCGTCTTTTAATTTCATGGCTGCACTCACCATCTACAGTGATTTTGGAGCCCCCCAAAATAAAGTCTGACGCTGTTTCCACTGTTTCCCCACCTATTTCCCATGAAGTGATGAGACTGGATGCCATGATCTTCATTTTCTGAAGGTTGAGCTTTAAGCCAACTTTTTCACTCTCCTTCACTTTCATGAAGAGGCTTTTTAGTTCCTCTTTACTTTGTGCCATAAGGGTGGTGTCATCTGCATATCTGAGGTTATTGATATTTCTCCTGGCAATCTTGATTCCAGCTTGTGCTTCTTCCAGCCCAAGCTACCCAGGTT
Source organism: Neotragus pygmaeus (assembly GCA_006410875.1). Lineage (NCBI taxonomy): Eukaryota > Metazoa > Chordata > Mammalia > Artiodactyla > Bovidae > Neotragus > Neotragus pygmaeus. Next base: position 850,638 of record SJYV01001329.1, on the reverse strand, counting down.
CAATTCCTGGCAAGGAATTAAGATCTTGCCTGATGATACTAAATCACTGCTGCCTCTCCAAGATCAGTATCAGTAAATCTTTTCACATCACGCTGGGACTTGAACCCATGTGCTGCAACTCAAACCCAGCCAAAACCCTGCGTGGGACTCGAACCCACAGACTTTTAATTAGAATCACTCACTTGGCGTCTGGGCTTTTCTGGTGGCTCAGATGGTAAAGAATCCATCTGCAATGTGGGAGACCGGGGTTTGATCCCCAGGTTGGGAAGATTCCCTGGAGGAGGGCATGACAACGCACTCCAGTATTCGTGCCCAGAGAATTCCCATGGACAGAGTCCATGGGGTTGTGAAGAGCTGGACACAACTGAGCAACTAAGTAACACCGGGTGTCTGGACTTACTGAGGCTCAGGTTCTTTGTGTCTCAGTGCAGAAGGGATTTAGAGAGAGGCAAAGTGATAGGCAAGAAGTAGATTTATTAATAAGACACTTGTAAGAGATGCAAGCAGATAGGTGAGGGAGCTCTCCCCCAAGGATTAAGTGGGCTACAATTTTATAGTCAAAGGAAAGCTGAGGAGGGGAAAAGACAGCCATTTTTGAGTAGCATGAGGTTTACATCACTAATTCCTCCTTTAGGCAGGAGAGTGATCCTATGAGGTCAAACTAGGATTATCATAGTGCTTATTCAAATCAGTAGAAGGGTGGTGACATTTTTCTTCCACTTAATGACCTGGGGCATATCTTGTGTTTTTATTTACAGTTTTGTAGTTAGTCAAGCCTGCTTCATACATGGGATTCCAATAGCTTTCTTGAATAATCATTAACTTACAGTGGTCTCCCAAAGATTCCTAGGTCTCTCATTCTATCTATAGCCCCTTATGGGACTTATACAACTACTTGTAAAAGTATCTTCTTCCATCTCTATCACCAGGGTATTTAGCATTCTGAGTGAAACCGAGAGGACCATGTGGGGCCTTTCTGGGAATAAAACACTTGCTCCTTCCCCAGTGTCTCCTACCTCTTGTTTGTAGAAAAACTTTAGCCTCTTAGGCCTTCCCTGAGTTTCAAAGAGCAAATTTAATCAAAGAAGTGAAAAACTATAAGAACAAAGGAAAGCAGTCTAGCAAGGCAACATAATAATAGTTTAGCCATAAAACAAAGTCAAGTTCCTTCAGTTCCTCCTTGCAGGCCATAGATAGTATCCTGAGTCATATCGTTGTTTTACAGACCTTAAAAACCCCCACCAGAATGAAGACATTGACTGCATGCTGACCACCAGCATGTAGACCCCAGACCAACTGAAACCAGAAAACTGCAATTAAGATTCCTGAAACATCACCTGTTACCTCACCGTCAAGCAAACACAGAATTCGTGAGCTTATCGTGTGCCCTCACACTGTCTTAAAGAAGTCTCTGCTAAAAGTCATTGGGGATTTGGGGTCTTTTTGCTTGTTTCCCTTATTTGACCCTACAACAAACACCCTACTTTTCTTCACCATAACCAGGGGTCAGTAGGTTGGTTTTGCTATGTGTTGGGTGAGCAGACTCAAGTTTGGTTCAGTAACACGAGCAACTTTGTTGTTTTTGAAGATTTGGGATCAAAATACATGAAATTGTGTTACTGGAAAAGTGGGTTAACCTCTCGCTGGGTGTTGAGCCAAAAGTCACTAAGCCAGAGGTCCAGAGACAGAAGAATTTATCACTTGCAGCAAGTAAGGAGACCACTAGGGAATATTCCCAAAGCAGTGTCTCCCCTATCAGCAAAATTGGAGAAATTTTAAGCTAAGGGTATATGTATATTCCTTGGAAGTAAAGTTATGACCAACCTAGATAGCATATTCAAAAGCAGAGACATTACTTTGCCAACAAAGGTCCATCTAGTCAAGGTTATTGTTTTCCAGTAGTCATGTATGGATGTGAGAGTTGGACTGTGAAGAAAGCTGAGCGCTGATGAATTGATGCTTTTGAACTGTGGTGTTAGAGAAGACTCTTGAGAGTCCCTTGGACTGAAAGGAGATCCAACCAGTGCATCCTAAAGGAGATCAGTCCTGGGCATTCATTGGAAGGACTGATGCTAAAGCTGAAGCTCCAGTACTTTGGCCACCTCATGCGAAGAGCTGACTCACTGGAAAAGACTCTGATGCTGAGAGGGATTGGGGGCAGGAGGAGAAGGGGACGACAGAGGATGAGATGGCTGGATAGGATCACTGACTCGATGGACATGAGTTTGAGTGAACTCTGGGAGATGGTGATGGACAGGGAGGCCTGGCATGCTGCAATTCATGGGGTCTTAAAGAGTCGGACACAACTGAGTGACTGAACTGAACAGATTAAGTTCAGAGAAGCTTAAAATGAAGCTGATAGAAAAGTTAAAAGAATAAAATGGTTCCTCTTATGTCAAATAAGCCATGCCTGGTTTTCTTTATCTGGGGATTCTCCCCAACCCCAATCTATCTGCTTACAACTGTATTTTATATGTCATTAGCTCATAAACAATGCGCTGTTAAGATTCCATCTCTGGAGTCCTTTCCATTTCTCATGCCATGTTCTTGGATAGTTTCCCTTGCCACCCACGTCTCAACTATTTTATACCACCGCCAGACAGAACAGCTCACATTCATTTCATTCATCAAATAATCAATATTCATTGAGCCTACCATGTTCAGGCTACTGTTCTAGAAGCCCTTGGGATGCCTTAGGGAACAAAACAAAGACCCTCTGACTTTAAGGATCTTACATTTTAGCCAGGTTGACAGACAAAAACAAAAGCAAATTATAATTGCATTTTAACAGGTACTAGGAAAATTCTGAAAGAGATGGGAATACCAGACCACCTGACCTGTCTCTTGAGAAACCTATATGCAGGTNATGTGAGAGTTAGACTATGAAGAAAGCTGAGCGCTGAAGAATTGATGTTTTTGAACTGTGGTGTCGGAGAAGACTCTTGAGAGTCTCTTGGACTGCAAGGAGATCCAACCAGTCCATTCTAAAGGAGATCAGTCCTGGGTGTTCTTTGGAAGGAGTGATGCTAAAGTTGAAACTCCAGTACTTTGGCCACTTCATGAGAAGAGCTGACTCATTGGAAAAGACTGATGCTGGGAGGGATTGGGGGCAGGAGAAGGGGACGACAGACGATGAGATGGCTGGATGGCATCACAGACTAGATGGAAGTGAGTCTGAGTCAACTCCGGGAGTTGGTGATGGACAGGGAGGCCTGGCGTGCTGCAATTCATGGGGTCGTAAAGAGTCAGACATGACTGAGCGACTGAACTGAAGCACTTTGGAAGAAAATGAATTGTAGAACTGGGAAAGGGAGAAGGAGCCATTTTTTCCCATCTGGAATTTTTAAATGAAGCTGTGTAAAACCCATATGAAAAACACTTCTATGGGTCTTGTTTTTTTGCCTTCTCTTCTGCCCTCTTTGGTGCAGCCATCTCTTTGCTGCCTGGGATCTAGAGAGTAATGATAATTACTAGCATTTACAGTTGGTCCATAAAGAAGGCTGAGTGCCGAAGAATTGAGGCTTTCGAGTTGTGGTGCTGGAGAAGATTCTTGAGAGTCCCTTGGACCGCAAGGAGATCAAACCAGTCAATCCTAAAGGAAATCAACCCTGAATATTTATTGGAACGACTGCTGCTGAAGCTCCAAATAGTCTGGCCACCTGATGCGAACAATCGACCCATTGGATATGACCACGATTGTGGGAAAGACTGAAGGCAAAAAGAGAAGGGGATGATAGATGATGAGATGGTTAGATAGCATCACCGTCTCAATGGATATGAATTTGAGCAAACTCGGGGAGACAGTGGAGGACAGATGAGCCTGGCATGTTACAGTTCATGGGGTCATAAAGAGTTAGAAATGACTTAGCAACGGAACAACAACCACCATTTACAGATATGCTGGCGTATACCAGGCACCTTAACGATCAGTCCATTTAATCTTCATTATACTGGTAAAGGCAAGTATCATCTTTCTCCTTCACACAAGAGGAAACTGAAACGCTCACGTGGAAGGGCATCAAGGTTCTTGAGCACAAAGCATAGATTTAGGCTGACTGGTCCTAGTAATCTAAAGGTCAAATGAAGGCTGACAAGCACTCTCCCCAGGCTCCTTTAGGCCAACGTGGGTGAGGTGTGCAAGCACTCCGGGGATCCAGACCCACTGCAGGGGAGGTGCCGGCGATAAGGACGCGACTTTACTCGAGAGAGTAAGCCGGTCATCCAAGACATTCCCAGCGCCGCGGCAAGTGGGGCGGAGCCTGCGCGCGGGTTAGGGGGTGGGGCCTGAATGAAAGGGGGCGTGGCTACAAGGCTCCTGAGAAAAGGGCCTCCCGAAGTGGTTTGTCCTATGTTGCGGCCCGTAGAGGCTCCGAGTTGCCGCCCCTCTCCGGGAGTGGTGGAGATTCGATCATGTGACAGTCGAAGGCCGGAAGTCGGCAGGTTGTGGAACGCGCAGGATTTTGACAAAAACAAGCGGCGACTGAGCCATTGCAGGGTCTATGGCCGAGGCAGTGAGGCCCCCACGCCGGGCCAAGGCCAAGGGCAGCCGGACTAAAACCAAGGTGAGGGGAACTCGCCCATCCCACTCTGCCCAGCCCCTGGCAGTTGCGTGCTGTCTCCTTTTTCCTCTCTTCGGCCTCTCCACCCACTCTGCCCGTCCCCTGAACCCCTCTCAGCCTCTGCTCCCACCTTCCCATATTTGATCCCTCTGCCCATCGACACCAGACCTGTTCCACTGTCCCTTCTTCACGTCCTCCTGCCAGACTTTGTCAGGAGCCTGTTTTCTCTTTTTCCTCCTGTGGTCTCTCTAGGCGCTTGGTTTTCTGCTGAGTTCTTCACTTACCGCACCTAGGCCTGGATTTCGGTTGGGAAGCAAATTTTGTCTTCCCAGGCTCAGCTTTGACTGACTTTCACCTTTTTAACTTGTGGACATTTTGAGCCTCTCTCTGCATTAAAAAGGGACTGCTCTTCCACGAATGTATCCTCCGGTAGAACTTTACGGTGGGCGACAGAAAGTAGACTGTAGTGATGTGGCCTTTCAGTTAAAAAAATGCAAGATGACAGTGGCGCCGCTGTTGTTTATTTCGCATTATCCTGGCCGTTTGGGATGGGGCGTGAATGACCAGAAGTGAAATCGGAGAGGGATTCACACAGCCGGGACAGGTTTGAATTTTCTGGGTTTTCTGGATTTTACTAACGCGTGGTATTAGTGTGGTTTTAAAGTTGATCTTTCTTGTTTTTAGGTGCAGTCTGGGTTTTCATTTAGTTCCCATATGTTTTCTGAAATGACGTGTGTTTTACAGTGATCAGAATAAATGCTGTGCGAGAATAGCTGGACATAGATAATTTTGGCTTTCCTGAAACTGAATTTATATTAAGGAAATAATGAGAATAGTATTAAAACGACAGGATATTGTCTTTTCTACAAGTAGGTGATGTCTACAAGTGCAGGTGTGACTTAAAAATAATACCGAAATAGGAATTTCTTATGAGAGCAAGATATTAACAGGAGACTGGTGTTCGGAGACACCATATTTAATAAGCTGTAAATGATTTTATGCACACCAGTGTTCTCAGGTCTGTGAGGAGTTATTCTTTGGAGAGAAAGCCATTTTGCTACCTAATTCCAGAATAATTTTTAAGACAAATAATATTGCGTTGTATTGAGCTATCTAAATGGATGAGGAAGTAAAAGGCCATTCGTCAGGCGTTCAGCATAGTCCCTGAACCCAGAATACAGTAGTGTATAAGATGTAAACATCAATCTACAAGGAGCTGAATCTTAACTCTCAATCTATAGTTTTTTTCAGAATGAATGGTGAAACTAAAGCCTAGATAACTTAAGTGATAAGCCGTAAGTCATACAGTGAATAAGAGAACTCAAGTTAAAACCAGAAATCTTAATTCTCAATCCAGTAGCTTAGTAATTGTTCTACATATCTATATGTATCTGTGAAAGTCGCTCAGTTGTGTCTGACTGTTTGCGACCCCATGGACTTGTAGCCTGCCAGGCTCTTCTGTCCACGCANGATCATGTGACAGTCGAAGGCCGGAAGTCGGCAGGTTGTGGAACGCGCAGGATTTTGACAAAAACAAGCGGCGACTGAGCCATTGCAGGGTCTATGGCCGAGGCAGTGAGGCCCCCACGCCGGGCCAAGGCCAAGGGCAGCCGGACTAAAACCAAGGTGAGGGGAACTCGCCCATCCCACTCTTCCCAGCCCCTGGCAGTTGCGTGCTGTCTCCTTTTTCCTCTCTTCGGCCTCTCCACCCACTCTGCCCGTCCCCTGAACCCCTCTCAGCCTCTGCTCCCACCTTCCCATATTTGATCCCTCTGCCCATCGACACCAGACCTGTTCCACTGTCCCTTCTTCACGTCCTCCTGCCAGACTTTGTCAGGAGCCTGTTTTCTCTTTTTCCTCCTGTGGTCTCTCTAGGCGCTTGGTTTTCTGCTGAGTTCTTCACTTACCGCACCTAGGTCTGGATTTCGGTTGGGAAGCAAATTTTGTCTTCCCAGGCTCAGCTTTGACTGACTTTCACCTTTTTAACTTGTGGACATTTTGAGCCTCTCTCTGCATTAAAAAGGGACTGCTCTTCCACGAATGTATCCTCCGGTAGAACTTTACGGTGGGCGACAGAAAGTAGACTGTAGTGATGTGGCCTTTCAGTTAAAAAAATGCAAGATGACAGTGGCGCCGCTGTTGTTTATTTCGCATTATCCTGGCCGTTTGGGATGGGGCGTGAATGACCAGAAGTGAAATCGGAGAGGGATTCACACAGCCGGGACAGGTTTGAATTTTCTGGGTTTTCTGGATTTTACTAACGCGTGGTATTAGTGTGGTTTTAAAGTTGATCTTTCTTGTTTTTAGGTGCAGTCTGGGTTTTCATTTAGTTCCCATATGTTTTCTGAAATGACGTGTGTTTTACAGTGATCAGAATAAATGCTGTGCGAGAATAGCTGGACATAGATAATTTTGGCTTTCCTGAAACTGAATTTATATTAAGGAAATAATGAGAATAGTATTAAAACGACAGGATATTGTCTTTTCTACAAGTAGGTGATGTCTACAAGTGCAGGTGTGACTTAAAAATAATACCGAAATAGGAATTTCTTATGAGAGCAAGATATTAACAGGAGACTGGTGTTCGGAGACACCATATTTAATAAGCTGTAAATGATTTTATGCACACCAGTGTTCTCAGGTCTGTGAGGAGTTATTCTTTGGAGAGAAAGCCATTTTGCTACCTAATTCCAGAATAATTTTTAAGACAAATAATATTGCGTTGTATTGAGCTATCTAAATGGATGAGGAAGTAAAAGGCCATTCGTCAGGCGTTCAGCATAGTCCCTGAACCCAGAATACAGTAGTGTATAAGATGTAAACATCAATCTACAAGGAGCTGAATCTTAACTCTCAATCTATAGTTTTTTTCAGAATGAATGGTGAAACTAAAGCCTAGATAACTTAAGTGATAAGCCGTAAGTCATACAGTGAATAAGAGAACTCAAGTTAAAACCAGAAATCTTAATTCTCAATCCAGTAGCTTAGTAATTGTTCTACATATCTATATGTATCTGTGAAAGTCGCTCAGTTGTGTCTGACTGTTTGCGACCCCATGGACTTGTAGCCTGCCAGGCTCTTCTGTCCACGCAATTCTGCAGGCAGGATACTGGAGTGGGTAGCCATTCCCTTCTCCTGGGGATCTTCCCAACCCAGGGATCGAACCCAGGTCTCCCACATTGCAGGCGGATTCTTTACTGTCTGAATCATCAGGGAAGCCCATATGTATCTATAGATACGATGTTATAAATACTTAAAAAATAATTAGAGAATTCTCTGTCAAGTTCTTTCTTTTCTTTAGAACAGGGTTTCTTAAATAAAAATTAAAAACCAAACATTTAAATCCATCGTGAAAAGTCATTTGCTCGTTTTATATTGGCATATTGTGGGCAACTTCCCTATAGAAGTTGGGCTTCCCTTGTGGCTCAGCTGGTAAAGAATCTGCCTGCAATACGGAGACCTGGGTTCGATCCCTGGGTTGGGAAGATCCTATGGAGAAGGGAAAGGCCACCCACTCCAGTATCCTGGCCTAGAGGATTCCATGGACCGTACAGTCGATGGGGTCTCAAAGAGTAGGACACGACTGAGTGGCTTTCATTTTTCTTGCTTTAGGGCCTTTGCTCATACTGTTTCCCGTGCCCTGACGCATCTTCCAGTCCCTCTTCACCTGCTCATTCATGAGGTCTCTGCTTAAATAGTACTTCCCTTTTTATCCACATAACCCCCCCACCCCAGTAGTGCTTTGCCCCTCTCTTTGTCACTTGTCTCACTTGTAGTTACTTTGTTAACATCTCTGTTCTTCCTTAGACTGTGAACTCAGTGAGGGAGGGACCTCTCTTTTCCCCAGTACCCTTCACAGCCCTTGTAGGCATTTGATAATGGTTGTTGAATGAAGGAAAAAATACCAGTATTGAAGAATATTGTTTCCAAGCTTTGTGGCTCAGAAGAATTTACTCTGGGAAATTTCCTTTAGGTAGTGTGAGAAAACAAATGGGAAAAAGTCCACGATACCAGCAAGGCCCTCATACTTGTCAGTCTAGAAAATGAATTCTTCTTTTAGAGTAAACAGATTTATTTCTTAATGCTGGTTATGGTTTGGCTATGATCCTGAAGCCCAACATTAATGAAGTCCTTTACCATTGTGGTATACTTTGGTGACTGTTTATGGAACCACATAAAGTAGTTCTAAGGGAGTGGTTCAGGAAGTGAGTAGTGTCATGTGCTTTTGCCTTTGGATAGTTTGAGTGGCTTCTGACCCAGCACCTGACCTGTATTTCTTAATGTTAATCATCTGGAAGGTGACCTCACTTTGTTTGTTTGCGGTTATCTGGAGCTTGTCACTTGGTACACAAGAGATAGTCCTGACAAGTTTCACCTTGACTTCATTGATCTTGGCAGGTTGAAAACAGTAGATTTCCTTTATTTATTATTTATGGTTGCACTGGGTCTTTGTTCTGTGCTGGAGCTTTCTCTAGGTGCAGCAAGCGGGGGCTATTCTTTGTTGACTGCAGTGAGTTCTCTTGTGGAGCATGGGCTCTAGGTTCACGGGCTTCAGTAGTGGTGGTGCTGAGGCTTAGTTGCTCTGCAGCATGTGGCATCTTCCTGGAGAACCAGGCATCCAGCCCGCGTCGCCTGCATTGGCAGGTGGTTTCTTAATCCCTGGATCACCAGGGAAGTCGAGAACAATAGATTTTCAGATTGAACTTCCTCTGCAGAAGCAGTGTATTTTATAGTCATGGCAAGTATTTTTAAAGTTAGTATTAAATTCTGAATGCTAGCGACTCATTAATTGTAACAGCATATTGTAATTGCTAAGGACCAACTGAGATGTGTCCCAGAAACCTGATACCAGAAACAGAGGCCTTTGCAGTCCCTATCCTCGCTTACTCCTTGGCCTAGATGATTTCTTCCTCTTAGTCCCTCCCTCCCGTGAGTGATTGTAGAAGTGAAATTGGGGGGGTGCTCTATATTGTTGAGCTCCTTTTGTGCCTCCTAAGATCTATCTTTTGTTTTTGCTGAATAAACTACTCACTGATCACCTACTATGTCCCAGAAATTCTTCTAAGCACTTGGGTGTAAGTGAAAGTGATAGTTGCTCAGTTGTGTCCGACTCTTGGCGACCCCATAGACTGTAGCCCACCAGGCTCCTCCTCTTTCCATGGAATTCTCCAGGCAAGAATACTGGAGTGGGTAGCCATTCCCTTCTCCAGGGGATCTGCCTGACCCATGGATTGAACCTGGGTCTCCTGCACTGCAGACAGATTCTTCACCATGTGAGCTAACAGGGAATCCTGAGACGTAAACAGGGGGAAAAAAAGAAGAACCTGGTCTTAACATAGCTTGTGTTCTAGAAGCAGAAGACAAAACAAAAAACTCTGTAAATAAATAAGTAAATTACATATTAGAAGATAACAAGGGCCACAGAAAAAGACAAATGAACTGGGTAAGGAGTTGAGTACTGATGAGAGATTAGGATGGGTTGTGATTTTTAATAGGCTGTCAAGGTAGTCCTTGTTGAAGATGAAATTTAAGTAAGGACAGGAAAGAGATAAGAAAGTTAGCCATGTGGATCTTGGGAACAGTTGGGGCAGATGCCTTAAGGCAGTGGCATGTCTGTGGTGTCTTGGGGACTGCAAGGAGGCAGTGTGGTTAGGGTAAGTGAGAGGCAGAGTGAGTGAGGGGAGAGTAGTTGAGATGAAGTCAGAAAGGTGACACAGAGCTAGGTCAAGTAGGGGCTTGTAGGCCCTTGTAAAAATGGCCTACACTTGTATGGCCTTTCACTTGTACTTTAAGTGAAATATGCAGTCACCCCAGGGTTTCAGGGAATGGCAGGCCACTCCAGTGTTCTTGCCTGGAGAATCCCACGGACAGAGAAGCCCGGTGGGCTGCAGTTGGTGGGGTCGCAAAGAGCCGGACACGACTGAGTGACTGATACACACACACATATACACATACACAGGATTCCGAGCGGAGGAGTGATATAATTGAAGTCATTTTAAAGGGTCACTGTCCCAAGGTTTCAGGGAATGGCAGGCCACCCCAGTGTTCTTGCCTGGAGAATCCCAGGGATGGGGGAGCCTGGTAGGCTGCCGTCTGTGGGGTCGCACAGAGTCGGACATTACTGAAGCGACTTAGTAGTAGTAGTAGTAGTGCTTGCTTCAATGAGAACACTCTGTAAGGGAGCAAGAGGAGGAGTAGAGAGACCATCTAAGGGATTTTTGCTGTGATCCAGGCAGGAGGTGATGGTGTCTTGGTCCGGAGTTTTAAAGTGTAGGTGATGAGAAAGTTTGAAATCTGGGGGTTTCTGAATATCTAGCTAAGAAGATTTGTTGGTGGTGTGGATGTGGAATGTGGAAACAGTCAAGGATGACTCTGAAATGGAGGAGGCAGTGAGTAGAACAGCTGTTGGGGGCAGATGAGGAATTCAGTTTTGGACATATGCTAATTTTGAAGTAAGTGTCTATTAGACCTCCAGTTGGGTTGGATATGTGACTCTAGAGTATGGGAGAGTGCTCCATGCTGGAGCTCTCTTTTACGAGCTACTGAAAACTAGAGTCTGAGTTAAGTTACCGTAGGAATGAGTGTAGTGTAAAAAGATGACAAGAGATTCAAGGGCGCTCCAATTTTAAGAGCTTGGGGAGAGGTGGAGAAACCAGAAAAGGAGCATGATGTGAGGTAGTGTGTGTTCCCAGTGCCCTTAACTGAGTGTGGGATTCTAGAAGTTGAGAGAATCATGTGTATGAGAGGAGGAGGAAGAGATCAAGCATGGGAAGTGCTGTGGATACATGAAGTAAGATTGTTAAGAGCAACATGAAAGAAATGGCAGCTGAGAGGAGATGTTGTATTCATAGCATAATGTGTAACCCCCATCTTTCTCCTTTTTATTTGTAAAGCATTCTTGTACATCCAAGGAGAGCGGGTAAAATTGCCCTGAGGGCTCTTGATCTTATAGCTGGACCCTTGTGTTCAAGCCCTTTTTATCTCTTCTGTGCCAGGCATTGTGCTAAGTGCTGTGAATATAGACATTCATGATAAACTATACCTGCACTTAAAGTGATCCCACAGAAGTTTTCTATGTAATGTGTAAAATTGAACCTTTATCATTTATGAAGTAGCTCATCAATAGTTTGAAGGATAGAAAGAGGTTTTTTTTTTTTTTTTTTAAATTTAGTACATAAAGCTAAAGAACTGCAAGTGATGTATGGAAATTTCCCATTTATTTTCCAGAACTTAAAAATCACTTTTTTTTCCTGATTACAGAAGTGCTCATTGCTTAAAAAGAGTGTGTATCTGTGAGTATATACACACACAGAGAGAAATGTACAACACAAAAATGAAATGCCCCAAATTCTGTCTCTTGAGATAACTGTTTGTAGCAGTTTGTTGTGTTCTTTAGGATTTTCCCCCTACACATATGCCAACACTCCAAGACATATTTACCACAGTGTATGGTTAACTGTTAGAGTAGGAGATGGCAACCCACTCCAGTATTCTTGCCTGGAAAATTCTGTGGACAGAGGAGCCTGGTGGGCTGCAATCCATGGTATCACAAAGAGTTGGACATTACTACGCATGCACCCATCCACACACATGGTTAAGTATGTATAGTTTTTCTGTGTTTATTAACAACTCTTCCATTTCTATATAACTTGTTGATTTCTCCTGTGGAGTTATTTTAAAATTGATTCTCTACCTGTATCTAATTGAGAGATCAAAATAAAGAAAAATAGATTCTTTCTAATCTCTAGGCCATTTTTAGTTGTAAGAAACATGTCTTTTGGTTAAAATAAAATTAAGCTCGAATTTTTTATGGATAACTTGATACATGTGGAGTTCTGTTTGAATTTTATTTTATGATCTGTATGATTGTTATATATGCAACATGTTCTGGTTATCTCAAGTAGGCAAAGTAATTGTTGGCTTTCTTTTTTATTTTTAAATGAAATGTGTTTTAAGTGTAAGAATGTGTTCAGGTTTTTGGCATAAAAGTTCAGTTTCTTCTGGATTCATTGGCTAATTCCTTTGCTTTCTGAGAGGCATATAAAAATAAACTTCTGAATGTGCTAGAGCACATGGTAACTAAATATTTGTTGGATAATTTTTTCATTTTAGGATTCTAGTACTTAGGAGCTCAGCATGCGGTTGGTACTCAATAAATTCTTGTGAATTATGAGTTATCATTTTTTGTTTCAATAAATATATATTGAACAAAGTGTCAAAAATCAGAGGCAGATCATATCCAGAAAGGTTAAGATATAGTCCCTGGTCTGAAGATACTTGTGGTCTGTTTGGGGTACACGCTGTAGAGATAAATAACCACATGTGGTGGCTTGTGACCACGACTGGATGGTAGATACATACTACAGAGTTCAGAGTAAAACAAGTGTGGCGGAAGGCTTGATGTGGTCATTGACAGTTTTGTCTTGAGAAAGGATCATCAAAGGCCCTGAGCACCAGAGTTAAGAGGCAGTCTTTAATTAAGTGGAGAGCCATGATTGTTTTGTGGTGTTTGGGGTTGGTTGTTTTAAGGAGACCAATCTTATAATGATGTTTGGGTGAATTGATGGTGGGGCAGAGGCTGAAGGCTTGGGACCTTACAGGACCTGCTCCCCTGTTGTGTGCTTTGGAGAGGTGAGCTGAGCCATCGGGAGCTCACCACTGCTTAGAGGCCCTGGCATTGGTGATGATCACAGTGTACGCACCCAGAGGTCCAGGCCTATCCAGGGGTCTGTGAGGGGCAGGGGCAGACCTTTGCCACCCTCTCAAACAGTTGTGCCTCTCACAGTTGTTCATCCTTCCCTCCCTCCTGCCTTCTCTGATATGTCCAATCCGTTCTTTGAATCAAATGACCTGCTTCTTCTCTCTCCTTTCCCCTACCTCCTTCCCTGGAGCAACTCCAGGGTAATTCCTTCTTGGACCTAATTTCTGTAAGAACACAGGTGGAGAATTAAACAGAAGCACTGAGTTATCCTCCCAAGAGAAATAAAGCCCAAAGGCATGTGTTCCTCCCTGGGAGTGTTCAGAGGTTTTTAAAAAAATTCTTTGATGATCTAACCACAGTATCTGTTGTTCTTCTGGTTTTGATTATTCCTGTGAAGGTAGATCTGGTGGAAATGAACTTTCAGGTTTGTTAGTAGCAACTGGAGACTTCATTTTGTTTAGCTGAGGGGAAGAATTTGAAATTGCCAGGGCGGTGGTAGAATAGAAAAAGAGGAAGTGGTTTGGTGGGGTCCGAGGTGGACAGCAAGGGACAAAGGGAAGTTAAAAACTACCTGAAGGACAGGCTGGAGAGGAAGCCTGAGGTGGCCCGTGGGTTGAGAGAAGTGTGTCTTTGCTGTGCCCCTGACCACATGGCCCCTCTAGGCCTACTTCCAGCTTCCTATTCTCTTTCCAGTTAGCATGTAACACCCACAAAAGTCTCTAACAGTTTAAGCAAAGAGAACTAAAATTTTCTCCCTCTATTCCACATTGCAGCCTCTAATTCCTTTTCACTTCTCAACTCTTTTTTAAGTTTTTAAAATCTTTCATCTTTTCATCTGGCAGCTTGGTTGAGATATAATTCACACACTGTACTTACTTAAAGTGTATAATTCAGTGGTTTGGGGGATAATCACAGGGGATGGGTCACCATCACTACAATCAGGAATGCCACTCTCTTTTCTGTAGAGGAAGCATTGTGTTACCATGCCACCAGCAGTATGTGAGGGTACTAATTTTTCTACATCCTTCTCAACATTTATTATTATCTGACTGTAGTCATCTTAGTGGGTGTGATGTATTACCTCATTGTGATTTTGATTGCAGTACTCTAATGACGAATAGTGTTGCACATGTTTTTATGTGCTATTTGTATTATCTTTGGAGAAATGTCTGTTTAGCTCCTTCGTTTCTTTTTAAATTGGGTTGTTCATCTTTTTATTATTGAGTAACACATGCTTACTTTTTAAAAATTCTGGATATAAGCTCCTGATAAGATAATAGATTTGAAGACATTTTCTTACATTCTGCGGAGTTGTCTTTTCATTGTCTTTATATTTTCAAACTTAAAAAATTTTTCTGATGTCCAATTTATCTGCTTTTTTCTTTTGTTGTGTGCTTTTGGTGTCGTGTCTAACAAGGCTTTGCATAATGCAGGGTCCTGGATTTATGGTCCTCCTGGTCCTCCTTAAGGTTTACTCCTATTTTTTTTTTGAAAAGTTTAAAAGTTTTAGCGCTTATATTAGGTCTGTGATCCTTGTCGACAATTTTTGTATATAAGGTAAGGGTCTAATTTATTCTTTGGATATCTGGTTATTAGCACCATTTGTTGAAGGCTGTCTTTTCTTGGTATCCTCGTTGAAAATCAGTTGACTTTAAATGTATCATTAAGAGTTTATTTCTGGATTTTCAGTTCTTCTAATTCATTGATCTATTTGTCTATCCATGTTTTAGAACCACTCTGTCTTTATTACTGTAGTTTTATAGATTTTGAAGTTGCGAAGTATGTGATTTCCAACTTCATTCTTTTTCAAGATTGTTTTGTCCTTTCTTGTATTGTTTTGTCCTTTGTTCTTGTATTTTTTTAAAAGGTTAAGGATCATCTTGTCATTCTCTGCAAAAATGGCAGCTGGGATTTTGATAGAGGTTGTGTTGAATTTGTATATCAATTTTAGGAGTATTGTCATATTAACAGTATTGTGATCTGATCCATGAATATGGATTATTTTCCCTTTTAAGTCTTTAATTCCTTTCAAATTTCTGTAATTTTCAGAAGATAAATTTTACACTTCTTTTGTTAAACTTATCTCTAAGTATTTTGTTCTTTGTTATAAATTAAATTGTTTTCTTAATTTCATTTCATTATTGTTCAACTCACTAAAGTATGGCCTTTGTCCTGATGAGTACACCAGTATTTCTCTACTGTGGTAACCATTGGCCTCCTCTCCTAGTCTTCTCTTTCTGACTTCTCAATCTGACAGACCTATTTTTTTATAGCTAGTGTGCTAAACATCATTGCAGTGTAATTGGATCCACTTTTTCATTTTCTTATAAATACTCACACGATGCTTTCCTGCCATTCATGATTTTAGGCATTTTGACAAAGTGCTTTGTCTGCATGGTGTGGCTGTTTTCTGAATCTGATATCTGCGTTTCGCAGTGTGGATTGGAGCCAGTGTGGAGGGACACGTTGCTTCTTGGATCACTACTGTTTGTAGACATTTAGTAGTTCATTACCAGCAAGCTGAGCTCAAATTGCATTTCACAAACATTCGTCTTTTCTTCTTAATTTTAGGTGCATGTGACTGTTTTACTTTTTTGGTTATTGTCAGCTTTTATTATTTTTTTTGCTGGGCATTTGCAGGATAGCATAATCCATAATCAGTTATCGCTGTGTAACTATCATTTTGCCTTTCTTAAAATTTCATAGTGAAAGGGAAGTATTTGAGTGATTCAGTCCTTTTTTAGTTTCTTTGAATGTAGCAGTTTTATTTAAATAAATAATAAATTTCTCCATATTTCTTCTTTTTTTAATCCAGACTTGTTTCCTGTTTATCTAGTTTGTGTGTTAATACCAGAGATACTTCAGTTTGGAAAAAAAACATAATTTATCTTATTTTTTAAATGGTTAAGATTTTTTGATTTGGGTTTTTTTTCAAGTTAATTCTGGATTTAATGAAAAGTTACAAATATAATACAGAGAGTTCCATACTGAACTTTCATCCAGAATCTTCTTTTATCTTATGTAACTGTAAATTCTGTGCTCCAGGACATTTATTGCAGCCAAGAAATTAACGTTGGTACAATGCTGTTAACTGAAATGTAGAGCTTTTTTGGATTTCAACAGTTTTCTTGCTAACGTCCTTTTTCTGTTCCAGTGTCCAGTCCAGGATCCTCCATTGCATTCAGTTATTATGTCTCCATAGTTTTCTCCAGTCGTTTGATAGTTCTTTAGTCTCCTCTTGTCTTTGATGATCATAACACTTAAGTTATTTTGTAGACGTTCCCTTAATAGGGGTTTTTGTCTGACGTTTTCTCATGCTTAGATTGAGGTTATATGTTATTAGAAAGGGTACAGAAGAGGCGATCAGCCTTCTCAGACCATAGTATGGGAAGGTATTACTCATTATAATAACCCTGATCACTTCGTTAAAGTGTGGTCTGCCTGGATCCTCCACTGAAACTTACTGTTTTTCCCTTTGTAGTGACTAAATATTTAGGGGATACTTTGAGACTATATTCTGTTTCTGCTTAAATGTTTACTCTCATTCATTAGCAGATCTTGGCTCTTGCCTGTGGGAGTTACTATCATGGTGTTTTAATTTTGATTTTCTGTTTTTCTCATTCTATCTACATTTATTAATTGGAATTTTTCTGTGAGGAAGAATGCTACCACTTTTCCATTAAGAAAAAAATACATAATGTAAGTATGTATAAGCTCATGAATATATATTTTATTTTGAGGGTTATAATCCAGTATTATAGCTGTTTATTTCATTGCTCAAGTTGCCCTGACATTTTCTGCCTAAATTTTGAATAAATATGCTTGTTAAGATGACAACCTACTGAAACCTAAGATACTTGGAGACTGTTGTCTTTTATTTAACCACTAGCAGAATGGAGAACAGCCTAATTAAGACTTTCCTCCAGTCTTAATTCATAATTTGTTGCTTATTTCATGTCTTCCTCTGTTGGGATTAGACTAGTGAATCTCCCAAATTTAACATTCTCAAAATTGAATAATACAAAATATGAAGCACATTGCTTAGGAAGTGAGTTTAGATTTTTTAATACAATTTAAAAATTCCTCATGTTGAAAGCATGTTATTGCTGTATTACAAATTATTTCACGTTGTTCATGTTATTTTTAGGAAAAGAAGAAATATGAAACCCTTCAGAGGGAAGAGTCTGATGACGTCTCCCTTCCACAAACCTCCAGAGAGCTGGAAATCCTTACTCCAGCTTGTGAATTCAAAGGAGATGCTCTGAAGGAGTTAACCGAGTCCCAGCTCCAGAATGAAGCTAGTGGAGAAAATGAGAGTGAAATGTTTGATGTACCACTCACCTCCTTAACTCTAAGCAATGAAGAGTCTCTGACATGTAATACAGAGAGTCTAAAGGAGGGACAGGAGATCAGAGCCTGTGTTGGGGACGATGCAGTTGAGCTGAAGGTGGATCCTGAAGGCAGTGTTCGAACCACAGTAGAAACCCCTGAGAACTTTACAGAAATGGAGAAAGATACGTTGGTACAATGTAGAACTTCAGAAAGCATACAGCAATCTAATGTTTCTTATATTCAGCAGGAAGTGGAAAATTTGCAGGTCAGAGAAACTCAGAATAGGAAAGAAGATAAAGAAGCCTTGGGTCTTTCTTCAGAGGTGCTACAGAATGTTGGCTTGCAGAGTTCTTGTGAAGCCAAAGACATTTTTCAGCCACCTAGAGTGAAAAAACTGTATCCCCAGTTGCCAACTGAAATTGCTGGGGATGTACCAGCTTTGATGGCAGTGAAATCCTTGCTTCGTAATGAGCGACTTTACCCGGAGCTCCCATCTCAACCAGAAGTAGTACCATTTACTAAAGAACAGCTAAAGATCTTTGAGCCTGGTTCATGGCTGGAAAATGTTGAGTCATATTTAGAAGAATTTGACAGCATGGCTCATCAGGACAGGCATGAATTTTATGAGTTACTTTTGAACTACTCACGCTGTAGGAAACAGCTGCTGCTGGCTGAAGCTGAGCTCCTTGCTCTGACGTCTGATTGCCAAAATGCTAAAAGTCGACTGTGGCACTTCAAGGAGGAGCAGTTGTCTGTCCAGGTGTGTTGACTGGTGTTCTGTAAAGTTGGCAGGAACCCGGGGTATTTGCAGTGGAACTCCTTTTCCTGTGATGCGATCAAGGTCTGGAATCTGCTCCTGTACTCACACTGACCTTGTACTCTGGACAAATTAGGTGGTGAAGGGAAGCTGGAGAGAAACGTGTGATTTCCCTCATCCCTAACCTTCATTCCTTAGGAGACCTGTGTATCTCTTTGTAGGTAGGAAGGAGCCCATGGAGAGGGACCCCTTGAGAAAGGGGTTTAAAATAAAGAACACAGCTGTAGGGTTAACATTGGAAAGGAGAGAGGTTTCTTTCTTTTGAGCAGAATCACAAAGAATGATGAGGGAACATTGAGAGATGTTTTGAGGTCTCTTGAAGTTGAGGGAATATCACCTTGACCTCACTGTTTATAAAGTAGAAGGTAAGATTGTCAATTATGAAGGTCTTAGAGACAAGCCCTTCTGTTTTCTTGCATGTTTCCGTTTGCATCTTACTTCTTACTTTCCATCTTGCATCTTACTTCGTCTTAGCGTTTCTCTTTTCTGAACTTGTGATGCCTTTGTGATTGGCATCATACTCCTTGGCACCTGGTTATGTATTAGTTTTATAGTTTTCTATGTAGTAGTAGTGTTCCCTCACTGTGATTTTTAAGCTCTTTGAAGATGTACTGAAGCCTGTGTATCATATACCGATTGCCTGGTTACATCAAGACTGAGGGTAACTGGCTTCATATCTTACATCTTACCCTTTTGTCCACTGCTAGGGTATCTGTGCAGATCAAGTGAAAGTTTCAGGCCATCATCGCTACCAGAGAGTGGAGATGAATGAAAATGCACTGGCTGAGCTAAAAAAACTGTTTGATGCCAAATCTGAGCACCTCCACCAGACCCTGGCTCTGCATTCTTACACTTCTGTGCTCTCACGGTTGCAAGTGGAGTCTTACATCTACTCATTACTCAATAGTTCGGCTGTTCTGAGATCCTTAGCAATTCATCAGGAAGGCCAAGGTGTGTAAGTAATGAAAGCCTCACTCTTTCTTCTGGTATAAAATGAAAAAAGAATTGAGGCATACAGTCTGGTCGAATTGAGTGTGTGCTGATTGATGTTTATAAAGGACCACCGTTTGTGCTTGTGTCTTACTTAGCGTCTGTCAGCACAGGTTAGGACACCTACCTTAATACCATTTCTTGAAAGCAATGCCAAGTCTCCCTTCCCTGGGGACTGTCTCTCTCCGCTTCTCTAGGAAGCCGTGTTTGCTTTTTATCATTAATGTCTCTTACTGTCCTAATTTGTGTGCTTGTTACCAATTCAAGTCCAAATACAGTTTCTGATTCTAAAACCTAGAACCCTTTTCCATTCTCTGTCTATTGCACTTGAGTTTTGCTTGTCCATTTTGTTGGATTGTTTAATTTTCATCAGAACGTTTATAATGTTTTGTATTTTTAATCTTATTTTGGATTTTAAGAGATTAGCCTTTACTGTATAATGTGTAAAGTGTTACTTATGCAATTTTTATTTCTTGGAGAGATATTTGACTCATTTAGATAAGAAATCCTTCCCCTTGTGGTTTTCATAACTAATCAAAGAGCTGGGATGGCAGAGATCTACTGATGTTTAAATAAAAAATAAATTTTGATGAAGTTAATTTTTTCTTTCTCTGAACTACTTCACAAAGTTAAATACTTTTTTTCGGTTTCTATATGGAAATTCGTATTTTGATGTAGCTTTCCTCCTTGGATGTTCATGTGAATTAAATATTTTGAATAGTTTATTCTCATTGTTGTTGTTTTTTAAGAAGAGACACTAAAAGTTCTCCCTGATACCATTTATAAGGGACTCATGTAATCCTCTTTTTAACTCACAGCTTCTAAACAGGTGGAGAGCGTCCCCTCTGACCTGTGTCAGCTGAAGGAGTGCATTAGTGTCTTGTTCACGTTCACCAGGAGAGTTAATGAAGATGCTCAGTTCCATGACGATGTCCTTCTCTGGCTGCAGAAATTGGTGAGGAAATAGGCATGGTAGTCTTTCTATTATTTCCCTGAAAATTTAAGAATTATCTCTTATATCCTAATAGTTTTTTCTTTAACACTTTATTCAGCTAATTCGTTTAATGTGTTAGTGACATTTTTTTGCTCATGACACAGAAATAAATTATCCTTGTCTAGTACCTTATTAAGCACATAGTGCTTTTCTCTCTGATAAACTTGATGTTCAGTGATCTCTGGTCTTCAGTTTTGGAGGAGATGGAAATGTGGGAAGTATGCTAAATTTAAGTGTATTCAGAATATAGGTTTGTTGTTCATATCACTTTTGTTTAATCATATGTTAATGCTATACTTAACATTTTTTTTTTAAGGGAAAAGAATCAGGTTTTGGGAAATTTAGGAAAGATACTAGGTGCCTTATGGGATGAGGGGTTGTTTCTTGATTATGTTTCTCAATGGGGCTCCCTTGGGTGTTTCCTTTAGGTTCATGCTAGAGTTCTTAGATGTGGACTTAGGGTCTAAGCATACTTGGATTTGAGAAACTTGCATACTGGAACTAGATTAAACTATTTGGCTTACATCTATTCATATATGGCCAGGAACATTAGTGTTTTGTAATTTGCCAGATACTAAAAATTGGGTTTGCAGAAAACTGCTTATGATATTTTTATCATAGTGCTCATAGATTCTTAGTCCTCTGTGTACCTCTGTGTAGAAACTCAACCAGTCAATGGTATATCTTATGTCTGGTTACTCTTTTGAAAGATCACATGTATTTAGATACCAGATAAATGATTGCACTAGGCCCCTAGAAATAGTTGTTTTAATAAACAGTAAAACTGTACGTCCTTTGTTGTTCAGGTATCAGTGTTACAAAGAGTGGGCTGTCCTGGAGATCACCTCTTCCTTCTAAACCATATTCTTCGATGCCCAGCTGGTGTTAGTAAGTGGGCTGTTCCTTTCATCCAGGTATGATGAGTGACTTTCTAATTTTGAGGAGAATGGGGGAGATTTTGTTAAACATTGTTCCTGAGGAAGTTGCTTTCAGAAATAAGCCTACTTAAAATACATAGATATTTAAAATAAAATTATTAGGATATATCCAGCCTGTATAGGAATTATTATGCTGCAACTTCTTGGGCCACTGAAAATTGATGAAGTTAAGGTAAAGATGCGGAAGTTTAGTTGTAGTGTGGCCTGGTAGTTTCAGGAGTGTTTAATCCTGTAAAATATCTGTGCAGAAAGGCTTGCTAGGACTTTTTTCTATAATATTCAACATTGAATATTAAATAAATTAAATATTCCTAAATTAATCCATCCTACACTGTAGTTGGTGCAGATAAAAAAGAAGCCACCAGCATCTCAGAGCTCTTTAATACCAGCAGAGATCTCACATCTGCAGGGTCACTTTAGGCATCTATTGCATGGTTTATGGTTTCTCCTCTCTGCTGCTTGCCTTAGGGTTGTGTTGTTACTCATCGCAGCCCCTTCCGGTAGATGGGTAGGGGCGAAACGTATGCCAGGTTCCTTCTCCATTTTATCTTTTCTCTAGTATTTCTGGTGGCAAGAAATTTGAATTGTTTTAGGTAGAAGGAAGTTTTTTAAAATCTCCTCTTTGGATTAAAATAGCAGGATAATCCTCCATCTCATATTATTTCAGGTAATTGATGTAAATGACTGAGCTGCCTCTGTTCTCTGAGTGCATAGAGCCTAGTCATTACTGCCAGGTAACCCCTGAGGTGTTCTCATTCTTGTGGATGAGGAGCCAGTTTCACCTCTGTTTTCTTAACAGCTCCTTTGTCAGAATGCTGGTGAATTAAGACTATGGCTACTTGGGTTGTTGGTTTTCTGCAGTCTGCCTTTTTCTTTTCTGATTTCAGATCAAAGTGTTGAATAACCCATCAGGAATCTTTCATTTTATGCAGTCCCTTGCCCTGCTGATGTCTCCTATCAAGTAAGTGTGGAAGAGCTTCGTAAAGTAGAAATTAAAATGTTCTGTCAAACAATTGGCTTCCTAAACTGCTCAGATCCATGCAATTGCTAAGGGAAGAGTCAGCATTCCAGAATTTAACAGTTCAGCTTTTCTTGGGGTTTAATACCGTTTGTCCCAAAGTGACCCCCTTAACTGCTTTTTTTTTTTTAATTGATTAACTTCTTTGGGTGCCCCCTTTTAATGGATCTGCCATTCCGGCCATATATGTCATTGTGGTGCTGTGGGGAGAAAAAGTTTCTTTCCTTTTAAGGAAAGATTTAGTGGCAGAGGTTAAAAAGCACAGTCAAAGAGATTCAAGTGCCAAATTGTGTGGAACTATGATCGATGCTTCCCAGGTGGCACCAGTGGTAAAGAATTCACCTGCCAGTGCAGGGGATGCAAGAGACACAAGTTTGATCCCTGGCTTGGGAAGATCCCTTGGAGGCGATGGCAACCCACTCCGGTATTCTTGCCTGGAGGATCCTATAGACAGAGGAGCCTGGTGGGCTACAGTCCATGGGGTCACAAAGAGTTGGACGCGACTCAGCTGCGCACACACACAATTGATGCAGTAGAAATGAGTAAAGAGTAGAGTGGAGTAGTCAGAGGCTTCCAGGTGAATGAGCTGGATTTGAAGACTGGGACTGATTTCAGCGGGAAGAGGAGTAGGGAGGGCACTGCAGGGAAGAAGGGAGCGGTGGCCCAGAGTGCAGGGAAGCGTAGCTGTGCAGGGGGCACGTCGGGGGCCAGCGGGGCTGCAGTGAAGGGGTGTGTGGGAGATGATAATAAAGATGAACAGCTAGTGGAGAGTCAGATTATCGAAGACCGAGAAATTAAGAGAGTTTTGAGATGGTCTGGCTTTTGTAGCAATTGAGGGTTTTGAACATGGATAAAAGTTGTGTTTAGGGAAGATGAGGGTGGACTGGAGGTAGCAGATGCACTTCTGCTTCACTGAGTCATGGTTGCAGAGGTCTGGCTCTCCTGGCTCTGGAGCCCAGTCCAGCATCTAGAGGGCACATCCTATGTCCAGGTGACCTGGAACTGTGTTACTTCCATGGGCTCTTGATCCAGGAAAGCCTGTCTTCCCTGAACCTGAATTGAGGTGATAGCAGTGGGAAGGAGAAGGTGGGAAACTGGAAGGTCATCTTCCCAGGAAAGAATTAAGAAGCTGGTTAAATAAGGAAAATGTGGGGAAGGGGTGGCTCAGACCTGCCTCTGTAGGCTGTGATTCTGACTGACTGAGAGGCTGTTGGCAGCCCTCAGAGACCCAGAAGAAAAAGCAGGGCTGTCAGGGAAGGAGGAAGATCTGAGGTCGTCAGGGTTTACGGGAGGACACATCTGAGTGACAGGTACCGGTGGACGCGTGGAGCTCTACGGCTGGAGCCCTTCGGGTTGGAAGCTGGAAGTCACGGAGGAGAGCTCCTGGTGGAAGCACGGAATGGATGAATTTTCAGGGTCAGGCCAGAGAGGAGGGAACAAGAGAGCTGAGAACCGCGTGGTGGTTTCAAAGAAGGAACTTGTGTGATTTCACCGACTGGTTAGGTCCAGCCAGCACCATGTGAAAGCCTGGCCAGCAGGAATTCCCCTAGATGCCTCTCTCTCATCCCCTGGATGCAGGGACTGTTCCTACACGTGTGTTTAGATGTGCTTTCCCCCCAGCCAACTTCTGCATTACCTGCAGAGTATCCTTTGCTCAGTTAAGCGTGTTTCCTGAACACTTTGTGGGCCAATTAGAACTCAGGTGCCATGCAGTCCTGGGTGTGCAGAGGCCCCACCAGAGGCAGGCGCTGTGCTGGCATAGCCGCTTCTCTTTACTGATCCAGGAGGGCTGTAGTCTCTACATCACCGATAGTGAAGCTTTGGTCTCCTTGAGTTTTAGCCAGTTATTATTTCTTGTTTTCTGATTCAAACCACTTGGAGATTGCGTTGATGTCCACTCTTCTTCAAGGTGAGTAGACAATCCAGAATGCACGCGATGGGCTCTCTGTGTTTATGTTATGTGATTGGAGTGGTTTCCTTTGTCCTTTAGAAACCGAGCCGAGTTCCTGTGCCACATGAAGCCCAGTGAATGGAATCCATTCTCCTCGGGGCCTGCGTCCGGGACGTGGACTCTAGTAGACGAGGCGGGAGAAGAGGTAACTCGTCATATCTGCAGCATTTTGATGAATCATTTCTGAGCTCTCTCATGTGCCAAGTATCTTTTTAAGCACCTCTCTTGTATTAGCCCATTTAATTCTCCCAACAGCCCCATGAGGCAAGTACTATTTTCATCCCATATTAGAGATGAGGAAACAGGTGCAGGATGGGGATGAGGGAATTTGTCCCAAATCACAGGTCTTGAGCCTTTGTGCTGAGCTGGTGTCTGCTGCCTCCCTTCTCCAGACCATTGCTGCATAGCTGGGAGAGTTTGGACCTGGAAGTGTTCATATACTACATACACTTTCTTTTAGGGTTTTCTTTTATGTAGCATCCATTTTCTGGGCTTGGGGTCTCACCTACAGATACTCTGAGCCTTTCTAATAAAGAGCTAGATCTTACCAAGCTGGGCTTCCCTTATGGCTCAGCTGGTAAAGAATCCGCCTGCAATGCAGGAGACCTGGGTTCACTCCCTGGCTTGGGAAGATCCTTTGGAGAAGGGAAAGGCTACCCACTCCAGTATTCTGGCCTGGAGAATTCCATGGACTGTGTANAGCTGGTAAAGAATCCGCCTGCAATGCAGGAGACCTGGGTTCACTCCCTGGCTTGGGAAGATCCTTTGGAGAAGGGAAAGGCTACCCACTCCAGTATTCTGGCCTGGAGAATTCCATGGACTGTGTAAGTCATGGGGTCCCAAAGAGTTGGACACCACTGAGCAACTTCCACTTCTTACCAAGGTTCTGCCTTAACACTTATAAACTTTCTTACCTAGATCTTCTCATTTGAAAGAAGATAATTGCCTATTTTTAGTGAGACTTTAATGATCAAAATCCAGTTTCTCAGATAATATTTATTGAGTTTTCTTTCTACTATTATATATGGCTAGTGTATTGGTAAAGTTTTTTTTTCCCTTCCAGCTAGTTATCTGCCTGCCTTAACGGTCCAAATCCAGATTTGACGTGCTTATCCAGGATTGGCCAGGAGCTAAACTTACTAAAACACCTTCTCTTTAAAAGGAGTTGAGAATTTTCAGTGGACACTCCTTAGAATGACATATGGCAGCTGTGGGATCGTGTCTGTGTATTTACCCAGCTGTTCATTCAGAAGCAGGAGCCCCTTCACACTCAATGTGCTCTTCCTGGGACTTGTGGGAGGTGGGAGATGGTGGTAAATGATGTGGACTTGCAGAGACCGAACAGTCCTTCTGGAAAGAGCTTCTCGGGTGCAAATTGGTCTTCTAAAGATTATGATGGAGCAGGGTTCCTTCTCCCTCTGCGCCCTTGCCCCCAAGACTGGTCTCCTGAGAGAGGAGTCTTTTTTTCTTGTTGGCTTCTTGCATTTAATCCCAAAGATGGATAATGGTTAAAGACTCTGGAATGGTGCCTTAGCTCTCACTGGATGTTGAGTGGATTCAGGAACCTAGGGTGCGAACACTGGCAGTGTTGTCGACTCAGANATAATCCTCCATCTCATATTATTTCAGGTAATTGATGTAAATGACTGAGCTGCCTCTGTTCTCTGAGTGCATAGAGCCTAGTCATTACTGCCAGGTAACCCCTGAGGTGTTCTCATTCTTGTGGATGAGGAGCCAGTTTCACCTCTGTTTTCTTAACAGCTCCTTTGTCAGAATGCTGGTGAATTAAGACTATGGCTACTTGGGTTGTTGGTTTTCTGCAGTCTGCCTTTTTCTTTTCTGATTTCAGATCAAAGTGTTGAATAACCCATCAGGAATCTTTCATTTTATGCAGTCCCTTGCCCTGCTGATGTCTCCTATCAAGTAAGTGTGGAAGAGCTTCGTAAAGTAGAAATTAAAATGTTCTGTCAAACAATTGGCTTCCTAAACTGCTCAGATCCATGCAATTGCTAAGGGAAGAGTCAGCATTCCAGAATTTAACAGTTCAGCTTTTCTTGGGGTTTAATACCGTTTGTCCCAAAGTGACCCCCTTAACTGCTTTTTTTTTTTTAATTGATTAACTTCTTTGGGTGCCCCCTTTTAATGGATCTGCCATTCCGGCCATATATGTCATTGTGGTGCTGTGGGGAGAAAAAGTTTCTTTCCTTTTAAGGAAAGATTTAGTGGCAGAGGTTAAAAAGCACAGTCAAAGAGATTCAAGTGCCAAATTGTGTGGAACTATGATCGATGCTTCCCAGGTGGCACCAGTGGTAAAGAATTCACCTGCCAGTGCAGGGGATGCAAGAGACACAAGTTTGATCCCTGGCTTGGGAAGATCCCTTGGAGGCGATGGCAACCCACTCCGGTATTCTTGCCTGGAGGATCCTATAGACAGAGGAGCCTGGTGGGCTACAGTCCATGGGGTCACAAAGAGTTGGACGCGACTCAGCTGCGCACACACACAATTGATGCAGTAGAAATGAGTAAAGAGTAGAGTGGAGTAGTCAGAGGCTTCCAGGTGAATGAGCTGGATTTGAAGACTGGGACTGATTTCAGCGGGAAGAGGAGTAGGGAGGGCACTGCAGGGAAGAAGGGAGCGGTGGCCCAGAGTGCACTGAAGCGTAGCTGTGCAGGGGGCACGTCGGGGGCCAGCGGGGCTGCAGTGAAGGGGTGTGTGGGAGATGATAATAAAGATGAACAGCTAGTGGAGAGTCAGATTATCGAAGACCGAGAAATTAAGAGAGTTTTGAGATGGTCTGGCTTTTGTAGCAATTGAGGGTTTTGAACATGGATAAAAGTTGTGTTTAGGGAAGATGAGGGTGGACTGGAGGTAGCAGATGCACTTCTGCTTCACTGAGTCATGGTTGCAGAGGTCTGGCTCTCCTGGCTCTGGAGCCCAGTCCAGCATCTAGAGGGCACATCCTATGTCCAGGTGACCTGGAACTGTGTTACTTCCATGGGCTCTTGATCCAGGAAAGCCTGTCTTCCCTGAACCTGAATTGAGGTGATAGCAGTGGGAAGGAGAAGGTGGGAAACTGGAAGGTCATCTTCCCAGGAAAGAATTAAGAAGCTGGTTAAATAAGGAAAATGTGGGGAAGGGGTGGCTCAGACCTGCCTCTGTAGGCTGTGATTCTGACTGACTGAGAGGCTGTTGGCAGCCCTCAGAGACCCAGAAGAAAAAGCAGGGCTGTCAGGGAAGGAGGAAGATCTGAGGTCGTCAGGGTTTACGGGAGGACACATCTGAGTGACAGGTACCGGTGGACGCGTGGAGCTCTACGGCTGGAGCCCTTCGGGTTGGAAGCTGGAAGTCACGGAGGAGAGCTCCTGGTGGAAGCACGGAATGGATGAATTTTCAGGGTCAGGCCAGAGAGGAGGGAACAAGAGAGCTGAGAACCGCGTGGTGGTTTCAAAGAAGGAACTTGTGTGATTTCACCGACTGGTTAGGTCCAGCCAGCACCATGTGAAAGCCTGGCCAGCAGGAATTCCCCTAGATGCCTCTCTCTCATCCCCTGGATGCAGGGACTGTTCCTACACGTGTGTTTAGATGTGCTTTCCCCCCAGCCAACTTCTGCATTACCTGCAGAGTATCCTTTGCTCAGTTAAGCGTGTTTCCTGAACACTTTGTGGGCCAATTAGAACTCAGGTGCCATGCAGTCCTGGGTGTGCAGAGGCCCCACCAGAGGCAGGCGCTGTGCTGGCATAGCCGCTTCTCTTTACTGATCCAGGAGGGCTGTAGTCTCTACATCACCGATAGTGAAGCTTTGGTCTCCTTGAGTTTTAGCCAGTTATTATTTCTTGTTTTCTGATTCAAACCACTTGGAGATTGCGTTGATGTCCACTCTTCTTCAAGGTGAGTAGACAATCCAGAATGCACGCGATGGGCTCTCTGTGTTTATGTTATGTGATTGGAGTGGTTTCCTTTGTCCTTTAGAAACCGAGCCGAGTTCCTGTGCCACATGAAGCCCAGTGAATGGAATCCATCCTCCTCGGGGCCTGCGTCCGGGACGTGGACTCTAGTAGACGAGGCGGGAGAAGAGGTAACTCGTCATATCTGCAGCATTTTGATGAATCATTTCTGAGCTCTCTCATGTGCCAAGTATCTTTTTAAGCACCTCTCTTGTATTAGCCCATTTAATTCTCCCAACAGCCCCATGAGGCAAGTACTATTTTCATCCCATATTAGAGATGAGGAAACAGGTGCAGGATGGGGATGAGGGAATTTGTCCCAAATCACAGGTCTTGAGCCTTTGTGCTGAGCTGGTGTCTGCTGCCTCCCTTCTCCAGACCATTGCTGCATAGCTGGGAGAGTTTGGACCTGGAAGTGTTCATATACTACATACACTTTCTTTTAGGGTTTTCTTTTATGTAGCATCCATTTTCTGGGCTTGGGGTCTCACCTACAGATACTCTGAGCCTTTCTAATAAAGAGCTAGATCTTACCAAGCTGGGCTTCCCTTATGGCTCAGCTGGTAAAGAATCCGCCTGCAATGCAGGAGACCTGGGTTCACTCCCTGGCTTGGGAAGATCCTTTGGAGAAGGGAAAGGCTACCCACTCCAGTATTCTGGCCTGGAGAATTCCATGGACTGTGTAAGTCATGGGGTCCCAAAGAGTTGGACACCACTGAGCAACTTCCACTTCTTACCAAGGTTCTGCCTTAACACTTATAAACTTTCTTACCTAGATCTTCTCATTTGAAAGAAGATAATTGCGTATTTTTAGTGAGACTTTAATGATCAAAATCCAGTTTCTCAGATAATATTTATTGAGTTTTCTTTCTACTATTATATATGGCTAGTGTATTGGTAAAGTTTTTTTTTCCCTTCCAGCTAGTTATCTGCCTGCCTTAACGGTCCAAATCCAGATTTGACGTGCTTATCCAGGATTGGCCAGGAGCTAAACTTACTAAAACACCTTCTCTTTAAAAGGAGTTGAGAATTTTCAGTGGACACTCCTTAGAATGACATGTGGCAGCTGTGGGATCGTGTCTGTGTATTTACCCAGCTGTTCATTCAGAAGCAGGAGCCCCTTCACACTCAATGTGCTCTTCCTGGGACTTGTGGGAGGTGGGAGATGGTGGTAAATGATGTGGACTTGCAGAGACCGAACAGTCCTTCTGGAAAGAGCTTCTCGGGTGCAAATTGGTCTTCTAAAGATTATGATGGAGCAGGGTTCCTTCTCCCTCTGCGCCCTTGCCCCCAAGACTGGTCTCCTGAGAGAGGAGTCTTTTTTTCTTGTTGGCTTCTTGCATTTAATCCCAAAGATGGATAATGGTTAAAGACTCTGGAATGGTGCCTTAGCTCTCACTGGATGTTGAGTGGATTCAGGAACCTAGGGTGCGAACACTGGCAGTGTTGTCGACTCAGAAAAGGCCGAGAGTGGAAGGTATCATGCATCACCTACATCAGTGATTTCTTGACACTGACTGTATATCAGGACCACCTGGGCAACCTTACCCCAGTCTACACCCAGCTATCCAAATGTTTAAAGCCTCCATGGTGATTCCGATGTACAGCCAGAGTGGAGAACTACTGCTCTGGGTGGAATTTCTGAGGCTTTTATTTGCTAACTGTTTACGATGTGTAAGAGGGTAGAAATGAGTGGCTTCAGGAAATTATGAATAAATTGCACTAGTCCCTTGTTGAAATTGAGGTGATAATTCTTCAGGATCTCTGGGTCTTTTTACAGTATTCCTTTTAAAAAAAAATTAAAAATTATTTACTTACTTTTGGCTGTGCTGGGTCTTTGTTGCGGCACACAGCTTTTTCAGTTACAGCACATGGGGGCTGTCCTTCATTGCAGGGGCTTCTCTTGTTGCGGATCACAGGCTCTAGGGCACTCGGGCTTCAGTAGTTGTAGCGCATAGGCTCAGTAGTTGTGGCAGGCAGGCTTTAGAGCTTAGGCTCGCTCCTGTGGAGCATAGGCTTAGTTGCCCTGTGGCACATGGAATCTTCCTGGACCAGAGATTGGACCCATGTCCCCTGCATTGGCAGGCAGATTCTTAACCACTGGGCCATCAGGGAAGCCCCAGTATTCCCTTTCGAATGTAGCATATCTTAGGTCACAAATCAATTTGGTTGCTAAGGAGACTTTAGTGCTGTGTATCAAACAAAAAGGGCTTCCCTGGTGGCTCAGTAAAGAATCCACCTACAATGCAGGAGACATGGGTCCGATCCCTGGGTTGGGAAGATCCCCTGGAAAAGGAAATGGCAACCCATTTCAGTATTCTTGCCTGGGAAATCCCATGGACAGAGGAGACTGGCAGGCTACAATCCTCAGTTCAGTTCAGTTCAGTTGCTCAGTCGTGTCCGACTCTTTGCGACCCCATGAATCGCAGCATGCCAGGCCTCCCCTACAGCCCTAGGGGTCTCTAAAAGAGTCATACTTGACTTAGCAATTAAACAACAACAGTTGAATAAAACCCCCCAACTATTTCCTGTATGTGAGCTCTGTGTATGACTGCTTACTTTTATCCTGTTTTCAATGGTACTGATTGATGACAGAACTTCAGATATCCATAGCAAATGCTAATTGCTTCTTGATAAGTCAGTTGACTATTGCAGTAAACTTTAATTTGGGGTAAAGAAGAGGCTTATAGATAAAATAACTTGGACTTGAGTGCATGGCTCTCTAATTGATACTGTCCAAGCACTGGGAGGTACAGTAAGATCCCTATTCTAGAGGAATTCATCTTCTTTGGGATAGAAATCTAATGAGAGCAGTTTCAGCCACTGAAGAATGGATATGACTTGGTACACATAAAATTGTACTTGCAGTGTTAGGGGATTTACAGGTCATTTAGTAGAGCTGCTGCTGCTACTGTTAAGTCACTTCAGTCGTGTCCGACTCTGTGTGACCCCATAGACGGCAGCCCACCAGGCTTCCCCATCTCCGGGATTCTCCAGGCAGGAACACTGGAGTGGGTTGCCATTTTCTTCTCCAACGCATGAAAGTGAAAAGTGAAAGGGAAGTCGCTCAATCGTGTCCGACTCAGCGACGCCATGGACTGCAGCCCACCAGGCTCCTCCGTCCATGGGATTTTCTAGGCAAGAGGGCTGGATAGGGTGCCATTGCCTTCTCCGTTAGTAGAGCTGATAGTGTAAATGTCTGTCCTGGAGTAGAAGTCCATGAGGACTCATGAGAATACAGCTTGAGTGCCACTGAGACCTGTGATAATGCAGCTCCTGTAACTGTACCGGGTGTCATCTCGTCAGATCAACTGATAAGGCTGCATCTCCCTCCTCAGGATGAAGACCTTGAGGCCAGTTGGATTCTCCTTAACGAGGATGACTTGGTTCTTCTTCTGTCGCAGTTCCCATTTCATGAACTGTTTCAACACCTTCTTGGGTTTAAAGCAAAAGGTAGACTAATTTCTTTTGTCATACAGAAAATGTGGTAGTGGCAAGCTCAAACACAGGAACTTAGCATCAGGTCTTATATCTTGGGTGGGCTCCTGATTTTGGGTTCCCCTGTGCCTGGCTGTACTATGCAGAGATGACTGTGTCTCTGGATGAGGCTTCTTTCCCCTCCTTTGTGATTGTAGTTTCCTCTGTGGTGCTTAAATACAAAAGGTCGACTAGCTCGCACATCTCCCAGCTTTAATAAATGGTTTTGGTTTTGTACTTCATCTCAAGTTTCCCATTTCACATTGGTTTAGGAGCCAGAGCATAGGATTCTCCATCTTGACTTTGTTTCTTCCTTAATACGTTGACATCCATATCTTCCAATGTTTTTCCATTGTAATTACAATTTTTTTCCTTTTCTTTGATGAACTTTTAGGTGATTATTTACCCGAAACAACAAGACCTCAAGAAATGATGAAAATTTTTGCCTTTGCTAACTCCTTAGTGGAACTTCTGGCGGTGGGGCTAGAGACCTTCAATAGAGCACGCTATAGGCAGTTTGTCAAGCGAGTTGGTTATATGATCAGGTAATACTGCTCTTTGTATATCTATTAGTCCTAGTTAGTCACAGACAATGTATAATTGTGATGGTGGGCATTTTATTGGTACAGTTTATGTCTTATTTCTCATAAAAGTAAGAATTTTTTTCTTCACCATCTACTAGATGGGAATTTTAAATACTTCCAGTCAGAGAATTTGGTTAATTGTCTCAAATTGAACTGGTTTGCTAGACAATTGTTCTTTCAGTCAGGACCTTCAAAGCAGTCAGGTTGACCTTGGCCAGAGAGAAGGAGTTGAAGAAAATACAGGATCTTTCTCCTCCTTTCCTCTCTTCTCTTCTGCTTCCTAACTTTTGCCTGGAAATTGTCATGTAGCTGTGGAAAATTGGCAGTAGCTCTTTTGCACTATTATTTCCCTGTTTTCTCTCTTATTTACTCTTATTCTGATTTCTATAAAGTACCACAAAATTGCAAAGACTTCATCAGTGGCTCCTGTATTTGAATTGGGAAAGCATTATCATTCATTTGTGTGAAGGAAAGATTTTTTTTTTATTATTATTGTCAAATAAGAGTAAATTCTGAGAATGTACTGCTTTTCGTTGAATTAACTTACATCTAAGAGGATTCTGTATCATCAGTCTTTTGATTGTTATGGTGTATATAAAACATAGTTATTTCATCCAACCTCCCTTACCTTGAAAGAAAACTTACAAAAAACTACAAAACTTTCCCTCCTTCTGTACTTTTGTTTGTAAAGCATAGTTGATTTTAAATATTTCAGGTATTTATCCATCATATTCATAAAGCCAGGTAATGATATAGGATGCCTGGAGTTCTTGAACTCGGCACAGTCAGGCTTATCTTCCCAACACTACCCAAACAGCTCTGAAGAATGAAAGTTGCTAATGAACTTTGTGCTATTGACTAATCTAGTAGACTAATCTTTGAGTCTTCATCTTGCTTTATCTCTCACACATTCATACAGCAGCCTTCATCACGGATGGTCAGTTTTCTTTAAAGCATTTTCTTTGCTTGACTTCCAGGATACCACGTTCTGCTGTTCCTTTCACTGGCTGTTCACTTTTGGCCTCCTTGGTTGTTTCATTCTCACCTCCTAGACTTCTTAACCTTGGACCCCTTTATCCAAACTTACTTCTTGGGATTCCATCCATTCCCATGTCTCTGAGTATCCTCTAAACATGGTTAAAGTTCTGTGTTCTATTTCCATTTCGTACCTTTCTTCTAAGCTTGTATTGAATCTATCCAGCTGCCAACTCAGCAGCACTTGGATGACTGATGATCATTGTAACTGAATATTCCCCAAATGGGCTCACTGTCCTCACCTCTCAAACTGCTGCTCTCACGGTCTCCTCATTGTCAGTAAGTGCCAGTGTTTCTGGCCAAAGTACTAGTGTCATCGTTGACTTTTCTTTTTATACAGCACAGCACATCCAGTCTAATGGTCGATTCTGTCATCTTTTCTTTCAGTACGCCATCTTTCAGCAAACCTAAGATACATTTTGTGTACCATTACGAAAGAAAAAAATGCCACCAGATTATGATGTTAGCAGTCCTGATGCACATCCTTGTTGCAGAGATTAAAATGTGAAGGGTGTGCATCCTTTGGATTAGCGAAACATGCTGCTTCCAGAACCCAGCCTCTGCTCGCCATGCTCACTGCTGCCACCGCAGTTTGTTTTGAGTCATGTCTCGCCGATTATCACAGTAGCCACCTGACTTGTCGTCCTGCTTTTGCCCTCCCTCCCCCGCACCCCCAGCTTATTCTTACAACAGCTACTGGTGTTTCTTATAAATCATGAGTCAGCTCATATCATTCCTCTGCTCAGACTCAGCTGCTCCCAGTCTCATTCAGAATAAAAGCCAGTATGCACAGTGGCCTACAGGACTCCGGATGGCTGGTTTCATGTCTCTTTGATTTCTTTGCCAGCCATTCTCTCTGTTTACTTTACTTTAGCGGCTGCCTTGCTGTTCCTCCAACACAGTGAACACACCTCAGAGCCTTTACGCTGGTTGCTTCTTCAGCCGGGGTGCTGTTCCCTTAGATAGCCCAAGACTACATCCAGTCTTTACTCATGGGTCCCTCTTCAGTGAGACCCCTCCTCACCAACATGCCTGAAAACCTATTTTTTGCTCCTACTGGTTTTTCTCAGCGTCGTAACCATGGGACGGACTGTGCGTTTTATTTTGCTTATTGTCTGCGTGCCCTCCACTCAGTGTCAGCTCCATGAAGGGAAGGCTTTTTCCCTCAATCGCATCCCCTTTAGCACCTAGAAGATAGCACGCAACAAAGACATGTTGACTAACGCAGTGTTTCAAATGTAATGATGCCGGTGTTGAGTGCGTTCACACAAAATGCCGCACTGTCTTTCTTCATGCTCAGGATGACCCTTGGTTATGTGAGTGACCACTGGGCCCAGTATATGAGCCACAACCAAGGCTCGGGATTGGCCCTGCAGCCCTACTCCATGGAGAAACTACAGGTTGAATTTGATGAGCTCTTTTTGAGAGCTGTTCTACATGTCCTGAAAGCCAAAAGGTAAGATGCATGATGAGAACTGTCGAGAAATAGCTCCTTGGCTAGTGAGGAAGACTGGCGTGAAAGTCACTGACTGAAGTAGGGCTCTTATAATAACATCAGCATATTTCATCTGTTTTCTGTCTTGGGTTGATGTTTGGGATTTGGTTTCCTTGTCTGTAGTATTGCCTGAAATGATCTTGACTTTCAGGTTTCCTTCAGTCTTAAAAACAACCTGATTCTGCCACCTCAGTTTTGCCACTCTGAACTTCTGGGGTAACTTTGAGCAGGGGATGAATTGTATTTCATACCCAACTCTAGTGCCCCCAGTGGGGCAGAGTAGGCACTCAGTACGTTGTTCAAGTTGTCCGACTGTGGGATTTAAAGTCTAGGACTGTCTTGAATCAGAGGTCCTCCTCCACCACCTTGACTGCGTTCTCATCTTGCCGTTGTTGCTGCTGCTTACAGCCTAGGATACATTTTTGGCAGAGGTGGGGACATGACTGCTCATCTGCACCATCTTCCCTGAGTTTTTCCCGAAGTGTGGGAGTGGGTTCTGCTTCAGCACACTGCCCCGCTCCCCCACCCCCCAGCTCCACTCAGGAACTGCTAGATCCCTTTCTGAGCTGTTCTGAGCTGTTGACACTCTTGCCATGACCTCATAGTCTCAGCCTCTTACGTATGTGTGTTGTGTGGTGGGTTTGAGTCCTGGTCTGCCAAGACTGTTACCTTGGGCAAATCACTTAATATCTGTGGTCTGACTTTGTGCCTTTATTAAGTGGCGATGACAATGATGATACAACTTGTTCCATTGACCTCATGGATATGTTATGAGGATGAAATGCAATAATATGTGGAAAGTAATATTTTTAAACCATAGAAGACTTTTCAGATGTAAGTGGTGGCTGTTTTTGTGTGGTTTCAAATGAAGAACAGGATAACCGCTCACTTAGAGAAAGATTAGTATTCTTCGACTAAGTCTTAAAACTACCATTAGGCCCTTAGAAGGAGTGGGTCTAAGATAAAGAGAACTTGGGCTTAGAAATTCAATTAGATTATTCCTGTCCGTACTTGGTGGTCTCCTGAGGCGTGCCAGGTCCCTGCTAGGGGTTTAGTGCGATAGCACCCGCTCACTGAAGCCGGCCTCCTGCTGCTTGGGAAGAGTCTTCCATGTCTGATCTCCTGTCACCTGATCTTGTGTTTGTTTAGCTGAGAGGCAAAGCTTTTCTAGAAGAAAAACTGGAGTTCCTTATGAGGTCTTAAGCACTGAGCCGTGAACCCTCCTGTAATATTGCTTATGTAATTCACACAGGTAATTGCTTTAAGTTTGAAAATGCTGAGAGCTGTTGTTCTTGAGTATAATTTATTTCAGAACACATCATATGAGAATCAGGTATTTAAAGCTGTGAAATTTAAATTTATTTGACACTCCTGTAGGAATTTCTGACCGTAGCATCCCTCAACCTAAAAAAAAGACAGACCCAAACTGAAAGATAGGCTACAAAAGCCTCAACCAGACTTAACTCATGTCTGCTCTATAGGAATTTTGTAGCTGGAAATATTTATTGTCTATGACATTACTTTTAAGGCCTCATTGTTGGGTGATCCTTTATATAAGAACATCCAGTCCAATGTGAGGTATTTGGATAATTATTTAATAAGATAGAAGCCTGATCCACTTGAACTCAGAGAAGTCTAGCTGTTGCTTTTCAGAGTCGAGGTCAGTTGTGGTTTGGACTGCTAGTGGCCTAGTGGGCCACAGACATGGGTTAAACATGCACTATTTAACTTCTGTTTTTCTTAATAAACATTATTTATAATTGATTAAATTATAGTTTTGCCCCAAAGCAACAGTTTTGTTGCCTCCCCATTTTTCTTTTTTAAATTTTTTGAGATAAAATTCATGTAACAAAATATTTATAAGCATTTATTGAGTATTGTTTTTGAGATACTAGTTTAAGTAGACTTGGTTTCTGCTGTCAAATTGCTGTATGCTGGTATGTGTACCTAAATAGCACATTTATATTTCTCACTGTGTAATTTAAGGCCCAGCTGAGTCTTGAATCATCTGGGGTGACTGTAAAATAAAGGTTCAAATTCTTGGGCTCCAGCTGTGACCTGCAGACACAGAATCTCTTAGGTGCACCTTGGGAGTTTGCCTTTTCCACAAAGTCTCAGGTGATTTTTCTGCCCACAGTGGTGTGAGAAACACTGATAGTGGGTATGATCATGCCGTAGTCAGGTATGGTTAGAATTTCATAGTGGTGCTGAGAGGGCATTAGAGAAGGCCTCACAAACAGAGGGATGGCGCTTTGTAGTTGGGGAGTTCTCTTTGGGCTTGTCCAGGGATTTGTTGATGTTTAGTTGCTAAGTTGTGTCTGACTCTCTGTGACCCCATGGACCGTAGCTTGCCAGGCCCCTCTGTCCATGGGATTTTCCAGATGAGAATACTGGAGTGGGTTGCCGTTTCCTTCTCCAGAGGGATCTTCCTGATCCATGGATCAAACCTGGGTCTCCGGTGCATCTTCTGCATTGCAGGTAGATTCTTATACTGCTGAGCCACCAGGAAAGCCCCTTGTCCAAAAATGGTCTGATGATAATACAGAGAGGGCTCTGGTTGGGAAGATGGGTCTGAGCTATTTTTGGAAGGCTTTGAATTTGGAACTGAGGAGTTTGAACTTCATTCTGTTTTGAGTAAGGAGTTGAGGAGAGCTTTTGGCCCTCCCCCTGCCTTTGCCAACTGCGCAGGTCTTGGTGTGCACACATGTGCCTTGGTGGATGCTCAGACATATACATCCAATCTCAGCAGTCTTTCTGTTGCCCAGGTCTTAAAAGGATCTTTGGTTTAAAACCCAGCTCTGCCTCTAATTAGCCTTTGGTTCTACTAGCCTGATGTGTAAATTGGGGCTATATCGGTAATAGTGCTTGCCTTGGTTTTCGAGAGGAGGAATGTGCCGATAAATAGATAATGCGGTGATGAAAACTGTGCTGGGCCGAGTAGGTGCTTTGTATTTGCCGTTAAACATGCTCAAGGTGTTTATGACTGAAGCATGCTAGAAAAATTGCTGTAGTGTGCTTTAAAAATTTAAGAAATTTTTTTGCCTCCTTTCTCAATATGGTGAAGTTGACTGATACCTGAAATTATTCCTGCTTTTCTTAATACATGCAGACTTGGCATTTGGCTGTTTATGTCAGAAATGCCCTTCGGGACACTGTCTGTCCAGATGCTCTGGAAGCTCTTCTACCTCATGCATCAGGTGGAAAGCGGGAATCTGGACAAGCTCAGTGCTACCCTGCTGCCTGCCGAGTGCAAGAAACACCTCCAAGGTACAGCCGTGCCGGCGTCCGCCTGTCTCGTGTGCCTCCTCTCTTCATGGCTTTATTCTTTCTGTGTTTGGAAGGAGTAGGAGACGTGTTACTCTGTGACTCATATGTAATCATTTTGAAATTTAATTTTGCTTTGTTATTTAGACTTATTAGAATGATGATTCCAATTTTCATTATTCTTCAAATGCTCTGAAGAGTAAATTCTATAATGAACCCAATTTGGGGATAGGAAATGAAAATTGAGTTGTTAATACCCTATGGATATTTTGATAATACTGGAAATTTGATGAACTATGTTTGATTTCTCAAATGTGTAAACATATGAAAGGAATTATTGGCTTGTTGCTTTCTTACTATGAAAAGTTCCACAGGGAGTATATTTTTTAAAGAGTATTTTCTTCCCTCTACAGAGCTTTGCCTTTGAAGCCTTTAGTTTTCTGTCAAATGTGGCAATACTGTTTATCAAGACTGCCCTCTAGTGACAAAACGTAATATTGCTTACAGAGCATTCTCTGAGGAATAGACAAAAATATAGAGATTGTTAATCCTGTTCATCAGTATTTCAGTCATGATTATAGCTAATTTCTTGCCCCAAATTTTCATTTATAAGCAAATGTCTTTTGTGTGAAATGCCATGTTGGTACTGAGTAGTTTGCTAGTCTTATCAGTTTTCGTTAATAGAGTTGTCCTTCATTTGGCTGACAATTACCAGGTAGCTTCAGATGTACTGCTGAGGATGTCTTGCTCATTGACAGTAGCAGGGCTTTGCAGTTGATAAAGCTCTTGACCAGTCACATAGCATCTGATCTTAAGTAACCTTTAGAGACAGATTAGGAAACTGAGACTTCTTAAATGTTGCCTAAACCAACATTATATTTAGAGTTGGAATTTCAGCTGGCTCAGCCTTCTTCCTAATGCCTGTAGAAATCCATTCTGGAACAAAGATGTTTTCTGTCTTTAAATATTTCTTAATATCTTTTAGTTTTATATCTTATTCATCTCTGAAAGAGTAACTAAAGTGACCTATGTTTATTCTCTCCCCACTTTAACATTCCTGGACTTGCAGACCCTGAGCATTTTGTGAACTTTGAGAAGTGTCTTTCTTCCATGAATAGCTCGGAAGAGATTTGCCTTCTAACTACTTTTGCTCAGATGGCTCAGGCCAGAAGAAGCAACGTGGATGAAGACTTCATAAAAATTATTGTTCTGGAGATATATGAGGTTAGAATATTAAGTTTTAGAAATGAGCTAAAAACATTTTAGTTTGCCTATCCATTGATTCCTTCGGGGTCGCTTTAAAAATATCTAACAGCCTCATTTTGTCTGCACTTGTGGAAGAAGATGGTCTGTAAGTAGTACTGAAAACATGAATCATACCCATCCCATTTCTCCATGCTCTCTGTTTTCATTTGATGTGTGAGTTTTGGTAAAGAATAGACGTCTGGCACAGCCTGACATTTGTAGTTTTTATCCTCTCTGTCCCTCTGCCCCGCCTTCCTCATTTCCACTCCTCTGAGCCTGCCAGGAACATGGAAACCTGGCTTCCTCCCCTACTTAGATGAGATGGTGAAAATAATACTGAACCTAGAGTTAGATCATCTGGCTTTGTTTTAACTCTGCTCCTCGTTGCCCATCTCANAAACTAAAATATATAAGTTCTAGAAAGTACTCTTTGCCCCTTAAAGTTTAGTGCCTGTATTTTTAACAAACACGGGGGTAGCAGTTAGTTGATGAATCAGAACTTTGACCTTCCCTTCCCGCCTCCATTTCTGTAGAAATACCTGGGTTAATCTTCACCCCTGATCTGTATCATTGCTCGTTACATGTTGTCCTTTTTCTCCTCTTGCATTTCTCTCCTTCTCCCCTACTCTTGTAGCCCTAATATAAAATAGAAATATAATCTTATATAAGTATTGTATTGTATTATTTGTATCTGTTGAATATGTCACTATTTAAGATTTTTAAGATTTAAAGTGTGAATGCAGAAAATGAGGATAGGGAGATTGTTCTGTATTTCTTTCTTTAAAAGTGAAACTGCTATTTAAATTGAAAATAATTCCCCCCAAAATACAAACCTTTTTCACTGGAGGTGAGTCATGTTTAATAGGAAGTATTCTATGTTGGACTAGAAAATATATCTGGAATGATCGTCAAGAAGAGTCTTCTTTTATTGCTAAATGTCCCTTACACACAGTCTAAGGGAGACTAAGACTAGGATTCTGCCTGCCCCCACCACTATCCCCAGTCCTCAGGTGAGGCCCCCCCCAACCCTGAGAGCCCCTGAACTTGGTCTAAAACCATCTGGGGGATTTCCCTGGTGGTACAGTGGCTAAGACTCTGCGATCCCAGTCCAGGGGGCCCAGGTTTAATCCCTGATCAAGGACCTGGATCCCACCCGCTGCAACTAAGACCTGGCACAGCCAAATAAGTTTAAAAAAAAGAATCCTCTGGAGGCCGTGTGTAGAAGAAGGGACACTGCCCTTGAGCTTGCATCCACTCCCGCTGTGTTCAAGCTCAGGGACGTTAGGCAGGTCCTGTGAATCTCATTTCCTGCGGTGAAAGGGGAGGTGATGGTACTATTGAGATCGCAGCATCGGCATGAAGCTCCAGGGTCAGGGGCTATGCAAGGGCTCCACATCCCTTGGATCCTGCCTTCCCCAGGTTCAGGGGAACTTGACCCAAGAAGCACTCTGGGCCAGAGACACAGCATCAGGAGGACGGGGTGGGGACAGAGAGCATCTCTCAGACTCTTCCAAAATTCAAGGGTCCCCTTGCTTCCGGGTGCTGACTTATGGTGAGGCTCAAGCAAAGGAGAAGTGAGACTGCACCAGGGACCCCATGTGATCACTCCAAGTTCCCCCGCAGTGGGGCCGAGGCACACGGGGAACGAGGAGACGTGGCCTCCCCAGCACTGGGAGCCTCGGCAGAGATGTGTGTCCACGCCTCTCATTTCCAAGTGAGACAGCCCCTGCCCCCACTTCCCCTGGTCGGGGCATCAGATTGAGGGTGTGGTGAGAGGCCTGATTCCGGTCGAAGCCACGGTGGTGCGTGTGTGTATGTGCAGGGGTTGGGGGTGGGGGGAGCCACATCACCAAAGGAACCGAAAGCCCAGTGAGTGGTGGGGAGAGAACCTAGAGGTCCTACAGGCAGCCAGACAAGACGCCCTCCTGACTCTAGACCCGTCCCTTCAACACAGGCCCGGGACCCACCCCCCACACCCGCCTCCAGGAGACCCGGCCCCTCAGTCTGGGCTGTCAGGCTTTCCTGGGGCGGCCTGGCCCTTAGATATTCACCCCCATTCTGGGAACTTGTTGGCGAGACACTAGGCTCTGAGATCCAGCTGCCCCGAGCCACACCCTGGCTCTCCCTTCAGGAATGGTCTGATCCTGGGCAAACCTCAGACTCCGAGGACCCCCACGTCCTGCCCGTAATGTGAGAATGATAACCTGAGAGTCACAGGGAGCCCTTCGGCCGTGCCAGGTGAAAGTGGCCAGCCAAAGTCCGCTCGGTCTAAACGCCCCTGCCCTCCTGGAGCTTCCATTCTGTGGAGCCAGACAGACAGTCAGTGCCTCAGGAACAGAGCTGGGCCAAGGGCGCCCCGTGGTCTGACCGCGGGCTTCATGCTGCCATTCTGGCTCCTGCCTGCAGAGGACATGACACCGTATCTGACACGCATCGCCATGGCCCAGGACGCCACAACCGGGGCTTCCTTCCCCTTTCTCACTAAGCCCTCCTCCTCAGAGCACTCTGAGGTGTGAGCTGGAAGTCCCCCACTCGGCCAGCACTGTCACATGGACGCCTCTAGACCTCACGTCCCCGCTCTCCCAAGTCTGCTCTCTTTCTTCAAATGGCCTGAGTCCCAGGAAGCTCCATGGGCACCCTTGTCCATTCCCAGGCCCACTGAGAACCAGTGCTACTTCCCTTTTCCTCCATGATCAGCCCCTCTCCTCTCCCTAATCCTCGACAATCTGGCTCCCACCCTTTGCCCATGGATTCTGCTCTGGACCCTGGACCCACAGCTCCAGCAGTCCCTGAAACCCCCAGGTACGCCTCAGAAACTCCAATCTCTGCGTCTCTTTCTCACTTCAACCCTCAGGCCCCGAGATTTCACTATTGCTTGAGTTTCTCTGCATCCACTGTAAATAGATGCCCTGGCAATCCGCTCCCAGCTCAGCTCGGTGCCTTAGTGTCCTCCTCTACCCCACGCCGCCTGCCCCTGCCTTGCCTCTTGGTGCAATCGTCATTGGTCCTTCTGCCGAGTGTCCCCCGACTTGTATCGTGAGCCCCGCTGAGACATGAGGATGCCTTTCGCCCAGATCCTCGTCTCCGCACCCCTTCCTCCCATCTGCCCTTTGTCTGATTCAGACTCTCCTTCAATCCGCTTAGTTCAGAGAATCACTCAAACCACTTCCTTCCCCTCTCCTGGACCATGTCAAGGATGGGGCCAGGGCCTCCATCCTTCCTGCCAGTCTGGAGGACTCACTTTAGAGCATGCAGCTGTTGGACAAGGAGGAAAAGAAAGAAAAGGAAGTCCAGCCTGGAAACCGCAGCCTCCCAGGGCTGTGGCAGCGGGAATGGCTGAGCCCCTGCTTTGTGGGTACGGAGGCCGCCCCAGTCCCACAGGAACCAGCAATGGACTTCAGTGTTCCCGCTTGTCCCAAACAGACTTGGCTGAAGCCTAGAATTCATAGGTGTCCCCAGTGGAGAAAAAGGTCCCATCTAGATGCATGAGGACCACCCATCATTGATGTGGGAGGCAGGAGGCCCTGTGGCTTCTCAGCCAGGTTCATCTCAAGTCCCTGAAGCTTACAGTCAGGGCTCAGGATCCCCTTTGGGGCAGGGACTATTGTACCTCTAAGGTGGGGGGTGGTGTGTGTGGCTCAGCTGTGTCCAGGATGGCAGCGTCAGCCCAAGGACACAGGGGGCCTCTTCTCAGCTCACATCTGGACCTCAGGGTGGTGGAATGAGGCCAGAGCCACCCTGGATGGGAAGGGACACCCAGGATGGCTCTGGGAGTCCAGAGGAGGCACTCTCTGACCTGGAGGAGCCGGCGCGAGAGATTATGGGAGAGGGCGGGAGGCAGGATATTCGTCCCACATAGTCTCTCAACACTTCATCGTGGGAAGGGGATGTCCAGGCTGTCCCTCTGGCCTCCTAAGGGGTGGGCTGGCTGGGGGTCGGGGCACGAGCACATCACATGTGTAGCAAAGGCAGGGCAAGAAGCTCCTGGAGGGCCGGGAGCCAGCGGAGCTGCGGGTACAGGTGTTTGGTTCTTCCCAGCCAGGTACCCTTGGGCCAGAGCTACCGCCCTGTAGGAATCAGGCCTGGGGGCCTAGTCGGAGAACCCCTAGGCTGCTCTGCTGCTTCTATGGCCTCTGATGTTGGGGGCAGAAAATCAAGAAAGCAGAGAGCCCTGAAGGCTGAAGGACTCTGGAGGTGGGGAGGTGGGTTAGGCCTCTCTGGAGAGGAATCCAGAGGAAGTTCTTACCAGGCCAGTGTCCTGGAATCTCAGTGTTTCACAGTTTTCCAAGTTGGGAGCCAGCTGGCACTCTTATACCCACCCAGGACCCTGTGCCAGGCAGATTGGACCCATAAGGACGCTGGTGAGCATGCAGGATCCAGGAGTCTC
Source organism: Neotragus pygmaeus (assembly GCA_006410875.1). Classification (NCBI taxonomy): domain Eukaryota; kingdom Metazoa; phylum Chordata; class Mammalia; order Artiodactyla; family Bovidae; genus Neotragus; species Neotragus pygmaeus. Next base: position 806,906 of record SJYV01001329.1, on the reverse strand, counting down.
TGCTGGTCTGTGCCAGTCTGCAGACCAGTCTCCCCTACTTCTTTCAGCCTGTCCTCCTTTCTTCTGAAGCAGCAGTTCCAAAGCTGCAGGGAAGGCGACACGGCCTAACAGCTTGTCCAGGCCCATCAGTGACTTCCAGGACAGGGACGAGAAAGAGGAACCTGCTCAGGTAGCAAAGAGCTTCTGGGGGCTTCCTCATCACCCCTCCACACACTGCAAAGGCTTTGGTGTCAGTAACAGGTCACAGGGATGCCCAAAAGGACTCGGCAAGAGGGCAGTGAGCCTGAGGATCCTGGGTCCCTCTGGAACTCGGCCATCTAGAGAGAACGCGTGCTCAGTCCAGCCTCCTCACTGTAGTTCAGGGTCATGGTGGTCAGGAGAGAGAGAGTAAACAGCAGGCCTCTTGCAAAGAGACAGCCCATCCCAAGCAATGGGGAAGAACCAGGAGAAGTCCCGCCAGCCTGGTCAGTGGGGGCCCTATTGTAAAGGGACGTGGTGTTCTGGGGAGGGCACACTGCATGCTGGGCTGGGTGGAGGCGCCCATGTGTGTGTGTGTGTGTGCGCGTGTGTGCGTGCATGCTAGGTCGCTTTAGTCGGGTTCGACTCTTTGCAACCCTAAGGACCAGTCCTCTGTCCATGGGATTCTCCAGGCAAGAGTACTGGAGTGGGTGGCCATACCCTCCTCCAGGGGATCTTCCCAACCCAGGGATCAAACCTGAGTCTCTTACATTTCCTGCATTGGCAGGTGGAGTCTTTGCCACAACCAGGTAATGCTATGAACCCCCAAGACATGCGGGACACCACTAAGCACTTTTCATACATTATTGCATTTAACTGTGACACCAACTGCCATGAGATAGGTGGGCATCATTTGTACGTGTCCCCATTTGCAAAGAAGCAAACTGAGCGATTTGCTAACCTTTCGAACCAGAACAAGTTACTCAACTTACTGCTTTGTATTCTTAGCCTTATCTTTCGTGTTCCTTGGCTTGAAGAAGCATCACCATGATCTCTGCCTTCATCTTCACATGTTGCTCTCCTTGTGTCCATGTCTCTGTGTCCCAAGTCCATTTTTTATAAGGACACAAGTCATACTGGATTCGCACCCACCCTAATGACCCCATCTTAACCAATTACATCTGTGAAGACCTTATTTCTAAATAAGGTCACATTCAGAGAGACTGGCAGTTAGGACTTGAATACGGGCATTTGCAGGGAGGACACAATTCAACCGATGACAGTATTTACCATGCAACCTATTATCCACCAAACACAGGTCACATTTGATTCTCATAACAACTGTGCAAGGCAGGGATATATACTATCTTCATTTCATAGATGAAGACACCGAAGTTCAGAAAGGTTAGGCAGTTTCCCCAAAGGCACAGAGCAACTAGTAAAATGAGGCACTGGGATTTGAACCTGACTACGAGTGATCTTTGATCACTTTAAAGTCACACAGATCTTGAAGTCAGGTCACAGCAGTCTCATCTTGGGCAAAGCATTCAGCCTCTCTGAGTCGCAGTGTCCTTGTTTGTAAAGGGGCTTAACACCCTACTGTCAGGAAAGAACTGCTATTCAGTAGGGGGGTTGGGGGGTCCAGTTGTCTAGCCCATTGCCTGGCACACAGAGCAGAAGTGATGATAATTTAAACAGAGCAGCAGCTACTCCCCAGAGTACATCCTGTGTTCTGCTGGTTCTGGGTGGCTGCCTCACTATAGCCAGCTGTCCTCGCTGAGTCCCTGGGGTAGGCAGAGCCAAGGAGGCAGGCAGATCCCACCCTGTGCCAGCCCAGAGATCGCTGGGGCTATTCCCCGACCTCCAGCCGCCCATCCGACATGCCCTCCACTGTGAGAGGAGAGGGAGCCGGCTGCTAGGGGCCTCCTTCCTCACTCTCAGGCCCCAGGGGGCTGTCTGTACAGAAAATGTGGCATGTGTGTCCCGGGGCATGCTCATGGCCCCTGAGAGAGGCTGCCCAGGGGCCTCTCAGAAACAAGCCCAGGAGAAGGTGTAGGGTCACAGAAAAGAGCTGAGTGGGTGGATGGGGGACTGTGGGGAGGGACTGACCACCAAGGGGGGGCAGTATGAAGTGATGGGAAGGGNCAGTCTTTGCCTTTTGGTTGGGGCATTCAACCCATTTAAGTTTAAGGTAATTATTGATAAGTATGATCCCTTTGCCATTTACTTTATTTTGGGTTTGGGTTTATACGCCCTTTTTGTGTTTCTTGTGATTCCATTTTAATTTCAAGATTTTGGATCATTTTCACTCTTATTATTTGGAATTCTTTCTCAGGTAGATTCCCTATCTCTTCCTCTTTTGTTTGGTTTGTTGGGTTTTTCTCCTGTTCCTTTACCTGCTGGGTATTCCTCTATCTCTTCATCATGGCTATATTGCTGTGTTTGGGGTGGCCTTTCTGTATTCTGGGAATTTGTGGAGTTCTCTTTATGGAGTTTCCTCACTGTGAGTGGGGTTATATCAGTGGGTTGTCAAGATTTCTTGGTTAGGGAAGATTGTGTCCGAGTTCTGGCGGGTAAAATTTAAAATTAAAGGAGAAATAGAGGACTTAAAAATTAAAAAAAGTTAAAAAAAAGAAGAAAAAGAAAAGAAGAAAAAACAATCAAACATCAACAACAAAAAAGAAAGAAAGAAAGAAAGAGAATGGTCGTAAAAATAGCAAAGATATTTCTGGAACTTTCTCTAGTATTGTGGGCAGTGTGGGGTCACTTCCAAGGCGGTTCCCTCTGTTTAGCTTCTTCTGTTTGCTGGTCTCTTCTGTGTCTGATTTCCGCTCTGACACAAGGGGCGTGGTGGTGGACACTTTTTTTTCAAGGCTCACTTCTTCAGTCGCCCTGTGGGGAGGGAGGGATGCTGCAAACAAATAACACTGGTGTATGCTCACAGTGTCTCAGCCACACTGGGCATGACCCTGAACATGGTGCACACCGCTCAGGCTCTACATTGCCCCACCAGGAACCGTCTGAGGCTGGCCTTAGGCTGCATGCACCTCCTGGTCTAAGCTGCTCAGTCTTGGCTCTCAGGTAGCCCTCAGAGGCACAGATTCGGTCAGGCCTCCTTTTTGAGCCCTTCCCAGGACTGAGTAGCTCAGGTGTTTGGCAAGTGCAGTTGCTGTGACTTATCTCCTTTCCCATCCCTGCTGCTCAGTTTTCTGGGTGCACCACTGGTGCCCCTTGTGAGGCAGATGGTGACTGTCCAGGACCCCAAGAAGTCTTAGCAAAGAAGCCTGCTTGTAGTTTGGTAGATAAAGTTTCTCCAGGGCTGTGATTGCCACCTTCCAGCCCTTACAGCTTTGGCTGCCTGTCACCGGAGGGTGATGGTCTGCAACTGGCTATTTCTGTTCCGTTCTTTTTTGTGTGTGGTCCTGGCGATGTCTTACATTAGAGCTTTTCACGTGGTAGCTATCCCACAGTCTGTTATGCTAGCCCAAGTTAGTTCACTCTGGTTACACTCGCGGCATTCCGGCCCTATTCTTAAAAAGCACAGCAGCCAGTGCCTCCCTGCCCAGCCCCCACTTGCTAGTGGCAAATGAAGGCATCTGTACTGCGTCTCTGTTGGGGGAGTTACTGTTGGGCTCGTAATCTGTTGGTTTTAATTATTTATTTATTTTTCTTCCCTGTCATGTTGCCCTCTGTGCTTTCAAGGCTCGCCACAGACTCGGCAGCGAGGGTGTTTCCTGGTGTTTGGAAACTTCTCTCTTTTTAAGACTCCCTTCCGGGGACGGGACTCCCTTCCCAGGACGGGACTCCCTTCCCGGGACGGAGCTCCCTCCCTACCTCCTTTGTCTCTTTTTTCATCTTTTATATTTTTCCTACCTGTTTTTGAAGACAATGATCTACTTTTCCGGGTGCCTGATGTCCTCTGCCAGCATTCAGAAGTTGTTTTGTAGAATTTACTCAGCACTGAAATGTTCTTTTGATGAATTTGTGGGGGGAGAAAGTGGTCTCCTCGTCCTATTTCTCCATCATCTTAGGACCGCCCCCAGACTATTTTGTATTTGTTATTCCAACAATTATTTGACCTAAAATGGACCTTTGGTCCATTGTTTTTTACCTACTATTATTCACCACCTCTCTTTTGAAAGTCTTTTTGAACAATGTTCAAGAAAGATTAAGAAGATTGAAACATGTATAATATTATATAAGAAACTAATCACCATTCCAGTTTTGATGCATGATACAGGATGCTCGGGGCTGGTGCACTGGGATGACCCAGAGGGATGGCATGGGGAGGGAGCGGGGAGGAGGGTTCATGATGGGGAACGCGTGTACACCCATGGCAGATTCATGTTGATGTATGGCAAAACCAATACAATATTGTAATGTAATTAGCCTCCAATTAAAATAAATACATTTAAATTAAAAAAAAGAAGGTTGAGAGTGCATAAAATGAAAGAATTCTAGAGATCAACAATAGAATCTAAATATATTCAAATTCTTTCATGTTTAACATTTACCACATTACCCTGAACTGAGACATTATCAATTCTAGCCTAGATTACTCCAAAAGGCTTCCATTCTTGTGCCTTCTGGTAGCCATGGAGAGCTATTGAGGTTGTTCCTCTGTTCAAAATCCTTACTTAGATTCCCTTCATAGACTAAGCTACATCAGGGCCTACAAAGCCTTACATGACCTAATGCTCTTCTTGCTTCTCCTTCAGTGCTTTAAAAAGGTTGGTGTTCTGGCTTCTGCTATTTCTGGCAAGAAGTTAGCAATCATTCAAAGTGTTCTCTGTATATAAATAATGTTTTCTCTAGATACCATAATAAATTTTATCTTTGGTTTGCAGTTGCTTGAATATAATGTCCCTAGACATGCTTTGCACATTTTGAATCTGTAAATATACCCTCTTACACTAACTTGAGAAATTTTCAATCATTATTTTTCCAAGTAATTTGTCTGCCTTACCTTTCTTTTCTTGCTTTATGATACTCGGATTACATGTATATTAGATCTTTTCATATTTTTCTATGAGTCCCTGAGACTCTATTTTACACATCCATATTTTTTTCTCTCTTATCTTAAGGTTGGGTAATTTCCATTAATGTATCCTTTGTAGGGNACCTTTCTTTTCTTGCTTTATGATACTCGGATTACATGTATATTAGATCTTTTCATATTTTTCTATGAGTCCCTGAGACTCTATTTTACACATCCATATTTTTTTCTCTCTTATCTTAAGGTTGGGTAATTTCCATTAATGTATCCTTTGTAGGGTATGGGAGTTAGACAAGGCAAGGTTCTAAAAAAGATTCAGACTGGCACTTTACAGGAACAGATCACCTTTAATGAGGTGAGAAGGGGCAGCAATCAGATTAGTGAGCTGCTGCACTAACCCAAGAAAAGAGTAAGTATATATAGACATATATGTGGAAAGCTACTGTCTAAGGGGGCCTGTTCGTCTCCAAGGTTGTTAGGAGTAGTTATCCCTTAAACAGTTGGGACAAGGAATTGTGGCAATTGGCCAGAGGCTGGACCGGCTGGGAGCTGGGCATAATCAACCTTAATGTCCATATTTTCCTTCAGGTGAAAAAGTTTGTTGTTTTGCATAGAATGGTGGGGAGGACCTGGAGGGGAGTTTTAACTTCAGGCTATTTTGAAGTTAACTTTCCTTCATCCTTCATCCTTAAGTTCATGGATTCTTTCATCTGTCATTAAGTTTCTCCAGTAATGTTTTAAAGACTGTACTTTTCAGTTTTAGAATTTTCTCTTGGTGGTTTTATATAGTCTCTGCTTTTCTACTGAAATTTATGTTTCCATTCATTAATAAGCTTATATTCTTTTACATCATTGAGCATAGTTTTTGTAGCTCTCTTTAGATCTTTATTTACTTATTCCAGAATTTAGATAATCTTGAGGATAGTTTTTTGACTTTTTCCCCCCTAAGGATGGTTCAGGTTTTCCAGTTTCTTCATGCCAAATAATTTTGGACTGTATACTGGTCATTGTGAATGGATTCTATTTCCCTCCAAAAGATGGGTTAAGGTTTGTTTATTTAAGCGTGTAATTAACTTATTTGGACTCACACTGAAAATTCTGTCTTGGATAGCAGCTCAAACTTTTGTTCAGTTCTTTTATTCTTAGCTGGACTGTTTTCACTAATAAGTGATTAGACATCAGCCAGAGATGGGCAGGTTTTACAGACAGGAAGGTCTCCCCCTCTTTTGGCTCCTTAATTTTTAGCCCTTCATTTTCTGGCTCTTATTGCCAGAAAGTCTGCTGATTTTCTATAAAGTGTTAGACATCCCCCACAAGGCCAAATGCNGGTTTAAGTGTGTAATTAACTTAGTTGGACTCAAACTGAAAATTCTGTCTTGGATAGCAGCTCAAACCTTTTTCAGTTCTTTTACCCTTAGCTGGGCTGTTTTCACTAATAAGTGATTAGAGATCAGTCAAAGATGGGCAGGGTTACAGACAGGAAGGTCTCCCCCTTTTTTGGCTCTTAATTTATAGCCCTTCACTTTCCAGTGGCTCTTATTGCCAGAAAGTCTGCTGATTTTCTACAAAGTGTTAGACATCCCCCACCAGGCCAAATGCAATCTTCTCTAAAGTTAACAGCCTTCACAAATGGAAACTTGCTCTATGCTGGTTCCTTCTTCTAGTAGCTATTGCTCTCTAGAATGTATCCACTGAGGTTCACCTTCTAGTCCCTTTAGGTAGGTAGTCCTTGCCTCCATGTCTTGCTCAGAGTTCACACTAGTTATCTGTGATGGAATAGAAGCATAGAAGCTTACACAGCTATACTGAAAACAGAACTCTCCATACTCTTACATACATTCAGTCAAGTTTGCATGACATGTTCTCTCTTTCAAGAAATACTTCCACTGGGTATTTGCACAGTTTACTCTCCATATTTAATTCAAGTCTTCACTCAGGTGTCAATTATTCAGAAACAACTTCCTTGGACAAATTGTTTAATATATGCTGCTCATTCCTCCTGAGACATTACTATCTTCCAGTTTACCCTGCATTATTTTATTTCACAGTACTTATCTTTCTGACTCCATGATATGCATTAATTTTTCTTTTGCTGATATTGATCTTCCTTACTAGACCATAAGCTCTCAGATTATTGAAATTTTTGTCTTCCTTGAGAAGTGTTGCACCCATAGCACCCAGAAGAGATTTTGGCTCATTGTTGGGGTTCAATAAACACTTTTTGAATTAACAGCTCACGCTAGATAGTGAAAAATAAATCTACACACTAATGTGCTTAACTGATTTTTGATGGAAACAATAGCAAGCCAATGGAGAAAAGGCCGCCTTTTGACAAATTGTGCCAGAGCAACTAGACATCTATTGGCAAAAAATGAACTTTGATCTAAACCTCCCACTTTACATAAAAGTTAACTCAAAATGAATCCTGACTTAAATGTGAAACATAAAATTAAAAAAAATTATGAAAATGTACAGGAGATACAATATGGAATCTAAGACTTAAATGCAATGTGTAAAACTATAACACTTTTAGAAAAAAAATAGGAGAACTACTTAGCATATAAGGCTAGGGAAATATTTTAGGCTTGACACCAAAAGACATAAAAGGTAATCCATGAAAGTAAAGTTGATAAGCTGGACCTCATTAAAATGAAAATCTTTTCTCTGCAAAATACCACGTGAAGGGATGAAAGACAAGCTACAATCTTTTGAATCATACATTCGACTAGAACTACTATGCCAGCAAAATTGGAAAACTAAGCAGTGGCTGCAGAACTGGAAAACGTCAGTTTTCATTGCAATCCTCCAAAAGGGCAATGAGAAAGAATGGCCAAGCTACTGTAAAATTAGACTCATTTCTCATGTTAGCCAAGTCCTGATTCAAATCCTTCTATCTTGGTTTGAACAGTATGGAAACTGAGAACTTCAGATATATAAGCTGGATTTAGAAAAGGCAGAGGAACCAAGATCAAATTGCTAACATCTGTTGGATCATAGCAAAAACTAGAGAATTCCACAAAAATATCTACTTCAGCTTCATTGACTACTCTAAAGCCTTTGACTGTGAGGATCATAACAAACTGTGGAAAGTTCTTCAAGAGATGGGAATACCAGACCACCTTGCCTGTGAAACCTGTGCGCAGGTCCGGAAGCAACAGTTAGAACAAGACATGGAACAACAGACTGGTTCAAAATTGGGAAAAGAGTATGTCTAGTGCCTGATTATTCAGGATTTCAGGCACCACCCTTCCCTCTTCTAACAGATTAGAAAGGCACCAAAGGGTGACTCATTAAGTGTCTTAGGTAAAGCAGCAATAACTACAAGGAATGTCTTGGTCAAATATTTTCTGACTACTATTTTCAGTTCCGTTCAGCCACTCAGTCATGTCCGACTCTTTGCATCCGCATGGACTGCTGCACACCAGTCCTCCCTGTCCATCACCAACTCCTGGAGTTTACTAAAACTCATGTCCANTGGTCAAATATTTTCTGACTACTATTTTCAGTTCCGTTCAGCCACTCAGTCATGTCCGACTCTTTGCATCCGCATGGACTGCTGCACACCAGTCCTCCCTGTCCATCACCAACTCCTGGAGTTTACTAAAACTCATGTCCATCGAACTGGTGATGTCATCCAATCATCTTATCTTCTGACATCCCCTTCTCCTCCCACCTTCAATCTTTCCCAGTATCAGGGACTTTTCAAATGAGTCAGTTCTTCGCATCGGATGGCCAAAGTATTGGAGTTTCAGCTTAAACATCAGTCCTTCCAACGAATATTCAGGACTGATTTCCTTTAGAATGGACTGGTTGAATTTCCTTGCTGTCCAAGGGACTCTCAAGAGTCTTCTCCAACACCACAGTTGAAAAGCATCAATTCCTTAGCACTCAGCTTTCTTTGTAGTTCAACTCTGACTTCCATATATGACTACTGGAAAAACCATAGCTTTGACTAGACAGTTCTTTGTTGGCAACTAATGTCTCTGCTTTTTAATATGCTGTCTAGGTTTGTCATAACTTTTCTTCCAAAGAGCAAGCGTCTTTTAATTTCATGGCTGCAGTCACCATCTGAAGTGATTTGAGAGCCCCCTAAATTAAGTCTGTCACTTGTTTCCCCATTTATTTGCTATGAAGTTATGGGCCAGGTGCCATGATCTTAGTTTTCTGAAAGTTGAGTTTTAAGCCAATGTTTTCACTCTCCTCTTTCACTTTCATCCAGAGGCACTTTATTCCTTCTTTGCTTTCTGCCATAAGGGTGGTGTCATCTGCATATCTGAGGTTATTGATATTTCTTCTGGCAATNGAATGCACCTGTTGCTATCAGGGTGCACTCAAGTGAGTATCCACCTGACACGCTGTGTGGCGCTAATCATCTCCAAATGAGCAGTTTGTTTCTCCCATAAATGGTGCATCACCGTAATAAGTGACCTCTTGCAGTTCTTGAATCATTTTCATTGTGTTTAGTGCAATACCTGTAAGCCTTAAGTAACACCAGGGGACCGCTAATGATTCTGAAAGTGCTCCCAAGAAGCAGAGAAAAGTCATGACATTACAAGAAAAAGTTGAATTGCTTGATATGTACCGTAGATTGAGGTCTGCAGCTGCATTGCCTGTCATTTCAAGATAAATGAATTGGGTGTAGGGACCATTGTAAAAAGAAAGAAAAGGAAATTCATGAAGCTGTCACTGCAGCTATACCAGCAGGTGCTGAAACATTGCACTTTTTGTGAAACGCCTTTTTATCTCATTGAAAGTACAGCTTTTATTTGAGCACAGGATGGCTCTAAGAAAGACATACGTATAAATCCTAATGTGATTAGGGAAAAGTCAAAGTTGTTATATGACAACTTAAAGCAAAAGGAAGGTGAAGGCTCTAAAGCTGGAGAATTCAGTTCCAGCAGAAGATGGTTTGATAATTTTAGAAAGTAGTTTGGCGTTATAACGTCAAGATAACAGGAGAAGCAGCTTCTGTCGACCGAGGTAGCAGACGAGTTCCCAGATGCCATTACAAATATCATTGAGGAGAAAGGATCTCTGCCTGAACAGGTTTTTAATGCAAATGAAATGCCCTATTCTGGAAAAAAAATGCTACAAAGGACATTTGTTAGCAAGGAAGGAAGGGAAGCAGGCATCAAGATTGAAGGCAGGAAGGGATACGATAATGCTACTCTTTCGTGTAAATGCGATTGGGATTACCATCAGGACTGCCCTTATCTGTAAACCTGTTGACCCCCGAGCCTTGAAGGGAAAAGATAAACACTAGCTCCCAGTCTTTTGGTTGTACAGGAAGGCCTGGGTAGAGAGAACCTTTTTTCTTGATTAGTTCCTTCAAGCTCTGTCTGCCTTGCCAGTAAAGGACTCCTTTTTGACGTTCTTTTGATACTGGACATACAGAACCTCATGAGTTCAACACTGAAGGCATCGTAGTGATCTCTTTGCCCTCAAACACACCATCTCTAATTCAGTTTGTACGGTAGGAGGTCATAAGGACCTTTAAGGCTTATTGTACATGGTACTTTATGGAAATAGTTGTCAACACTATGGAAGAGAACCCTGGTAGAGAGAAAATCATGAAAATCTGGAAGGATTATGCCATTTAAGATGCCATTGTTGTTATAGAAACAAGCATGAAAAGAAACTTCCTTGATATTTCAGTGGCTAAGACTTCATGCTCCCAATGCAGGGGGCCTGGGTTCGATTCCTTTTCAGGGAACCAGATCCCACATGCTGCAACTGAGAGTTCACATGTTACAACTAAAGATCCCACGTGCCTCAGCTGATAACCTAGCATAGCCAAATAAATAAATATTAAAAAAGAAAGGAAAAAAAAACCCTGAAAGCCATCAGCCCAAAACAATAAATTCCTGTTGGAAAAAAGTGTGTTCAGAGGTTGTGCATGACTTCATGATTTATGACAGCGACAGTCAAGGAAATCATGAAAGGAATTGTGGATATGGCAAAGAAGGTGGGGCTGGTGGGGGGGGAAGGATTTCAAGAAATGGATCTTGGAGAAATTTAAGAGCTGATAGACACCATACCAGGGGAGTTAACAGAAGATGATTTGATTGGNCAAGGAAATCATGAAAGGGATTGTGGATATGGCAAAGAAGGTGGGGCTGGTGTGGGGGAGGAGGGTTTCAAGAAATGGATCTTGGAGAAATTCAAGAGCTGATAGACACCATACCAGGGGAGTTAACAGAAGATGATTTGATTGGCATGGGTGCTTCTGAACCAGTGCCAGCTGATGAGGAAGAAGCAGTGCCAGAAAACAGTTAACACTGACAGTCTGGCAGGAGGTTCCGATCACTGAAGACTGATCTCGACCTCTTTTACAACACGAACCCTTCTATGATACAGGCTCTGAAATTAGAGCAAATGGGGAAGGAGGACTGATACTGTATAGAAGAAATATTTTGGGAGAAATGAAAAAGCAAAGAAGTCAGAAATTTCAGTGTATTTCTGTAAAGTTCCACTGAGTGTGCCTGCCTCTCCTCTTCCCGTTCCACCTCCTCTACTTCCTCCGCCTCTGCCACCCCTGAGATAGCAAGACCAGCCCCTCCTTTTGCTCCTCCTCAGCCTGCTCAGTGTGACGATAATGAAAGACTTATGATGATCCACTTCCACTATTTACTATTTCCAACAGTGAATAGTCATAATGCCCTACCCTGATAAACTTACCTGTTGGGTATGTGTGTGTCTTTGTGTGGAAATCTGACAACTGTATGGCAAGAACGGTATGAGACGTTTTTGAGTCATCGTCCTCATCACCTAAGTATTCATCATGTAGTACGTGCTGTGCAAGACTAGTGTTAAAATGAATAGCCTCTCCTTACGTAGGCACGAGGTGAGTGACGTTTAATATACAATGAGTAAAGTGTTAGTTTTCTTACTGTTGTACACCTTTGCTTTCAAAGAATTACACAGTATACTTCTCTCATAATTGGAGAAATGGTACTCCACCTGTCAACACAGATAAGTGGTTTTTAAAACAATGTAACGTTTACAGTACTGTATTATGAATATGACCGTCAAACTCTCTGTGATTAAATTTTTATAACAAATCATTCATTAGTATACAGGCTAGATAATTTTGAAACCGTCATATTGATTATACTAGGCTACCATAGAACAGTCATATTGCTGCTTCTTCATTACTAATGCATGAATGGTAATGGTAATGCATGAATGGTAACCTGTAAGTAAATGTAAATTTCTTTTTCACGCTGTCTTTTCATTTTTGTTGTTTGGTGTTAATAGGTATAGCATCTACAGGGTTTTATAGTATATAAGGCAGTATTGATGTAGGTGCTGACAGATGGTTCGCCTTGTNTAATGGTAATGCATGAATGGTAACCTGTAAGTAAATGTAAATTTCTTTTTCACGCTGTCTTTTCATTTTTGTTGTTTGGTGTTAATAGGTATAGCATCTACAGGGTTTTATAGTATATAAGGCAGTATTGATGTAGGTGCTGACAGATGGTTCGCCTTGTAAACAGATGATGTAAACTTACAGTATCAGTGGATACAGTACAATACTGTAAATGTATTTTCTCTTCCTTATGATTTTCATAACATTTTCTTTATGATAAGAATATAGTATATAATACATACAGCATAAAATAAGTGTTAGTTGACTGTTTATGTTGTTGGTAAGGCTTCTGATCAGCAGTAAGCTATTAATAGTTAAGTTTTGGGGACAGTCAGAATTTTTAAGTGCATGGGACATTAATACCTGTAGCCCTGTGGATTTAAGGGTCATCTATATGTGGCAAAAGTATATGGAATCATGGTAAAAAAAAAAAAAAAGCTGCTTAAGGAGGAAAAAGAATTAAGGATGAGTATGAATTAAGATTCTTAATTGCACATGGTGAGAATCCAGCACAAACCTGTTGCCAGGAAGGGACTGTATTGGCTCATGTGATTAGAAAACAAGGCTCATGATAACATCAGGTCATTCTAAAGCGGTGGTTCTCAACTTGTGGAGTTTTGACCCTCAGGGGACACTTGATATTGTCTAGAGATCAGTGTGGCTCAGCGGTAAAGAATCTGCCTGCAGTGCAGGAGCTGTGTGTTCGATCCTTGGGTTGGGAAGATCCCCTGGAGGAGGAAACCCATTCCAGTATTCTTACCTGGGAAATCCCATGGCTGGGGGAGCCTGGCGGGCTACAGTCCATGGGGTTGCAAGGAGCGGACACAGCTTAGTGACTAAACACCAAGAGGTCATTTTGGTTGTCTCAGCATGATTGGAAGTGGAGCAGGTAGGGCAGGTGGTTGGGAGAAGGGGATTTAGGGGACGACTGAGGGAAGCTGCTACTCATACCTGGTGGATAGAGGCCAGAGGTGGTACTAAACATTCCACAGTGCACAGGAGAGCCCTTCCCGGCAATCAGCTGAGAGGCGGTGGGTAGTGCTTCTCTCTATGTGTGTCTGCCCTCCTGGGCCCCTTGGCCCTGCTTCTGTTTCTTTGAGGGCTTCTCTTGCAGGTGTACTTTCTCTAGGGGGTGAAGCTACATGGCTACAGAGAGAACTAGGCAAAGGCAAATGTTTTTCTTTGTCATTATTCCTCATGGTAATGATTCCCGATTGGCCTGACTCCTCTGCTTTCCCTGTGCCTGTCGCTGTGTCCCTGGGTTTGCTCAGTCCTGGGAGGACAGTGTACAGGGATTCTGTTTTGAAAGTCCCTCCCTCCCACAAATCTAGTGTGGAGGCAGGACAGTTCCCCTGATGAGAGGTGGTGTTACTAGAACTGAGACAGGCTACTCGGCAAGCAGAAACAACAGGTGGCCCACAGATACAACTTTGTGGAAGAGGTGGGTTTCTAATTGAGCTTTGGAGCACCTGTAGGTGTTGGGCCAGTGGAGAGAACCTGGCCTTTTCAGTATCCATGGGGGGTGATAGGAGGGCCTGGAGAAGGCCAGGCTGGGGAGGAGCGTGGCAGGAGGGAGCTGGGAGGAGGCCATCTGGCTGGGGCCTTTGGAAGAGTGAGGAAGGCAGAGGTGAGGCCTGATGAGGAGGCCCGATGGCAGGGGCAGGCAGTGTGTCCAGAGGCAGGAGGGGGACACTACAGTTTGCCCACTGGGTGTCATTTCAAATGGCGTGTCACAGACCTGCCCCGGATGATACTTAACTGAGAGCTTATTAAGTATGGATTCCCAGCTCCTCCCCCAGATATTCTGCCTTAGAAAGAGTGCATTAGGAACCTGGGGTCTGTTTTGTGAAACCAGGCACCGGGCAGGTCTGAGGCCACTCGTGTCCTGATTAGCACGTGGCTTTCAGGGTGCTCGTGTGCGGGGTGTGCCCTCACCCCAGCACTCTAGTGTGGACACAGGCGAGTTCCTTCACTGCCGGAGCCTCCATTCTTTATTTGATGAGATGATATTCTTTTTTCTCAAACAGGCTGAGTGTAAGGATTAAGTGATACGCCAGAAGTTTGATGCCTGCTTGGAACAATTTTAATAAATTGCCTTTAGGGTTTTGTGATTTGGGGAGTTAGATTGAAAATTAGATTGAATGGTCTATTCTGCAGCTCTCCTTGTCAGTGCTAAGTTTTGAGTGAAGGTGAATCCTTCTAGGCTCTGTTTCCAATGCTCGCTTCTCTGTATCTCTGCCCTTGAATGCTCACACGAGCTCTGCTCTCCGAACTCTTACAGGGCTGCATTGTGCTGGTCCTGTCATAGCTTTTCTTTTCCACCCGGGTGGAGTTTGGCCTGCACCGTGCCAGCTGTGAAGTGGGACGCTCCCTCACTCAGCAGTAGCCTCTGCACTGCCACCATCTGCACGCAGGCCGGGCATTGCCCTCAGACACATAGGAAGTCATCACATCCTTGGGATGCAGTTCCCAGTTTTAAGTGTCAGGAAGGAAAGTGGTGGTGCTGTGGGAGAGGTTAATGGGTTAGACATGTTTTAGGTGCAGGGAGGGGGTCAGGAAGTCTCCTCTGAGGAGGGGACACTTCAGATGAGAGATGAGGGCCGAGTAGGAGTTTGTCAGGTTAGGTGTGGGGGAAGTGTTTCAGGCAGAAAACCCAGCAGAGGCAAAGGCCCTAGGCTAGGATGGAGCTTGGCACACCCAGGGAATGAGTTTGTAACTGAATTATGATATCTGCACACACGTACACCCCACCCCCGCTGCCCAGTGTCCCATATACCACCAGATTGCAGGGTGGTTCTGCAGACATCTCTGCTTTTGTCAGTGGGAGTGGGAAGGGGATGGAGTGGTGCTTTGGGCGTTTTCCCTCTAATGCTCTTTAACTTGCACAGGTTTATGTGTCGTAGACCTGTTGACTGCACGTTTATAGCTGGGTAGATTTAACCCATGTCAAACTGGAAAACTTTATTCTTCTGAAATTCCTGAAGACTTCTGTCAGAATCCCTGAATAGAGTTTTAGTCTAAAAATGCGACCATATCAGTGTTTTCTGTCTCTCATCGGTTATTAGCCACTGGAGATTCTGCTGACTTCCGGTCGGGAGGTAGAGAGAGTTGTCTTGTGTGCTCCGCAGGTTTCTGTCACACCTCCTCCTGTTCCTGCACTTGGACAGCGGGGTCCCCCAGGGTGTCACGCAGCAGGTCACCCACAAGGTGGCACAGCACCTGACAGGAGCCAGCCACGGGGACAACGTGAAGCTTCTCAACAGCATGATTCAGGTCAGGGTCCCGCCAGCCCCAAGGGTACCCTCGCCTGCCTTCCTGATCAAATGCCCCTGGTGCCAGCACGTCTCTGTGTTTTGGTCATTTCAGAGCCCTTGGCACAGGGCTTTTGGCCAAGGAAGGCAGCAGATCTGGGTTTTGTAATGGAGCTAGATGTTATTTTATTTGTGTTTGAAGGGTGGGAGGCTGGTTATTACCTTTCTCATCACCTGAGCCCTTTCTCCGTAGGCCCACATTTCTGTAAGCACTCAGCCCAATGAAGTGGGCCCGGTAGCTGTATTGGAGTTCTGGGTTCAGGCTCTCATAAGCCAGCATCTTTGGTACCGGGAACAACCCATCCTCTTCCTCATGGACCATTTGTGTAAAACAGCTTTTCAGTTGAGGCAAGAAGACTGTGTGCAGAAATTGCTCTACCAGCAACATAAGGTAAACCTGCTGCGGAATTTATCTTTGTCATCAACTAGAAAGCAACCTTCCAAGGAGATTCCCCCCATGCATCCTTCTCCATGCTGCTCTGTGCCCACTGCCTTTTTAAAGCCCTGCCTTAACGATGTCTTATCCAGAAACTGTAGTCTGCTAGCATGGATTCTTATAAAGCCAAAGAAGGACACCCTAGGAGGAACCCTGCTCATTCATTACATTTGCCTATGATGTGGGATTATCACTGCTGGTAGACTAATTGCTGAACTCTGTATTTTACCTGAATTGTCTGCTGGCATAAGATAATTGCTGAACTCTTGAAAAGCTCATTGGTTCTGTTTTTTAAAAGCCGCCTCTTTCTGCTCCACATGCTCTCCCTGGTGTAGAATGCTTTGGGCTACCACTGTGACCGGAGTCTGCTCTCCTCTTTGGTGAGCTGGATCCTGGCAGGCAACATCACTCCTTCCTTTGTGGAGGGCTTGGCCATGCCCACTCAGGTAGGAGACCTGCTGTGGATCACTTGTTATCTCTGTATACTTTAGTATTGTTGTTATCCTTACCTACATTGCTAATAGCCTAAAATATCTAACATCTATTCAGCACTTACTACACATAAGAATGCTTTTTCATTTAATCCTCACAGTAGCCCTCTGTTGGGGTTGTGCTGTTGCTATTCTTGTTTCACAGGGGCATTAACTGAGGTTTAGCAGAGTCAAGTGGCTGGCTCAGGATCGAATAGCTTGTTATCAGAACTACAGCTGCCTGACTGCAGAGCCTGCCCAGCAGCAGGACAGAATGCTTAAGATGCTGAAGCCAGATTGCCCGGGACTCGGCCTTGGTTGTGCCGTTTGCTAGCCCTGTGCCTTGGAAACTGGCTTACTCTTTGTCCTCAGAGTCCTCAACAGTCAAATGAGTGTAATGTTATTACTAGGTGTTGGTGGTTTTTATTGTTATCATCATTTTCATTAACCACATTGTTTTTATCATTATTACCACCTCTTGGACTTGTGTGTCCAGTTCTGTCTTTGTTTTATCAACTAAATAAGTAGTAGCATTCTTTAACTTCCTGTCAGAGTCTTACCTGCTGCTCCTCCTCATACCTCTTGGTATCCAGCTGAGATAAACTCCATGTTGTTATCTGCATATATCTCTCGCATTTCCATTTTTTGATGAGCTGATTCTCTTATCAGACATGCCTTACTCCCCGGTCTCTGTGTAGAGCCTTGTCTGATACATTTATCTTCTCTGATCCCACCTCCTTTCTCTAGTTTCCCATAGCACTTGACCTCTGATTCAACACTCAGACTTGTCACTTTACATTTTGGTTACTTATGCATTAGTTGTGTCTCCCTTGGTTAAGGGCAGTTGCTAAAGTAGCCTTTCCAAAGGAATTTAATGTTTTTCAGTAGCCTATTTTATATAAATTTATATCTGCGATACAAGTAGAAATAGGTTTGAAAAGCTATGTGTTAATTTTAGAAACTATAAATGTGTTGATTGAAATCTGTGATAGCAAAGGTGTTAATCTGTGGAATATGAAGATGTGTTTTCCTGTCTGGATTGGAGCTCGTTCCCCTCATGTTTACCTGGTGTCCTTGCAGGTCTGGTTTGCATGGACAGTCCTGAACATGGAATCCATCTTTGAAGAAGACTCCCAACTCCGAAGAGTTGTTGAAGGGGAATTGGTTATAAACTCTGCATTTACCCCCGACCAAGCTCTGAAGGTGCAAATAGCAGTTCTGCATTTGAGTGGTAGAAGGTGGTTCACACTTTGATGCTGATGGGTTCACCTATAGCTTTTGGACTTCTGTGTTTTCTTTTGTTGGGAATGTTTGGGAAGCATGATAACTGTTCTAATGCTTAACATGGTGAATTGAAGTGTATATTTCCTTCTCGAGGTTTATGTAACATCGAGAGTCACAACTTTTATAATTTGAGGCTGTGTCCACTGCATGTATAAATGGGATTGCCTTTGCTTTAGAGCATCAGAATCCCCTAGAGAGCTTGTTAAGAATCTGATTCCTGGACCCCAACTTCTGAGATTCTGAATCTGGAATGGGATAAGGAATTTATTTTTAGAAACTCCCTAACTGATCCTTAGGCTCACTAAAGTGTGAGAAAAACTGGAATAAGTCTTTAGAATTAAAGACCTTCTATTTTAGGGTCCTATAGTGTAGACTGTGCTTTTGGATTTCAGAGCCTGTCAAGGTATTTATTATTCTTGAACATCCATTTAAAATCTGAATTTTCAAGACATTGATAGAGTTTGTAAAATTTACTTTAACTTTCATATTACTCTTGCACTATAGTGTTTTACATAGAAAGGAATGGAAAGGCATGGAAATGAGACTACACTCAGTGATCCTTAAGACTCAGTCCAGTTCTGGGGTTTGTGGAATTTTTAACAGAAAAAAGGCTGCCCCACGTGTCTTGTTACTGGGAATGTTAAAGTGTTAGCTAGAGGGTTAGAAAAGTAAGGTTTAAATGACTTTTTTTCCCCCATGTTAAATCGAAAACACAGTGGTTAGCATTTCATTTGAGTCACTTAGGAAGAGCAGACCGTTTGCAGATGTGATCATTACATGGTTGCTCAAAGCCCGTCTCTTTTGTAGAAAGCCCAGGCTCAGCTGAAGCTCCCCATCGTCCCGTCCCTCCAGAGGCTGCTGATCTATCGCTGGGCCCAGCAGGCCCTCCTCACGCCTTCTGACCATCCTCTTCTGCCACTTATATGGCAGAAGTTCTTCCTCCTGTATCTCCACCGCCCAGGACCGCAGTATGGGTATGGTACCCAGTGTGGTAGGGAATCGGTTCCTGCCTTTGCCCTGCTCTGCCGCTCTGTATTCTCACACTGTGACACGGGAATGAGAGTCATTCTCTGGCTCAGAGCCTCCCTCCTTTCCTGTTTCACATCTGTTAGACTGGACCTTTTCTGAGTTCAGGGTATCTTAGGGCAGCTCTCGCTTCATCACCCCCCATACCCAGTTTGGTNGTCTCCCTTGGTTAAGGGCAGTTGCTAAAGTAGCCTTTCCAAAGGAATTTAATGTTTTTCAGTAGCCTATTTTATATAAATTTATATCTGCGATACAAGTAGAAATAGGTTTGAAAAGCTATGTGTTAATTTTAGAAACTATAAATGTGTTGATTGAAATCTGTGATAGCAAAGGTGTTAATCTGTGGAATATGAAGATGTGTTTTCCTGTCTGGATTGGAGCTCGTTCCCCTCATGTTTACCTGGTGTCCTTGCAGGTCTGGTTTGCATGGACAGTCCTGAACATGGAATCCATCTTTGAAGAAGACTCCCAACTCCGAAGAGTTGTTGAAGGGGAATTGGTTATAAACTCTGCATTTACCCCCGACCAAGCTCTGAAGGTGCAAATAGCAGTTCTGCATTTGAGTGGTAGAAGGTGGTTCACACTTTGATGCTGATGGGTTCACCTATAGCTTTTGGACTTCTGTGTTTTCTTTTGTTGGGAATGTTTGGGAAGCATGATAACTGTTCTAATGCTTAACATGGTGAATTGAAGTGTATATTTCCTTCTCGAGGTTTATGTAACATCGAGAGTCACAACTTTTATAATTTGAGGCTGTGTCCACTGCATGTATAAATGGGATTGCCTTTGCTTTAGAGCATCAGAATCCCCTAGAGAGCTTGTTAAGAATCTGATTCCTGGACCCCAACTTCTGAGATTCTGAATCTGGAATGGGATAAGGAATTTATTTTTAGAAACTCCCTAACTGATCCTTAGGCTCACTAAAGTGTGAGAAAAACTGGAATAAGTCTTTAGAATTAAAGACCTTCTATTTTAGGGTCCTATAGTGTAGACTGTGCTTTTGGATTTCAGAGCCTGTCAAGGTATTTATTATTCTTGAACATCCATTTAAAATCTGAATTTTCAAGACATTGATAGAGTTTGTAAAATTTACTTTAACTTTCATATTACTCTTGCACTATAGTGTTTTACATAGAAAGGAATGGAAAGGCATGGAAATGAGACTACACTCAGTGATCCTTAAGACTCAGTCCAGTTCTGGGGTTTGTGGAATTTTTAACAGAAAAAAGGCTGCCCCACGTGTCTTGTTACTGGGAATGTTAAAGTGTTAGCTAGAGGGTTAGAAAAGTAAGGTTTATATGACTTTTTTTCCCCCATGTTAAATCGAAAACACAGTGGTTAGCATTTCATTTGAGTCACTTAGGAAGAGCAGACCGTTTGCAGATGTGATCATTACATGGTTGCTCAAAGCCCGTCTCTTTTGTAGAAAGCCCAGGCTCAGCTGAAGCTCCCCATCGTCCCGTCCCTCCAGAGGCTGCTGATCTATCGCTGGGCCCAGCAGGCCCTCCTCACGCCTTCTGACCATCCTCTTCTGCCACTTATATGGCAGAAGTTCTTCCTCCTGTATCTCCACCGCCCAGGACCGCAGTATGGGTATGGTACCCAGTGTGGTAGGGAATCGGTTCCTGCCTTTGCCCTGCTCTGCCGCTCTGTATTCTCACACTGTGACACGGGAATGAGAGTCATTCTCTGGCTCAGAGCCTCCCTCCTTTCCTGTTTCACATCTGTTAGACTGGACCTTTTCTGAGTTCAGGGTATCTTAGGGCAGCTCTCGCTTCATCACCCCCCATACCCAGTTTGGTGAAGACAACACCCTGGAACTGTGCGGAGTTTATCAGAGAGCCTCTGGAGTCCCACACTGAGGCTGCTTGTGTGGCCATGGTGGGGCTTGTTCGAAGGGACCTGTGATGCTAGTGTGTGTGTGCTAAGTCGCTTCAGTCATGTCCAACTCTTTGCAACTCCATGGGCTGTGCCCTCCCAGGCTCCTCTGTCCATACGATTCTCCAGACAAGAAAACTGGAGTAAGTTGCCGTGCCCTTCTCCAGGGGATCTTCCTGACGCAGGGATCAAATCCACGGCTCTTGCATCTCCTGCGCTGGGAGGCAGGTTCTTTACCACTCGTGCCCCCACAGTAATGCAGGGATGGACAAAGGCCAGGACTTGCCTCAGGTGACCATTGCTGTCTGGCTCCAGCTCAGTGTTTCTGCTTCACTCGCACTCCCTTAACTCACCCTTTTTGAAACATACAGATGGTGATTCTTCATCACTTCTGTTTTCAACTGATTGCAAGTTCAAGAAGAGGTTCTGTCTTTAATCACTTCTGTATCTCTGAGTGGTGACAATATCTTGAATTTGCATAGTATTTCATTCTTTTAAAAACTGCTTTTATATGCATCATATTGTTTGAGCCTCATTATAACCATTGAGGTAAAAATGATTCGTATTAATAAAATGAGTTGTTAATGGACTGTAATGTTATTTCACATAGAGCGTCTTGTGTTGATCCTAGTGTGCTCTTTGCTTGCATTTTTTAAGGTTACCTATAGATGGTTGTATTGGAAGGAGGTTTTTTCAAAGCCCTGCTCATATCAGTTTGTTGAAAGAAATGAAGAGGCGCCTGACAGAGGTGGCTGACTTCCACCACGCTGCGAGCAAGGCCCTCCGTGTTCCAGCAGAGGGCAGTGAAGGGCCGCCAGCGAGCCCGGCTGGCACCCTTGCTTACCTGACTTCACCAGAACTGCACACAGAGCTTGTGAGGTGAGGCATGGCTGTTTAACCATCTATGTTGTTGCTTGTAGCACAGGTACTTGGGTACTTGTGCTGGATTGTTGATTTGTGCTACAGCTGCTCTTAACCTGTTAGATTGACTATGGACGGTGGTTTTGACTATAGGTTTGTACTTTATAATGTTTCTCTTTTGTGTTTCTTATGAGAAGTGAATCAGCAATTTGGATGTACTCTGTGAAGTGCCTGGAGTCTGACTGAACGCTTTTAAACTGGAGGCCTGGTGACCTCTTTTATTTCTTTATTTAGTAACAGAAGCAAACTGAAACAAGTGATCATAGCAAGTTAATTACTAGTATAGTCTGCTAGGATAGTTCTCTAAAAGAAAGAAATGACCCAGGCAGAGTTCTTTAAATGGGGTTCATAGACCCTCTAGGGAATTCTAGGATCGACCTGGGGTGCAGTAGATTCATAGTCTTCCAAAACTGCTTCTGAAAAAGACTCAATATTTGCACACACTGTAAAGGGTTAAGAACTCAGAGGTAAGTTTGTGTCCCCTTCACACTGTTCTTCTACTTTTCATTTGTAAGCTTGATGTAAACCAGATATTACTCTTATAAATATGTCTTAATAAAAGTATCTCTTAATAACGAACTCAATACAAAATGAATACAAAAGTCTCAGTGAGGAAACCCCGTGTTTCAGCCCAGCTCTCAGACTTTAGGCTTGATTGACCTCAAAGCCTCAGGGCTTCTCTCTGCCTCCAGAATAATTTCTCCCTGTCTCTTTTTTGCTTGAAAGAAAGTTTCTTTTTGCTGGGCTTAACCAGTGGGAATGCTTTATCGTTGAACGTTTAGATCAGCTAAGAAAGTCTTTGATGTCCCCTTTTGCCATCTGGCATGTCGTGAAGTGTATAGCCCAGGCAGAAGCTGCATGAGAGCTCTGTCCCAGCCTTTCCACCATTAAGAACCTCAAAGCCGTGTCCCTGGGTCTCTTCCTAGAGGCTGCTGTTGGGGTTGAAGGTGGTATTTTTCCACTTTATTGTGTAAAGTGCAGCCACACTACCTTCTGGTCTCCACCTGGTACTTTGTGTGTGATATGTGTGCTGTAGACAACTCTGGTACCTGTTGCTGCAAACAGCTGCTTAAAATACCAGTGATCTGAGCTAAATGGACTGTGTTCCTTGTAAAACCAAAAAATAAAAACAAAGGAAGCATCATTAAAATTAAAAAAAAATTTTACTGGAAAATTGAGATTTTTTTTTTCTTTGTCCTGTTTCTAGCTGTTTTCTTCTATTCTTTTTTCATGGGAACAGGGTGCAAACATGCTGTTGGCTCTCTTTGTGATTCCTTGAGGCAGGAAATTGTTATTCAGCCTAAAGCTGGCAGAGTCTTCCGATGCATAAGTTTAAAATGGCTTTTAATATTTTCTCTGAAAGATGGCAAGTGTGTTTATTTGAATGTGATTTNGCTTTACAGATTAGCTTTTACATAAATCTCAGTTTTTCTGCTTGAGTTGAAAAGGTTTTTTCCCTCATTCCCTACTTATTTTTTTTTTTCCCTGAGGCCGGAGCACAGGGGAGAGAAATACTAATCCCTTTACCTGGGGCCACAGTTTGAGCTCTCTTAGTTTTGTAAAAACACCCTGGGGTTGGGGAGGCTGCAGGATGGAGCAGAGCTCTGATCATCCATAACAAGGCTAGTCCAAAAGGGAAAATCCCAGCCAACATTCTGCTACAGGCAGGGCCTGAGGCAATAGGGAGGGGCTTCCTGGTATTATCCTCTGTGAGCCCTGTTATTTACCAAGGAGGTCTCAGTTGGTCAGTGTAAATAGTGACACATATATCAACAAACAATACCAAGTACTGATTTAATTAATACTAATTTAATTTAATATTTCCTAGTTCACATGAATCTGAAATCATTTAATTTCTCTTGTGCTTAGAATTGTTTGATTTTTAAGTATCTACTTTTCTTTAAGCCAATTAAATATCCAGTTAATTTACAAATTAACCTCAGCAACATATCCAAAGACAAAAACACATCTGAGACATACATATATTCAAACAGACACAATGAGAGATCGCATAGCTTTGTTTTCTAAATTTAGTCATGAATCACGAATCACAATAGAAATCTCACTAGTTTATAAATGACAGTTGAGTAAGAAAAAATTTTAAAGGATTTTTTTTTTTTTTAATTCAGTTTCAGGAATTAGAGGTGGTCTAGGTAAGTGTTCCTGAGAGCCATGGTCTCAAGGCACAGGGAAGAGAAACTCATGTTCTCCTAGTAGGACTTATTCCTTCAGGGTCAGAATTCTGGAAAAACAAAACAGTACTTTAATAAACTAGCTTTCTCTAATTGCACATGCAGAAATAGCAAAATTTGCAATTTGAAAACAAATTTTAGCCAATTGTCTCCGAAGTCTAAAGGATATTATGGCCACATGGTCAAAAAATCACTTTGCTTTGTCTGGGGTCATACCTAAAATTTAGACCAGGTAGTGCTCAAATTTGCCCTGATAGCAAGGGCACATTGGCTGATAAAATGTCTCAGCAGGGATCGTCCCTCTGATGAGATGGGGTCTTATTTTGACGAGTCTCAGGCTTTTGGATTATAGGAGAAAGTCCTGGACATGTGGAAACCCTACTCCATTTTCTCATCCTGTGGCAATGAAGATCAAACTGTGAGAAAACTATTTTTAGGCCATATTTCTTTGTCATTGCATCATAGATACAGGTCGACCAGTCATTTAAAATCTCCCAAGGAGCTCCCACCCAGGGTGGAACCTTAGAGGAAATGCTTCCCGTTTTAGCTCCAGCAGTTAGTACTAGGTGTCTGCATGCTCAAACTAAAGAAATCAAACCAAACCAAAACCTCACCAGCTGGCAGTCACACTTTAAATAAAGCAAACTGCAAAGAGATGCCCAGGAATCAAAAACCGAATGGCATAGGTGCCCCAAAAAGATGGCAGAGAGATGCCCAGAAGTCAGAAGCTTGACATCAATCTTTCTTTCCTTTATATTTTATTTGTTTTATTTTGGGCTGTGTTGGGTCTTAGTTGCGGCACACAGAATCTTACTTGCATCACGCAGAATCTTCCTTGCGTCATGCTGGATCTTTCCTTGTGGCTCATGAGCTTTGCTCTAGCTGTGACATGGGTGCTCCAGAGCATGTGGGCTTAGTACTTGTGGTGCTCAGACTTAGTTGGCCCATGGCATGTGGAATCCTACTTCCCCAAGTAGGCATTGAACCTATATCCTCTGCACTGGAAGGTGGATTCTTCCAATGCAGTTCAGCCACTGCAGCACGAGGGAAGTCCCTGGGATATCCCGTTTTGAATATCCGGCCCTGCTCTGGCATCACATGAAGGACTGAAGCTCATTCTTGGACGTCTACAGCCTCATAAACACAGCCTTTTTCTGACTATATTTTTCCTTGTTTTAAATTGTCAGCATCTAAACACTTTGAAGCAGTCACCTCTACTCCCATAAAAAGTTCAGTGTAAGGATTTGTTAAGATTCATGCATATAGAAAGTTAATAGCATGGAGAAAGTGAGGAGCTCACCCTTGAAGAGACTTACTTGTAGCTGTCAGTTTTGGTTGCCCTTTTGGATGTGCTCAATTCTAGTCTTCACATGTTCTAATCTTTTCTTAAACAAAGAGGTCTGTTGTCTCTCCTGGGTCAAAACTTCTGAATTTTTTCTGAGCTTCTGTAGCTCTGCGTGTGTGTGTTTGTGTGTGCATGTGCGTGTGGGTATGGATATGTGTAGAGATGATCTCCCTTGTTCCAGTTTCTTTTTTCTAGGAACTGAACTCTACTGGCCATTTATCCCCAACCTTGGATGGGATTTAGGATCCTGAGAGACTTGAGAGACTTTGGGTCTTTAAACCTAGCTGTTTCCACATTGTATGTACTATTTCATCTCCACTAGGTGTCTTTGACTTTCTTCTGTTTTCTTTCTTTCCTTCTTCTTTCTTTCCTTCTCTTCCTTCCATGAGTATCTATTGAATACCTTTGAGGTGTCAGTCACCTATACCAAAAATATAAAAAGAAAAGTGATGCAGTCTCTGCCTTCAAGATTCTTACTGTCAAATGGGGAATTAAATAATTATTACATCTGGTGATAAAGACTGTGGGAATGAAATGTACAGGGTGCTGTTTCATCTGTAAAGGTGGAGGAATGGCACCTGATTCAGCCTGAGACTGAAGTGTGACCTTCAACTGAGTCCTAAAGGACAAATGGGAGTTTGTCAAGTTGAAAGGATAGCATGGTGATGTGGAGTGGCAGAGAGTTTTCAGCAGGAAGTCTTTGTTTGGAGAGATGTTGAAATAGTTGGAGGGGTTAAATAAGTGGATGAATTAAAAATACATAGAAGAATTAATGAGTAGAATCAGTAGGATTCTCTGGTTAGGATTGATATCCTTGTAGGGTAGATAAGATATACACAGACTTCCAGATTTGTAGTTTGGGCAGCTAAAGATGCTATTTACAAAACTGGAAGAGAAAGTGCCTGAGGGGGTTCAAGGAGAACTCATATTCAGGAATTGGTGGGGAAGGGATATAAAGTTGTTTGTAGTTCAAGAATGGGGCAGTAGGAAATGTTGGTATAAAGGTAATAGAGTATTTGGATTAAAAAGAGAACTCAGGATGGAATTCTGAAGAGGAAATACGTAAGTGATCATGGTGTCTTGAAATCTTTTGAGTGCAGAATTAACCCATTGTTAATTTTCAGTATTTTTCTCTAAGTGTCAGCTTCTATCAACAGTTAATGTTTAGTGGGGCTGTTGAAATTACTTTTTATCAGTGTGATATATAATTAAAGAGTTTTGAGATTCCTTAGACAGTTAGAGTGTCCATTTTATTTATTTATTTGACTGCACTACGTGGCTTCTGGCATCTTAGTTCCTTGACTGGGGAGTGAACCCAGGCCCTTGGCAGTGAAAGCACGAAGTCCTAACCACTGGACTGCCATGCCAGGGAATTCCCTAGAATGCCCATTTTAAATGTGATTCATCCTAATGCTTGGAGAACCTGGAATGGACCACCTCATGTTGAAACTTATGGATTCACTTTAGAGTTAAATATATAGTTTTATATGTGAATATATGATTCATCCCTGAAGGTTAAAGTCTTATGGTTCCATTTTAGGACCTGTGGATGGAGTATCTGAACATGGAGCGCATACAGTACGAGTTTCAGGAAACCGTTGGTCTGTGGACACAGGCCAAGCTTGAGTCCCATTCTGCACCCTGCAGTTCATCAGTTCAGCTGGACTTCACTGATCCTTTGTTGGGTGAGTTGTATGAGTGAGCATCAGACCCTTTGAATGAGTGAATGAATGGGTGAATGAATGAGTGAGTGTGAATCAGAGCCATTAAATGTTAAGATTCATATAGTATATCCCTCAGTGAGAATTGCTTTTTTTTTCTTTTTTTAAGGAATTCATTGTTAACTTGTCTACTACTTAGGGTTAGGTTATGCTATGAATGAGAGAAACTCCAAAAACAGTGGGGGCACAAATAAGATAAGGATTTTTTTGTTTGTTTGTTTATATCAGTGAAGTCGGGAGGCAAGCAGTTTAGAGCAGTAGCTTTATGACCTGAAAGCTTTCAGGGATCCCTGCCCCTTCTGTCTCACTGTTCTAACATCANAGAAACTCCAAAAACAGTGGGGGCACAAATAAGATAAGGATTTTTTTGTTTGTTTGTTTATATCAGTGAAGTCGGGAGGCAAGCAGTTTAGAGCAGTAGCTTTATGACCTGAAAGCCTTCAGGGATCCCTGCCCCTTCTGTCTCACTGTTCTAACATCAGGCATCCACATATGGTTCAAGATGGCTGCTTAAACGGTCATATTTGCATTCCATTCAGCAGGTAGGGAAGTCTCCCTCTTTTAAGGCCCCTTTCAAGAAGCTCCTCATACACTTTCCCGTTACATCTCATTGGCCCAAACTGAGACACATGGCGTGCTACAGTCCATGGAGTTTCCCCACAGTCTAGATTTTGCTGATTATACCTTTGTGGTATAGTTTAACTTTTTTTTTTTGTCTCCTGTGTTTCCTGTAAATCGATATTGGGAAAGTAATTAAGTAGTTTGTGATATGTGTTCTCCACGATGCTTTAAAAAGACATTTCAGTTAGCTTAGAACATTTGAAGTACAACCTAGAATTTAATTATTTGGGGTTTGCAGTTTTAAAATTGAGCAGTGTGTCTTTTTCTTTCATAAACTCTTTTTCTGTGTATCTGAAACTCTTAACCATACAGATGGATCATATTCCCAGAGTTTCTAAGTTAACTGTTTCTCACAATACATTTTTCTAGAGAAACAGTTTTATAAATTGTTAGTTTTCTATTCTAGGCCATGAAAACTCATTTAACCTGCCAAGTTGATGACATACTTTATAACAAAAAAGTAGAAAATAATATTTGGAGTCACTTAATCATTTAAATTACTGAATATATTTTTTAAATGTAGGATATATATATATAATTGTTGAACAAAATATTGTAATATGTAGTGTAATAGAACACTGAGGTGATTCAGAGAAAGGTAAAAATACCTTCTTGATCCAACTCTGCTACTAATAAGCTCTGTGATCAGAAAAAAAGAAGAACCTCTCTTGGCTTTTAGTTGACTCATCTGTAAATGAAGGTGCAGAACAATCTTACCTAAAATTTTTCTCTTTTTCTCCCTCCTTTTTCCCTGAAATAAGAAGCTTTTTTTTGTTTGTTTGGGTGATAAAAATTATATGAGCTCATTGGGAAAAATTAAACAGTTTAGGAAGGTATAGGGGAAAGTGTAAAGTTGTCCTCAACCCAGCCATATCAGTTCTCATTTTCTAGTCCTGAAAGTTTGTTAAATGGGAGGAAGAGTTACATTTATAGATCTGGAGGCTGTTGAATGTCTGTTCATGTCCTCCCATCCGTTGTGTTTTCACATTGCCTTAACCCTGCCCTAAAAGGCTGATTGTTTTTCTGAAGGTAAGCTAGTAATTTGTCAAGCCCTTAGTTTGTTCTAAGCACTGTCTTGTATGCATTAACTCGGTCTTCCCAACAACCCTGTGAGGGTTATCTCCATTGAGCCAGTAAGGAGCCTGAGGTAGAGAGTAGTTATGTAACTTGCCTAAGTTGCAAAGCTGGGACTTTGAAGAGCAGGCTTCAGAGACCCTGCTCTTCACCATTTACCTTATTTTATTTCTGGCAATCAGTACAGGTTGCAGTTCTAAATAAAAGTAAGACCTAGATTTGTAAACAGTAAGTTTCAGGTTTTTCTCAGGTGAGAGCAGGTTAGGTAATGATTATATCAAACGATTGAACTTGTGATTGTGATTATAGGAAAAATTTCAGTAGCATGTCATAGTTTATTGTATACTTGTGACACCGACTTTTTTCCTCAAATTTGTTGGCTTCATAACTTTTTGTCAGTTGTGGTCCAGAGTTGTGATTATAGTTAAATATGGTCTGAATTTTTATTTCTATAGTAAGTTATATTGGGATGGGAAAAGATCCTCTCCACCTCCCCACTCCCATTTTCCTTTAGAACTATGAGCTAATGTTGCTTGAAAGAAATTTGAACATAGGAATCTTACCCAGTGGTGAATATCCTGCCTTATTACATTCTGTGCATAGATTGGTAATTCTAGTGGAAAAACCCCAGCTATAAGGGACAGTCCTGTACTTGACCTGTTTGGAATGTTAAGTTCCATTTGTTTGGATTACAAACAATACAAGTTTTCTTATGCCAAGTAAAGTCATGGCTATTAAATTTTCTTTAATTTTTCTTAACAAGAATAGAAAGTTGAATGCTATATCTGGAATGAAATCAGAAGCTCAGAGTGGTCCCTTCAGTACTTTGTTGACTTATTGACTTGAAATTCCCTTGACCTTTCCTTGCCTCTATTATATTACATGGCAGCATTTTTCTTCACATTCTCCATGAGCTGTGTGGTATGTGGATAGGGTAGTGAAGAAAAAGGTAGGGAAGATAGGGATTTATTAGATACCTACTGTGTTTCAACTCTCTACTGAGTACAGAAATGTAAACATTTAAATTGGATTGATCAGCATGAGCCCATGTGCAATCCAAAGTTGCATGGTACAGATTTACCTTGATTTACTTTTATTTTTCTTGTGTGGAGCCTGACTTCTTATTTGGACTCATAAATCAGTTTTTGAGTGAATGAATCAATCAATGAATGAATGACTAGTGAAAGTCGTTCAGTCGTGTTCGACTGTTTGTGACCCCACGGACAGTCCATGGAATTCCCCAGGCCAGAATGCTAGAGTGGGCAGCTGTTCCCTTCTCCAGGGGATGTTCCCAACCCAGGGATTGAACCCAGGTCTCCTGCATTGCAGGTGGATTCTTTACCAGCTGAGCCACAAGNACGGACAGTCCATGGAATTCCCCAGGCCAGAATGCTAGAGTGGGCAGCTGTTCCCTTCTCCAGGGGATGTTCCCAACCCAGGGATTGAACCCAGGTCTCCTGCATTGCAGGTGGATTCTTTACCAGCTGAGCCACAAGGGAAGCCCATGAATGACTATATGACTGTATGAGTTCTATAGGAGGTTATGCCCATGTCTTCATTCAATTTACTGTTCATAGCTTCCCTAATCGAACCTTGGTCTAATATGGTACTTTTCACTCAGCTTCATTCCATAATGCCCATCCCTCTTTCTTGTTTATTTCTTGTGATTGCATTAAACTTTTAACTGGGGTACCTGCCCCGTTTCCCCATTCTACTCTCCAGATGATAGCCACCATCTTTCTAAGCCTTGCTTAGAGTCATTTACTAGATCCCTTTTGCACTGGTGTCAAGTCCAGACACCTTAGTATGTCATTCAAAGCTGTCTAGGGTAATAATTTAAGATTGTGACCTGTAGCTCTGTAACTATCAACAAGACTTTTTGAGGATAGTAATTCTATTTAATCATACCACACGCTCTCAAGCTTCCAGTTCTGGTAGAATATTATTAGGCCAGTGGGTGATCCCTCAGAACTTGCAAATAACAAAAGATAATTTTATTCATTTAAGTCTCTGGTGATTTAAAGAGCTATTCTTCGGATCTTTAGTATTCTTTATGAAGGTAACAGACTATGTAAGTATGTAGTACATTATGACCTAGTAGTAGCCATTATCAGCAAAATGACAATTTTTTTTCAGCTAAAGAAAGAGTTTTAAGTAACCTGCGGAAGCATGAGGACCCCCAGCCTCCTCTTGTTCTGCACCTGATGAGGCCTCCTGTGCCAGTTATTTCCTCAGCCATGCTCCTGAGTCAGAAGGATGCCACTGAGCTGGTGCGCACAGACCTGAATCTGCTGCAACAGCAGGCTAGGTAAGACCACACACTCTCCAGGATCATGGTTGTGCGCTTGCTGCTGTGACATCCTGATGAGTAGCACCTCGAAGGGCTTCCTCGTTAGCCTTCTCACCCCGAGGGTACTTTGACCANGTGCGCACAGACCTGAATCTGCTGCAACAGCAGGCTAGGTAAGACCACACACTCTCCAGGATCATGGTTGTGCGCTTGCTGCTGTGACATCCTGATGAGTAGCACCTCGAAGGGCTTCCTCGTTAGCCTTCTCACCCCGAGGGTACTTTGACCAGACTGGCTCAGATGGTTATCTTAGTTAACCAAGTAGTGACCAATCTTTTAATTTCACATGGAAATTATGTGGGTTTTCATGTACTCTATAAATTGTATGTGTTTCTTGTGGCATTTCTATGTCAGTAGCGCCAGCTAAATTTTTTCTTAGGCTTCTCCTGAGGAAACCATATAATCTTGGAAAGACGGTGTTCAAAGGGAACAGAATGAGATTTATTATCTTTTGTCACTGCTTTGCTCTCTAAATGTCCAAATTCTTTTAAAAATTACATAGATACTTGATGGAAGGNAATTTTTTCTTAGGCTTCTCCTGAGGAAACCATATAATCTTGGAAAGACGGTGTTCAAAGGGAACAGAATGAGATTTATTATCTTTTGTCACTGCTTTGCTCTCTAAATGTCCAAATTCTTTTAAAAATTACATAGATACTTGATGGAAGGACATGAAATACTCATTTAATATTCTGAGTTCATGGTGGCTACAGAATGATCAGCTGTTTGTTTTGATTCCAGCTTGTGATCATGTGAGGAGGATTGTGTGTGTGGAATAAGTCTTTTTTACTTATAAAGTGAAAGAGTTTATCTTTGCAAAACTCATAGGAATCCATCTATTATTGGTCCTTTTTCCATTGGTTGTTTTTTGTTTATTCGAATCATGTGTGTTGTTTGCACCACACCGCACAGGCTACTTGCAGATTACTGAAATAATACAGTTAGGACAGTGTTGAAAACTAGCTTATCTGGTCTTCCACATGTCAGTTTGAGTTGCTAATACCTAAGAAGTCACTATGTGTGTGCTCAGTCACTAAATTGTGTCTGACTCTTTTACAACCCCATGGACTGAAGCTTGCCAGGCTCTCTGTCCATGTGACTTCCCAGGTGAGAATACTGGAGTGGGTTGCCATTTCCTTCTCTAGGGGGTCTTCCTGACCCAGGGCTTGAACCTGTGTCTCTTGCATTGGCAGGTGGATTCTTTACCACTGAGCTACCAGGCAATGGCACCCCACTCCAGTGCTCTTGCCTGGAAAATCCCATGGACAGAGGAGCCTGGTAGGCTGCAGTCCATGGGGTCGCTAAGAGTCGGACACGACTGAGCAACTTCACTTTCACTTTTCACTTTCATGCATTGGAGAAGGAAATGGCAACCCACTCCAGTGTTCTTGCCTGGAGAATCCCAGGGACGGCGGAGCCTGATTGGCTGCCATCTATGGGATCGCACAGAGTCGGACACGACTGAAGCGAGTTAGCAGCAGCAGAGCTACCAGGGGAACCCTTAAGAAGTCACTGGTACTTAAAAAAAAAAAGGTTCCCCCTTAGGATGATTAAGTTAGCATGAAATTCTCATTTGTTCTTGTGTACTTAAGGGTTCATTAAAAAAAAAAAACACATTATTGTTATAACACAAATTTTAAATGGAGCTTTGTTTCTAGCTAAAAAGTTGTTATACTTTTCCTTCCTTTCTTAACTTTCTTGTTAAC
This sequence comes from Neotragus pygmaeus, assembly GCA_006410875.1. Classification (NCBI taxonomy): domain Eukaryota; kingdom Metazoa; phylum Chordata; class Mammalia; order Artiodactyla; family Bovidae; genus Neotragus; species Neotragus pygmaeus. Next base: position 774,248 of record SJYV01001329.1, on the reverse strand, counting down.
CAGTGACTGCCAGGGAGAGGGTTTGGGTAAGTCTTAGCACACACTTTTGGTCTCTTGTTACTGTGAGACTCTTGTGTGTTACTGTTCACCAATGCAGGCTAGGAGTGACTGGAAGCCTTTATCACTTATCATAAAGTTTTTCCTAAGACTTTTCAAATAACTTCTCCTGATGATGTTTTTCAGAACTGCAGCTCTTCGGGAATCTCAGCAGGTTGCGCTGGATAGTGAACTGTTGGACACAGTGCCCAAGCAGTATGTTAATCGAGAAGAACAGACCACACTGCATTTGGAGTGCAGAGGCAGCAGTGGTAAAAAGTGCCAAGGAGCAGCAGTTGTAACAGTTCAAGTAAGACTGAGTTTCCTCATAGTTCAGAGAATTTCATCTGAGTTCCTAATATTGCCATATCATTGAGAAAGACGAAAGAAATATCTAGTACATCATCCATGTCCCACATTTATTAGTTTCGGGGAGAGTGAAGCTGCCCATACCAGAACGTCCCCTGGAGAAGAGCATGGCAACCCACCCTAGTATTCTTGCCTAGAGAATCTCTTGGACAGAGGAGCCTGGCGGGCCACAGTCCATGGGATCACAGAGAGTCGGACGTGACTGAAGCGATTTAGTACAGCACAAAGCTACACACAAAGCTAATCACTTACTTCCATAAGTGCTGACGAGTCTTCCAGGACAGATGGAAATAAAAGGAAAAGTGGAATCACTGAGATGATTCTAAGAGAGAGAGGCTCCAGCTGGTTTTTAAAAGGTTTTGGTGATGATAGTTTGGATTCAGTGAGAAGAATGTGAGACTGGAGTCACTATCTAGGGGTCAGTGGCTCGATCAGTCTGTTTCAGTTGTCTTGGGGAGTAGCGATAGGAATTCACGTTGGAAAGGTTGGAGCTCACATTGGAAAGGGTCCTCACCTGGGATCTTCCCGAGTAAAGATGTGCGCTGCAGATAGTGGGGAGTCACTGAAGACAGAGGTAGGAGGGCCGTGTGGAAAGCAGATCACTTGAGCGGAGCTTGTCAACAGACCAAAGTTGGGTCTGTGACATTGTAAAGACTTCAAATGGAAGGCTAGCTTTAGCCACCATGTCATAGCACTTAATTTGTGCAAGGTACTATCTAAGCACTTTATATAACTTATTTTATCCTCACCACAACACCAAAAGGTGGATATTCTTTTTGTCTGTATTTTTCAGATGAAGAAATACAGGCAAAGAGCAATTAAGTTACATGCCTAAAGTGACGGTGCCAGTGCAGGGCAAAAGCAGGAAGGCCCAGGCAGAGTGCATGCTCCTTAGGCAATGCAGCTTGCTGTTTCTGCAAGTGAATTCAGAATTTCCTGAGCTGGGAAAGAAATGCTTGGAGAGGGGCGCTGGCTGCTGCTTGACTACACTCACACAAAAATAGCTCCTCTTTTTTGTTGGCTTTTACAAATTGGGTGATGTAGTTTTCTGACTTTTGGTTGTCTTTCAAAAGTGTCCCTTCTTTTTGTGCTAGTCCTAACAATTCTAATGTAGCTTTCATCAGTCTCTTCTAGGAGACTATTTTCTCTGAAATGTCTTATTTGAAATAAATTTTATAGTCATATTTTTCAGTACTTTCAAAATTCATTTTTGTTTTTTTTTTCCAACATAGTTGTATGCATCTATTAAGGAAACTTGACCTGGAATGTGAGATTCCTAATGTTATCACAATATTAAGACAGTATCTTTGGCCAGGTGCTTTATGAAGTTACTTTTCTTTCTGTGTGTGTGTGTGTGTGTGTGTTTCAGTGTGGTTTATTCCTTCGGTTGCTAATGCTTTAGAAAGACTGAGGTAGAGAAGTATTTAAGAAGGATCACTTGCTAAAATAATAAAACAGGAAGAAAAGTTTGCCAGCTGAGGGTGGAGTTTGAGTTGGTGGGAAAAAGGTTGAAAATACATCTGGTTGTAATGAAAAAGGAACCTTTTATTACCAATCTGTATTTTTACAAATACAGTGTTTTTCCATATTTTGAAATTACACATCTGTGTCAGGCTGTTAATTCTATATAGNGGAGTTTGAGTTGGTGGGAAAAAGGTTGAAAATACATCTGGTTGTAATGAAAAAGGAACCTTTTATTACCAATCTGTATTTTTACAAATACAGTGTTTTTCCATATTTTGAAATTACACATCTGTGTCAGGCTGTTAATTCTATATAGAGAAGGGAATTCTCCTAAAATGCATTTTTGTAAGTGACTGTTGAGATAAGTACAAAGATATGTTTTTCCAGTTCTGGCTAATAGCTTACTCTTTTAAGATTTGTAAATATTTGCTGTCCCAGCCAAAGAACAAGTCTGACTGTGTGACTTCCTACTAATTTGCAGGGTCTTGCGATGGAAAATACCACCCAGCAGACCTGGGAGCTTTAGCTCTAAGCCTACCCGTGATCTTTTTTCTTTTTCAGAAAAAAGGATCATAATCTTGATTTATCTGAACCCTTGAATTGAAATTTCTTTTATAACCTTTAGTTTGTTAATTCTGAAATAAAAAGTTACATCTTTTCTAAAATATCTTCAAAGTAATTTTGATTGAAGGGAGATCAGAAAGAAGATGATATATGACAAGAATTAAGTGAGTATGGTTTAGATTTTCCTTTTACAGACAACACAAAACTATTTATGCTTATTTTCAAAAGTAAAGTTGGTAGATGCTAAGATCACTTGAAGAAAGAAGTAAAAAAAAATGAGAAAGGATAGAGGAAAAAAGAGGGGATTTTATAGATTCTTAAAGAGTTTGAAAAAATTGCTGTATTTTGTGGCCATAACCTCATTAGAAATATCCAAGTTTTCTTAAAGCACATTTTAATTTTCTGCTGACCTTTCTTGTTGCCTTGTGATTTTTCAGTTTGGGAAACCTCATCATTTGGAAAAATCTAGAAGCTTGGGAACTTCCACTGATGGCTCCTAGAAATATCAGTATCAACAGTACTGGTTACTTCAGCCATTATTTTGCCTGATGATGCTGATGTGCCAGGGGCATTAAAAATGTAAAGACAGAAATCAACTTTTGTAGTCTGAGGCTTAAGTAGGCTTTCTTTGGAAGGTTATATAGTAATTGCTAATTAGAGCTGTCCTGGGCAGTACTCTAGCTGCCATGAAGTTTGGGGATTATGTATGCAAGTCTGTTAGGTTAGCTCTGATTTTTTGTTAAAGATTATACTTGAATCTGAAGTCACCCATTACACAAATGGATAACTTTAGTTTGTAGGAAGAGAGGTGTTTGTCAGGAAAAGGGAAAGTGAGTTCTGAGTGTTTATGGATTAATCAGTAAACTGTCACTGGGGGAGAGTATTTCTACAGAAGGTAGATTATATAATTGCATGAAACTGTAGCCCTTATAGATGCGTGTGTCCAGGGAACACTTCATGGGTGTGACTAGTAGTGTTGATCCTGTTTGACATCATGCTGTCATCTGGTGATGCTGTCATGAGGCTTCTCTTCTAGTCTCACTGAATCTGTAGCCACTTCTTAGTTTCTTCCAGGGTTCCTCTTCATCTGCTCAGTGCTTGGATTACTGGTTGTGCTTGGTTCTACTCCTGATCCCCTGCTTCACTGCAATATATTCTGCTTTTTGTCTTCTGTCTGTGCTAGAGTTCTTAATCTAGGATTTGTGAATGGTCTTTGATGGGTCAGTGAAGCCCCTGAAAGTGTATACAAAATTTTTTTTTCTGGAGAGTTCATAGATTCAGTCAATCCTCAATAGTCCATGACCCCTAAAAGGTTAGTCCATTTGTTGATGACCTCTGTTCTGTTTGTCAAGTCCAGAATTCTCTCTTTTGAGTTCCAGGTCCAGACTTCTTGCTTACGTAGTATTCTATCAATGTCCCAATGACACCTCAAACTCCGTAAGTCCCAAACTAATCTCATCTTTATCCTTCAAACCTATTTTTTTCTGTAATTCCACTTACCTGGGCTCCCAAGATGAAGACCTAGGCATCAGAATTCACATCTGCAAACCCACCCCTATACTTCCCATCTAGTCACTTTCCAAGTCATACTGGTTCTGCCTTTGAAATAACTTTGAATGTATTTCTTCTTTGTTTCTGTAAATTGCCCTGTGGTCAGCCTAATTCTCCCCTGAACTGATATATCAGCCTGCCTGTCCATAGTCTTTCTCCCTGTCTAGTTCATTTTTCCCCATTCATCTTTTAAAACACAAACTGATCTCATTTCCAGGCTAAAAACTCGTGTTGGTTCTTGCATGCTCAGTTGCTCATTTGTGTTCAACTCTTTGCAACCCCATGGACTGTAGCCCACCAGACTCCTCTGTCCATGGATTCTCCAGGCAAGGATACTGGAGTGGGTTGCCATTTTCTCCTCCAGGGGGTCTTCCTGACCCAGGGATCGAACCTGTGTCTTCTGCACTCCTGCATTGGCAGGTAGTATCTTTACCACTGAGTCACTGGCTTCCCTGGTGTGATGGTTCTCTAGTATCTAAAAAGAGTTATGTCTTTTAGGACCCTTCATAATCTGTTCTTCATCTTTTTCTAGCACATCATTTACCCTCTCTTGCACGCCATCAACCTTCTGTTTTTGAGCAGCTTGCTCCTTTTCTGTTCTGCAAAGGTGACATGCTCATTCTTTTGTTCTCAGCCCTATGCTATTCTCCCCGACTCCTATCTGGGTTCCTGCTCATCCTTTCATTCCTTGGTTCAGTCAGCATCTTTTCTTGAGGTCTTTCTTGACTCCTCTAGTCAGACTGAGATACTCCTTCCTCTCATCACATCTTGGGGAGAAATGCTGACATAGTCACCTGCTCTTTATCCTGCCAGACTGTGACCTCTCTGGGAAGTAGAGTTCCTGTCATTATTCGTCTCTCTACCTGTACTACCTAGCACGGCTCTTGGCACGTGATAGGTGCTTTTAGCACCCCTGAATCAGTCAGTGAAAGCCATAAGCACACCACTTTGTAGGTTGTATTTTAACTTGTTTTGTGTGACTACTTCTGTAGCTGTTAAGAGTTTGAGTTAGCTGCGGGTCAGGATCTTGTCTTTTTCATGTTTATATTGTCAGTGTCTCACACAGTCAGTGCCACAGAAAGAATATGTTTGAAGAAATGAGGATACAAACTCTTCATAATAGTTTCCCTGAAGATATTATTTGACTGTGGAAGACATGGAAATTGGAACTTTTTACTACCAGCAATTGACAGTCACTTTTGATTCTGCTTACCTTTGGCCAATTTAATGCTTAATTGGCCAGCTTGATGCTTTCTACAAAATCCCAGCTTAACGCACACTTCTACACTTACCTTTGTAAGTGTACAGGCTTCTCCTGGGCATTCAGTCTTGGAAAGTGGTAAGGATGGTCATACCTCAGTGCATTGCTTTATTTCTCAGCCTGGTATTTCTTGTCCCTTGCTTGGGTACTCTCATATCCCAGGTAGTCTGCTAGGGACTTTGCTTACATTACCTCACTTGAGCTTCACAGAATGAGGAAGATGAAGCGGGTTCAGAGAGGCTTGGAAACTTGCCAGAGTCACACAGCTAGTAACTGGTTCAGTTGAAATCAAGAATTTTGCTTTTTCCATTGAGTATTGGGAAATGACTAGGCCATTCACTTTAGCTATTTCAGCTCTGATTTCGAAGACGAGTTGATCATAATAGTCAAATCTTATTTGAATTAACATAGCATCCTTTTCTTTCTGTGTTAGTGTGATAGAATTGCTTCTTTTTCAGTGATTTCATGGGAAATGATTTTTTATTTCAACTGTAAATTTTAAAATTAAAACATATATTTTAAGTGTAATTTTGAAGGGCTCTTTTGTAAGGATTTCAAATTATGTCATGAAAATGTGTTACTGCTTAATGGAATTTTCTGTGAGGGAAAGCCCTGGAAATTTCCAGTTGTCTGCAAATGTTTGAACTATGTATAGCTTGTTTGGGGTATACAGAAGCCAAAGATATTTTATGGCAAGTGGGACGTGCCTCTTCTGTGGTTGCCTCTTTTAACAGAAGCCTCTAATAATTCAGTGATATTCCCTGAGGAAATGGGGTGATTTATAATAGGGTTCCTTTTGTTGTACTTTGGTATTGTGGGGCATGTTTGCTGGACCCAGGATTGATTTATGATCATGTGAAAAATTTGCTCATTTCTAGAAATGAAAGACCTACTGAGGGCCTCACAATGTTGTAACAACTTACTGAAGCACATGTTCATGCAACTTTTGGATTTCTTTGTCTACTTAAAATGACTCAAATGGAAGGGCTTCCAACATGCTGCTTTTTGTCTACAACTTGTAATTGTGAGCTGGTGATCATTCAATCTCTCTCACCTCCAGTCTAGTAAGAAAAGAAAACTTTGATAAACTAGGAAATTATGATAATTTGGGGATGTTTTTGTGAGGAAGTCTGAACTTTCCTGAACTAATTAATTTCTTTACTCTTTAGCATTAAGTCGTTTCTACAACATGGAGTGGTGGTTTTAAAGTTGGAGTCAGAGAGTGCTTTCAGTCTCATCTCTGCATTTCCCTGTTAAGTGAGCCTCTCTTCTGTCTTACTCATTGTCTTTCCACGTCTCTTCATTCTCGCTGTCTTCCTTCCTCCTCTCAGATTCTTTCTTTCCCTCTCTTTGGCTGCTTGCTCTCCAGGTCAGCCAAGGGCCGTGACTCTCAAAGACCCAGTCTAATTGTAGTTGGTGACAAATTTGCCAAAAAGCCAATGCACATATTCTTAACACATTTTGGGCTATTAAACATTGGCCTGTTACTTGAAAGATTTGAAATAAAGTATTTGTATTGGTTCATTATATGGTTTCCTGGAAATAGTTTACTGTCTTTAATCTTTTGTTTCTCCAATAATAAAAATAAATCGTGATTATCATTACATTTTCTTGGAGAGGCACTTTTCTGCCTTTTGATTCATGATAACGGCTTATTGTTGAAAAGTTTTGTGAAGATTTTTAACACAACATTGGTGAGTTTTATGGAAGAGTTATTATCATGATCATAAAAGTAGGTGGTCAGCATATCATCTGTTAGAGTTGAGCTGCACTGGGCTGCTATGCAAAGCAAAACAAGCAGGACCATTGTACTTTGGGAGCATTCAATCTGGAATTTATGAAAATAAGCCTGGTGGGGAGGGAGATCACTGTGGTGGTGGCTGAGGCCTGGGTTTGAGAAGGTGCATATAAAGGAAAACGTAGCCTTTACTGCTCACCCATGTGATTGGGGAAGACCATGTAAAGAGACTGGAGGGTTTAAAATTCCTGCCTTCTAAATGTTCTGGTTTTTTCAGCATTTCCTGCCATGCCTGCAAGATAAGTCCCAATTCCCTTGCCAGCTCTAAAGGTCTCCCTAAGACAGGCCCGCTTGCTCCCCAGTCTGATTACGTTGCAGTCTCCAGCCCTGACTCCCTACTTGGCTGAGCTCCTCTTTGCTGTCCCTCTCCCCTCCTGTCCCCACGGCTGCTACACTGGCTCTGTCTTTGGGTTGCAGCCTGGGCCTAGGATATTCTCTGCATCTGTGCACAGGACCAAAAGGACATTAAAAATGCACAAACCAAGTAGTTATCACTTAGGTCACCATTCAGTTAATTAGAGAAAGGGATATTAACAACCCCCTCAACTAAGAAAGACATAATCTGAAATAAAGGATTGTTGTTGCTCAATCACTAAGTCATGTCCAACTATTTGCTACCCGTTGAACTGTAGCACACCAGTCTTCCCTGTCCTTCATTATCTCCCTGAGTTTGCTCAAGCTCGTGTTCATTGAGTTGGTGATGCCACCCAACCATTTCATTCTCTTTTGCCCTCTTCTCCTGCCCTCAGTCTTTGCCAAGTATCAGGGTCTTCTCCAATGAGTTGACTCTTTGCATAAGGTGGCCAAAGTATTGGAACTTCAGCATCAGTCCTTCCAATAAATATTCAGGGTTGATTTTCTTTAGGATTGACTGGTTTGATCTCCTTGTTATCCAAGGGACTCTCAAGAGTCTTGTCTCGAGAGCACCATAGTTTGAAAACATCAGTTCTTCAGCACTCAGCCTTTTTTATGGTCCAGCTCTCACATCTGTACATAACTATTGGCAAAACTATAGCTTTGACTATACTGACCTTTGTCAGCAAAGTGATGTCTCTCTGCTTTGTAATACACTGTCTAGGCTTGTCACAGCTTTTCTTCCAAGGAGCAAGTGTCTTTTAATTTCATGGCTGCAGTCACCATCTGCAGTGGTTTTGGAGCCCAGGAAAATAAAATCTGCTGTTTCCATTTTTTCCCCATCTATCTGCTATGAAGTGAAGGGACCAGATGCCATAATAGTTTTTTGAATGTTGAATTTTCAGCCAGTTTTTTCACTGCCTTCTTTCACACCCATCAAGAGGCTCTTTAGTTCTTCTTCATTTTCTGCCGTTGGTATCATCTGCCATTGGTAGTGTGGTATCATCTGCATATCTGAGGTTGTTGATATTTCACCTGGCAGTCTGAATTCCAGCTTGTGATTCATCCAGCCTGGCACTTCCCCTGATGTACTCTGCATATAAGTTAAACAAGCAGAGTGACAATATACAGCCTTGATGTACTCATTTCGCAATTTTGAACCAGTCCATTGTTCCACGTCTGGTTCTAACTCTTGCTTCTTGAGCTGCGTACAGGTTTCTTAGGAGGCATGGTAAGGTGGTCTAGAATTCCCAGGTCTTTAAGGTTTTTCCAGTTTGTTGTGATCCATGTAGTCAGAGGCTTCAGTGAAGCAAAAGTAGATGTTTCTCTGAAATTCCCTGGCTTTTTGCCGTGGATGTTGGCTATTTTATCTCTGGTTCCTCTGCTTTTTCTAAATCCAGATTGTACATCTGGAAGTTCTCAGTTCATGTACTGCTGAAACCTGTCTTAATGGATTTTGAGCGTTACCTTGCTAGCATGTGAAATGAGTGCAGTTGTGTGGTAGTTCGAGCATTCTTTGGCATTTCCCTTCTTTGGGATTGAGATGAAAACTGACTTTTTCAGTTCTGTGGCCACTAAGTTTTCCAAATTTGCTGGCATATTGAGTGTAACACTTTTAACAGCATCATCTTTTAGGATTTGAACTAGATCAGCTGGAATTCTGTCAACTTCATTAGCTTTACTCATAATAATACTTCCTAAGACCCACTTGACTTCAACTGCAGGATATCTGGCTCTAGGTCAGTTATCACAGGTTATCCAGGTCATTAAGACCTTTTTTGTACAGTTCACTTCTTTTTAATTTTTTAATATAAATTTATTTATTTTAATTGGAGGTTAATTACTTTACAATATTGTATTGGTTTTGCCATACATCAACATGTATCCGCCACAGGTATACATGTGTTCCCCATCGTGAACCCCCCTCCCTCTTCCCTCCCCATACCATCCCTCTGGGTCATCCNGGAAGGAATGATGCTGAAGCTGAAACTCCAGTACTTTGGCCACCTCATGTGAAGAGTTGATTCATTGGAAAAGACTCTGATGCTGCGAGGGATTGGGGGCAGGAGGAGAAGGAGATGACCGAGGATGAGATGGCTGGATGGCATCACGGACTCGATGGACATGAGTCTGAGTGAACTCCGAGAGATGGTGATGAACAGGGAGGCCTGGCGTGCTGTGTTTCATGGGGTCGCAAAGAGTCAGACACGACTGAGCAACTGAACTGAACTGAACTGGGATTGTAGTTCTTGCTTCTTCTGTCTGCCCTCTGATGGATGAGGATAAGAGGCTTGTGCAAACTTCCTGATGGGAGGGACTGGCTGTGGGTAAAACTGAGTCTTGGTGTGGTGAGCAGGGTCACTTTCTGTAAATCTTTAATCCAGTTTTCTACTTACGGGTGGGGCTGTGCTCCCTCCCTGTTAGTTGTTTGGCCTGAGGTGGCCCAGGCTCTATGGTAGGGCTGAAGTTGTCCTCCAAAAGGATTTACACAGGCTTTTGAGAACTGCTACTGCCAGTGCCCCTGTCCTGTTGACCAGCACCTCCACACAAGATCCCCAAACACGCACAGGCAGGTCTGGCTAAGTCTGTGGGGGTCACTGCCCCTTTACCCTGTGTCCTGGTGCACACAAGTATTTGTGCCCTCCAAGAGTCTCTGGAGGGTGTGGAGTTTGATTTAAATATGACTGTATCCCTCCTACCAACTCATTGCCACTTCTTTGTTCTTTGAGATGGAGTATCTTTTTTTGGTAAATTCTAAGATACTCCTGTCAGTGGTGGTTCAGTAGCTAGTTGCAATTTGGTGTTCTTGCAGAAGATGAATACATGTCCTTCTACTCTACCATCTTGATAGGATAGTTCTAGAAAGTTGAAATAACTTTAGTTTTTTTTTTTAAACCTCAATAAATTCTTATTTTTCACATCTTTGCTGAGAACCAGTAAAACTCTATCAAAAGACCAGATTTCAAGAACCACTGAATTAGTCAATTGCTCCTTCCTCAGCATGCAACTGATTTGGTCATTTCTCATATTTTATCTTAGTTTTGGTGTTTCTTTTATAAATATATATCTTTTCTTCCTCTAGTTGTTTTAACAGATTTGTGTCCTCCTCTTTTTATGGTTATGTGCAGATGAGACCTGCAGCCCCAGTGTCAAATTATGTGTGTTTCTGGATCGGGAGCTCTCGGGAGGGATGGTCCACAGAAGAGGGTTTGATGTGCCTCAAAAAAAGCCCCAGTGGTGGAAGCCATTGAATTTATTTTTGATGAAAATTGGAGCATTAAAGTGGCATAGAACATAGCGTACCAAAAAAAGCTCTGAACTGGCAACAAACTAATTCAAGTTTGATTCTTCATGAAAAGCTGGAGATTCTTAATTAGTTTTTTTGAAATTTCCCCCCCGCATCCTCCTCCGGTTCAACTGAGAGTTTTGAGTTAAACTCAGTATTAGTTGTAATAATATTCTCTCTATCAAATACCCAGTAAATTTGTAATAGAGTGTCTGCTCTAGAAACCTGTGGGGCAAATAAATCTTGACCACTCTAATTTTTCTTAGTTTGAAGGTATGCATAAGAATGAAGCAATAAGCCAACAGCTTCATATTTTGCGAAAAGAAGTGAAGCAGTTGCAAGCAGAAGCGGCTAAACCACCATCACTTAATATTGTGGAGGCTGCTGTGCATGCTGAAAACTTGATTACGTAAGTTTTGAGGGCGTTATAATTTAAAATACTAGTTAGTTATTACTGCTAGCAGTCATACTTGCTACTATACCCCAGTCACCTACTAATTTACTAGTATAGGAATTAGCAGCCTTTGGACCAAATCCGACCTGCCATCTATTTTTATAAGTAAAGTTTTATTGTGATGCCCATGTATTTATTTAATGTGTATGGCGGAATTGAATGTTATGACAATTTATAGCCCATAAAGTATAAAATATTTACTGTCTGTCTCTTTATAGAATAATTTTGCTGACCCTTGAATTAGGAGGTTATATATTACATTAGAATGTAATCTGGAGAGATTGAGTTTAAGCTTTATATTAAAGGGACATTTACTCAGGAAGTCATCATCATCAGTTCAGATTACTGAGCAAAGTTTGCAGTAGAATTGCTCAGGGCTCACAAGTGTAGTTGTCAGCTTGCATCTGACCATCCATGGTGGTTTCTTTTGGAGCTCAAAGCCACCAGGATATTACCTGGGAAAGTAGAAGTTGACTCAGCAGCAGCTAATCCCCCTGTAGATTAGGATGGTGGTGTGGACGAGGGCATTGAAACCTTTTGTGGGTTAGATTGGAAGGGTCTGGGAAGAAGGAGGGGATAAGGTGAACAAGAGGTTGCTTTTTCTTTTTCTCGAAAAGAAACTTAAAACAGAGTAAGAATTAGAAGAGATATCTTTTATATTAGTATCTTATTCTATACAAAAATCTTTCTCTTCAACCTAAGTCATTGTTTTGATTTTAAAATTTAGAGAAATCAGGGTTCTTATTTTTAAAAACATATATTTATGTAATATATAACATTGAGTATTATTTGGATTAATTGGATAATTTGGAAAAATTGGATGTAAAATTGTGGATTACATACAACTATGAAAATATTTAATGTTAATAAAGGCTGATTTTCCTCCCTCCAGAAGGATATAAAATCGTTTCTGTGTATTGAAAATAAGTTGTTGGGCTTCCCTGGTGGCTCAGGCAGTAAAGAATCTGCCTGCAATGCAGGAGACCCAGGTTCGATCCTTGAGTTGAGTAGATTCTCTGGAGAAGGGAATGGCTATCCACTCCAATATTCTTGCCTGGAGAATTCCATGGATAGAGGAGCCTGGTGGGCTGCAGTCCATGGGGTCACAAAGAGCTGGACATGACTGAGTGACTTTGACATATGATAATACTTAATGTTAATAAAGGCTAATCCCCCCACCCCCACCCTCACCCCAGGAGGACATAAAATCATTTCTGTGTGTTGAAAATAAGTTGTTGGGTCAAGTTGTAAGCTATCCTGTGGAATATTTCTAAACTGACATTTGTGTGGGGCTCTCAGTACTGTTAAGGATTTTGCCTGAGAAATGTAGAGTATCAGAGAAACACCGTGGGTCTGAATTCTCTTACTCTAGACCAGTAGCCTTACCAGTGTTTTCCCACAGGGCCTTAGTGAATGCCTACCAGTCACAGCCCACCCCTGGGGTTCAGAAGGTTGGCATCAGCCTCTTCTTTACTGTTGTGGATTATGTCGGTGATGAGACCCAGCGTCATCCTCCCACAAGGCAGTTCTTTACTTCATGCATTGAGATCTTGGGACAGGTAAGGTTATCCTGTGTTTTTAGCCTTATTTACATATGATGAGTCCCTGCAGTGTCCTCATTAGATATAATCAGAGTTGACTGCACACTTACAGTTCAGAGTCTTACCTAAGCCAGAAGCCCCTTTGAATTGTTGACTTCTCAAGATGTGGTTAGAATTGCCGGTATGGAATTCTGCTTTTCAGAAAGAGATATTAAATTATTAGTATATGAAAGTCTCCAGGGAGATGTCAAATTCTATTGTATGCTGTTGGTGTTAATAATAGTATTACTGAGACTATTGTTTATAAAATGCCTTTTGATTCATTGTTTTATTTCATCCTTACAATGACTCTGTGTGATTGATAGCATTTCAGTGTTAAAGATGAGAAAGACCAGTCTCTAAAAGATTGAGTGACTTGCCTAAGAAATACACCTGGTGAGCCCCGGAGGCAAGAGGGACCCCAAGTCTTCTGACTCAGCATTCAGTGCTTGCTCCACCTCTCCATTGCTGCCTCTCAGTTGCTACTCACAATTTATCTACTTGACTTAACTCTTAAATACATGAATATATAAAAAGGACAAGGGCAATGAATCCATGCAGATTTATGAAATGTGTCATTAAAGCAAGGAATGCCACTTGCTGGAAAATATAGAAATACTACCATGTATTTTCCTTCATATTCAATTAAATGAGTGGTTATTTATTGGATACTTTTAGGGAGGTGATGCAGGGCAGATATTAAAATAGATTTTTCAGAAATGTTTTTCCTAATTATGAAATTGATGAGTGCTTATTATAAGCAATACAGACAATGTAAAAAGTATAAAGAAGAGAAATTTCTTATAATCCTAATCTCCTGGAGATACTGGTTACATAGCTAACATTTCATTATAGTTGATCTTGTGTGTCTCTGAGGTCTATTGGTATCTGTGTGTATGTGTAAAAATGATATATCATTCTTATATATAGATATAGAGATAAGGATACACACTTAAAAGCTAGCATATGCTATTTTTTAAAATTTAAACACATTTTAGACATTATTCCTTGATAATAAATAAAAACCTGTATCATGGTATTTAATATATAGTATTCCATGGTACAGATATATTGTAACGTATTGAGCCAGTGCTTTCTGGATGAATATTTAGGTAGGTTGGTTGTCATGCTGCTGTAAGCCTGAACTAAATATTCTTACATACCTTTGTGAAATTATTAAACTGATTTTCCTAGGATAATTTCTTAGAAGTGTGATCACTATGTCAAAAGGACTAGCATTTGATGTATATTGTCATACTGTCCTCCTAGGAAGTTTATACTTATTTACATTGTAATAACAGCATTCAATTTATTATTCTCCATGTTAGAACTAACATTAGGACTGATCATTCTTTTTAGGTCTTGCTGATCTAATAAAGGAAGTGGTGCTTTGTGATTATTTAAGTTGTATTTCTTTAAGTACTAGTTCAATTGCATGATTTTTCAAATGATTTAATAATTTTTTGTGATTTTTCTGGGTTTTGGTTTTTGCACATTTTCTGCTGGGAAGTTTCTTGCTTTTTGATGGCTTTGAGGAGCTCCTCAGACTGTTAACCTGGTGTCTGGAATGTTTTATAATTTTTCTACTTTGTCATTTTTCTATCATTTTATGATTCTTTTTGCCATATAGAAGTCAAAATTTTTATATATTCACATCTATCAGTCTTATCCTTTATTATTTCTGTCTCTGATCAAATTTATCAAAGCTTTACTAACTCTGAAATTAAATAGCAGCTTATATTCTGATACTCTTAAACATTAGAACAAATTAAAACAAGGTATATATTAATTATGAAAGTTAGCTTTTTTAAAGTATTTAAAGCATATCTCAATAAAATCTGTAACCGAGAATCTTTTGTTTTTCTTTTTCTTGACATAGTGCAGAATCACTTTAGATACTTAGTAATCATGGTAGGTACACTGCAAATTTTGGATTCAGATTATCCTAGTATTTTAATCTTTTAAAGGTTTTCTTTGACTTGTCCAAACCAAATGAATGGATTATCCAGAATTTTTAATATAGGTTACATTGAAAGTGATAGATTTATCTGTGTCGATTTTAGATTTCTTTTGATCGTTTCATATTTTCATTTAGAAAAAATTCTATTAGCTGTATGTACTATTCCTTAAAACTTGGTTGCTCAAACAAAAGTTGGGGAGGGGAGAATTTGATGACATTTTCCCTTTTCAATTCTTTTAAGGTATTTATCAGTGGCACTAAATCAGAATGCAGAAAAGTCCTTCAGACCATTCTGAAGGACAGAAGGCTTTGCTCTCTCCTGTCTCCTTTCTTCACTCCCAGTGCTGCGCCCGCGGAGTTCATCCAGCTCTATGAGAAGGTGGTGAAGTTTCTGCGCGAGGACAACAGTGATATGATTTTTATGCTGCTGACCAAGGTGACGTGTGACTCAGTCCTGATGTTGTCATTGAGCTGTAGGTACTCTGCTGTTTCTCTGTGCCTCAGAAAGGCAAGGCCCTTGGAGCTCTGTCTCCAGGGGGACTGGAGGCGGACAGGCCCTTTTCACGTTTGATACCATCTTCAAGTAGTCCAATCCCGTAGCTGCTGCTTCTGGATGCATTGATTATATCATATAGGACAGTCTCACTACATGTAGTATAAAAAAGATCAGCTCCCAAACTCTTTAAAAGCATCCTACAGTTTGGAAATATTCATAGTAATAATTTGGTACATCCTTCTTTTGAATGTGTCCTGAATTTATGCCGTAATTGTTTGATAATTGAGTTATTAGTATGTCACAGTCTCTCATATTTAGCATAAGCCAGATTTAAGCAAACTGCCTTTGTCTTGTTCCAAATAGAATATTATTAACCCAGACCAAGGCAATGAATTTATGTTACCAGCTGAGAAATTCAGAGCCTTAGCTATTTTGCTTTCAATTGTACTTCTCTGATACCTATAAATCATAAAACCTGGACATTTGTTAGGACCTGGAGACTGATCTCATTTTTAATAGGGGAAAGCATAGTTTGGGATTCTGGAAGGTGATATCAGCACCCTGAATTTTCATTAACTGATGCAGATTTAGAAAGATGGCCACTAGAAGCAGGTAGTTCCGTAAAGTAGCCACTTTTTTGTGGCAGTGTGACCAGTGAAGAACTATACAGTTCTGATCCTTGTTTTATAGGGAAAAATTACCAACAAGATTCTTAAATTGTAAAAAAGCATGCAGAGCTAACAAAATTGCCTCTGAACCCTGAGAGTGAAGTAGAGATGGAGACGTAATGGCACCATTAGTTATTGAACTGCCTAGATTCTTTTAAGTCTATAAGTTTTAGTTTCAATCTTTATAAAAAGCTAAATGCTAGGTAAACTTTTGACTTTCAAAGTAATTTGCACATAATTTTCTCTATTTCAATCAATTTTCTAGTATAAATAAAACTGCTTCTTATTTCTTTTTCTTTTTAGTTCGATCTTAAGCAATGGTTAAACTCCACTAAACCTCCTCTGTCTGATCGTACCAGGCTTCTGGAGTCCATTCATTTGGCACTTACTGCCTGGGGCCTTGAACCAGACGAAGATATTTTGATGCCATTTAATCTTTTCTGTAAGCACTGGACTTACCTTCTTCTCTACCAGTTTCCTGACCAGTACAGTGACATTCTCAGGCTGCTGATGCAAAGTAAGTGTCTTAATTGTGACTGATTAGATCACAGTGAATGTTCAGTATGACATTAACCATTCCACAGATGTCATCCAAAAATGTAAAAATAATACAAGCATGCAGGAATTTAGAATTACTAATCTTTACCCAAAATGCTCAGTGGATAATGCCCTAGAGGTTGCTGTCTGTAAAAATGTCCATTGTCAGATTGGGCCCTAGCTGGGCAGGGCCACTCTTTGTAGTCCACAGTCCTGCGTGCACCGCTTTACTTTGATTTTGCAGCTGTCTTGAATGGGGTGGGACTGCTTACTCTGGTGACTGTAGACTTGGGAATAGAAAGCAGTTGCTCCTTTACAATGTGCTTAACATACCAGTTGGTTTCTTTCTAGTTTCAAAATGGTGAATACATTTAGGGTCCCCCCCCACAACCCCCCGCAATTTTTTGACTCTTATAGTTTGCAAATGAATTTTATCCCAGTGTAACGATATACTGTTTTTATATTATCCAAGAGAAAGAGTAACATTAAATTTTCCAAATTCCCACTGTTTCTATACCCTCCTGCAGTTTTCTATTAGTGTGTTGGAGAAATAAAGGAGAAGTAAAGAGTGCAGGCTTTTTAATTTTTGGAATTTTCACTTGGCAGGAATTTTATTGAAATTTGAAAAATGAGATAGTATTTACTTTATTCATGTAAACTTCATACAGTTTATTGATGTAATGGAAAACTAAATTATGTCAAATCTTCATGTTACTTTACAGAAATAGTTTTATGAATTGGCTAATGATCTTATATATTGGACTACTTGAAGAATGGATAGTCTAATTTTCAAAGCCCTTCAAAGCATTCATTATTTCCTATAGCGGCAGGTTGCAAGGTGGGTGGGGAGTGGTGGTGCAGAAATGCACTTATATAATTTTTAATGCTTATTTACATAGCTAAGTTTTACTTCTAAGTTTTCAAAATTTGATTAAGCATATATTATGGATTTTTCCCTTGAAACCTTTTATTTTTAAAAATATTTATTTATTTGGCTGTGTCAGGCCTCAGCTATGGCATGCAGGATCTTCCTTGTGTCTTGTGGGCTTTCTGGTTATGGTTCACTAACCCAGTTGTCCTGCAGTATGAAGGGTCTCATATCCTCACCAGGGATCCAACCCGCATCCCCTGCACTGCACAGTAGACTCTTAACAAAGCACTGGATACCAGGGACGCTTCCTCCCCTGAAACCTTTTAAAGAGATTCTAAATTGTTTATACAGGCAACCACTGACTTGGATTTAGCAGAAAAGTTTTAATTCGCAGGAAAAGTAGTTCAGTTACAGGCTTAAGACTAACAGTACCACCTCTGTCGGATTCTGTGACCTCCAGCTTCCTGGTGTTCCATCCCTCCCTGGCCACCATGGCAGTGTTCCCAGGGCTTCACCTGTTGCTAATCTGCCTTCATTTGCCCTGGGTGAGCCCACTGCACTTTCCCCTGGCTTCACTGCCGTCTTCTTGGTGTGCATGACTCCATCCAGACCTGCCCTTCTGAGCCACTGTTGTCCTACTTGATCCAGGCCACTTCGTGGCAAGGGCCTGAGGGTGTAAGTTCCTGTCATCTGGGAAGCGAGTTTTGCAGGTAGCTGAGTGCTGGTTGGTGGTCTCTGCTTTTGCATACTGTCTCTGTGTTGCTGTAGGTTTTGCCTGTTACCGGAGTGGGGTGTTAGATGTCTGAGTGTGAGACTTCTTCTAAAGAGCATAGACTCTGCAGCTGCATTCTGTTCCGTGGCTCTTTGTTTTTCTCACATTGTCCAGCCAGAAAGATGGCACCTTTACCATTCCCCAGTCAGGGGCTCACAGATTCTAGCTGATAGCTCTGCTGTGTTCACTCCCAGCAGGGTTACCGAGAATAAGGAAAGTCAGGTGTCCACGTGCACAGATCTTTCAGTAGGTTCTCTTAACTTTGATGTCTTTACCACAAACCTTTATGAATGTGTTTTGGATTTTTACTTGATGCTCATTCGTTCGTAAAGTACACGTGTTCTTCGATTCACATTGAAAAGTTAGTTTGTGAAGGATGCTGACTTGCTGTCCTCTGTCCACACCCTGTAAGGCTCTGCTGAACAGCTGCTGAGCCCCGAGTGCTGGAAAGCCACGCTGAGAGCGCTGGGCTGCCGCACCCCAGGCTGCCAGCAGGGGGCAGCTTCTGCGGAGAGCGCGGTGCTTCCAAGTTCTCCTGATGGGCTCTTGTCCGACAAGCAGGTGCGTAGCGCTTGCCTCTGTAAAGTTTCTGTATGTGTTTCTTATTCATTTCCTTTGTTTTTTTTAAACAACTGAAACACATTTAAAATTTATCTCTAAAAATGTATCTTTTTATCTCCAAGAGCCCTGTGCTTTCCTTTGTCAGCCCTCTCCGGTTTCCCCCGTCCCCGGCCCCGTCTCCACCCCACTGTGCCCGGNTTTTATTAAAGTAAATTTTTTTCTGGTTTCTCTTTTCTTCTACCTTTCTTTTTTGGAGAAAAAGATTTTCCTTCTCTTTTCTAAAAACCTGCTTTAACAGTTGTATACCGGACATTGTTTACCTCCCTTGTAGAATGTTGCTGTTTCATTCATTACCTCTTTTATATCTATACTTTATTTTCTTTCCCTTACTGTCAGCCTACAGACCCTTCAAACCTACCTTATCAAAAGCAACAAAAGCAAAATTGATTTTATGTACCAGCTGCCTACCTGAATATGTCTGCTGATACCTCACTGGCCTCAGGGAAAGGACCAAATTCTATAGACAGGCTATAAGGTTCTTTTACCTTTATCTCCCAGATATCTCTTCATCCTTGCTACTTATCCTAACTTGGTGTTAAGTTAATAACATAAGTTATTATAATAATCCAAACAGTTACAGACTTTGTATATTAGCACATAGTTTATACACCGATATACACCATGCCAGAGTTTAGAGCCAGAACTTCTCACTCATTCCTAATCAGTTCATCAAAATTCACCAGAAACTTAAATTCTCATTATGTGCTGTTCTAGGCTCAAAGACTTGGAAATCCATTTGCAGTTGAATGTGATGTCAGAAAAAAATCAGAGNTGGTTCGTTAAGTCACTGCAGCCCATCAGCATCTCTGTGGCCCTCACATGGCCCAGGCACATATGCTAAGTTTAATACCTGAGTAGTTCAAGGATGAACTGTAACACACTACCTCCAAAGATCTCATTTTTGCTGTGGTTGTGTCTCTCCTAAGAGCAGTGTGACCAACCTGTGCTTGTCAGATCCTGTGTAGCAGGCACCTGCCAAGACCGGTGTCAACTGAGCCACTCTCTGCTAAGTGCCCCCCACCCCCCGCATCCCAGGGTCATGTCTGGCTAAGTCCTGACATTGTGAATGTTGAGGTCACCTATATGAGCTTTGACAGAAGCTTTTTGGCTGAAGGCAGGAAAGACCCATCCTCTGTACCCTTACGGCTAACCCATAGCCCGGTCTCTATAAAAACAGATCCTCACCTGTGGATCAAACTCTGAGACTTTTGACAACCCACTAAGGAGAAAATCCCACATAGCTGACACTTAAAACCTGCAGTTTCCTGCCCAGTTACAAAGGATAAAAACAACTCCATCAGAAAAATAAGCCAGCCCAGTGGCTCAGTATGAGGGTCCACGAAGCATGGCAGCCATAAACACACGCTTACTAAAGTCCAGACCTAAGCTACAGACCCTGGCCTCACCAAAGCCTCTTCACGTGTTAGTTGGATTTACTCCCTGTTTATTCCTTAAGGCTCCTGGTTCAGTGAATCAGATGTTGAAGTTCTGTGGATCCTCAATAAAGAGCCCCCTCTTTCCTTGCCCTGAGTTCAAGGCCAGTTAAAAAGTAGAAGTCAATATTACTTTTTATTACTTTGATAAAGTTAAAATTGAAGAAGGGGGCTCACATTATTGGATAAATGAACTTTCCAATAGTGAACCCCAGACATAGAGGCTTCCCCCATCATAGATCATGCTAGAAAACTGAAGTCTCCCCACTGGGACAAGTCCCTTTAAAACATCCTACAGAATGCATGCTTCTGTGGGTGACCTAACTCCCAAAAGGAGAAATGGAGATGCTGAACTAATGTTCAGTTTGTTCTTGTCAAATCTGTCAGTCCACTAAGTTGTTAACTTCCTTCTGGGGAGATAGGCCAAGAGTATTACTCTGGAGAATCTCCCACCATATAAAATAAACCATCAAGAGTGGGGGAAAGCACTTTTCTCCAATAAGAGTCATGATTAATCATCTTAAATGACACCAGGATACCTTTTTGTCTGCTTTTTGCTGTGTGTTATGAGAAATGTGAGTGACCAGTTTCCAATCTAGTGCAACCATTACAATCCCCTAATGGAAATGATTTTGATTTGTGTAGTAAAAGAGTCCTAGTGTCAGGAAGCCAACATTTGGAGAATGATTATTGAAGTATAGTNATGTTACTTTACAGAAATAGTTTTATGAATTGGCTAATGATCTTATATATTGGACTACTTGAAGAATGGATAGTCTAATTTTCAAAGCCCTTCAAAGCATTCATTATTTCCTATAGCGGCAGGTTGCAAGGTGGGTGGGGAGTGGTGGTGCAGAAATGCACTTATATAATTTTTAATGCTTATTTACATAGCTAAGTTTTACTTCTAAGTTTTCAAAATTTGATTAAGCATATATTATGGATTTTTCCCTTGAAACCTTTTATTTTTAAAAATATTTATTTATTTGGCTGTGTCAGGCCTCAGCTATGGCATGCAGGATCTTCCTTGTGTCTTGTGGGCTTTCTGGTTATGGTTCACTAACCCAGTTGTCCTGCAGTATGAAGGGTCTCATATCCTCACCAGGGATCCAACCCGCATCCCCTGCACTGCACAGTAGACTCTTAACAAAGCACTGGATACCAGGGACGCTTCCTCCCCTGAAACCTTTTAAAGAGATTCTAAATTGTTTATACAGGCAACCACTGACTTGGATTTAGCAGAAAAGTTTTAATTCGCAGGAAAAGTAGTTCAGTTACAGGCTTAAGACTAACAGTACCACCTCTGTCGGATTCTGTGACCTCCAGCTTCCTGGTGTTCCATCCCTCCCTGGCCACCATGGCAGTGTTCCCAGGGCTTCACCTGTTGCTAATCTGCCTTCATTTGCCCTGGGTGAGCCCACTGCACTTTCCCCTGGCTTCACTGCCGTCTTCTTGGTGTGCATGACTCCATCCAGACCTGCCCTTCTGAGCCACTGTTGTCCTACTTGATCCAGGCCACTTCGTGGCAAGGGCCTGAGGGTGTAAGTTCCTGTCATCTGGGAAGCGAGTTTTGCAGGTAGCTGAGTGCTGGTTGGTGGTCTCTGCTTTTGCATACTGTCTCTGTGTTGCTGTAGGTTTTGCCTGTTACCGGAGTGGGGTGTTAGATGTCTGAGTGTGAGACTTCTTCTAAAGAGCATAGACTCTGCAGCTGCATTCTGTTCCGTGGCTCTTTGTTTTTCTCACATTGTCCAGCCAGAAAGATGGCACCTTTACCATTCCCCAGTCAGGGGCTCACAGATTCTAGCTGATAGCTCTGCTGTGTTCACTCCCAGCAGGGTTACCGAGAATAAGGAAAGTCAGGTGTCCACGTGCACAGATCTTTCAGTAGGTTCTCTTAACTTTGATGTCTTTACCACAAACCTTTATGAATGTGTTTTGGATTTTTACTTGATGCTCATTCGTTCGTAAAGTACACGTGTTCTTCGATTCACATTGAAAAGTTAGTTTGTGAAGGATGCTGACTTGCTGTCCTCTGTCCACACCCTGTAAGGCTCTGCTGAACAGCTGCTGAGCCCCGAGTGCTGGAAAGCCACGCTGAGAGCGCTGGGCTGCCGCACCCCAGGCTGCCAGCAGGGGGCAGCTTCTGCGGAGAGCGCGGTGCTTCCAAGTTCTCCTGATGGGCTCTTGTCCGACAAGCAGGTGCGTAGCGCTTGCCTCTGTAAAGTTTCTGTATGTGTTTCTTATTCATTTCCTTTGTTTTTTTTAAACAACTGAAACACATTTAAAATTTATCTCTAAAAATGTATCTTTTTATCTCCAAGAGCCCTGTGCTTTCCTTTGTCAGCCCTCTCCGGTTTCCCCCGTCCCCGGCCCCGTCTCCACCCCACTGTGCCCGGATCGCGGCTTCCTGCCTCAGTCTGATTCTTGCTCCGAATAGCCCAGGCCCAGCCCATTTGTATCTCCCCTCCCACCTTCAGCCTCCTGCTTCACTGGCTCCTTTGAGTAGGTTTCACACAGTTGTCCCCCAGAGCTGTCAGCTTCATCAGTTTTACATGATGTGAGTTCACATGAATTTACATGAAAAAATGGCATCTTTGCTTTTGAAAAGGAGTTTGAAATCTGTTGGTTGACTTTTCATATGCTATATACCTTTGTAATTCGATTACAGAGTCAAAGCTCTTCTTCTCAGCCTACCGTAGTATTCTACTGAGAGCAGATATTCAGTGAGCATTTTTAAAAATTGGTCATTTTTTTCCAGGTAATGGAGACCATACAGTGGCTGTCAAACTTTTTCTATAAGCTTCGGTTATCCACATTGGACTTTAAAAGTTTTGGTTTATTCTCAAAATGGAGTCCTTACATGGCAGATATGAAGACATTCTTGGGCTATCTCGTAAAAAGGCTACTTGACTCAGAAATGGCCTGTTTGGCCCAAGACCCATCTGCCAGCAGCCAAACAGGTAATACGCCTTTAGGTGTTTTGACCTTCCATCAGGAGAGACTTGAATAGACACTAAAATATTTAAATCTTGGTGATAAACCTGTGTATCTGAGTGTTACGAAGAAAAAATAGGAAATTCACAGTATAAATGTGAACCCATATGTGTGTCACACCTGTGTTCACTTACACAGTGGGTGCTTGCTTCACCCTCTCTTTGTAAGGTGAAATACAAAGATACAGGTTTCAGTCTCCAATTCTCTCTTCCTATTATTTATCTCATTAAGAGTATTTAAGTTTTTATTTTTAAAAAATGTGTGTTATAAAATTATCTGTGACATTGTATTATAATAAAACTTCTCCAATTAAAAAAATTTTATTTGCAGCAAATGAAAACTGAAACATGCTTAGTTATATTAAACATGTTTTTTCTGTATCACCATAGGTTTTTAAGTATACAGATAATAAGTAGATTTTCTAGTTACCAGTGGTACTGATAAAAGGTCAACTTTGTTTCTTTTTTTTCCCAATTGAAGTATAGTTGATGTAGATTATTATATAAGTAGCAGGTATAGAATATAGTGATTCACACTTTTCAAAGATTATTCTCCATTTAATAGTTATTATAAAATGTTTGGCTCTGTTTCTTGTTATACAGAATAACCTTGTAGCTTGTTTTATACCTGCTAGTTTGTACCTCTTAATCCCCTGCTCTTAAATTGCCTCTTCCACCTTCCTTCTCCCACTGGGAACCACTAGTTTCTTCTTATATCTGTGAGTCAGCTTCTTTTTTGTTACAGTCACTACTTTTAGTTTTTAGATTTCATATATATGTGATGTCATACAGGATCTGTCTTTCAGCATATCGCCCTCCAAGTCCGTTCATGCTGCTGCAGAAGGAATTTCATGCTTTTTATAGGCCAGTAGTATTCCATTGTGTGTACATGTGTATATACCAGATATAGGCACCACATCTTCTTTATCCATTCTTCTGTTGATGGACACCTGGACTCTTTCCATATTTTGGCATTTTTAAGTAATGCTGCTGTGAACTTTGTGATGCATGGTATCTTTTTTTTTTTTTTGATATATACCCCGGAGTGTAATTGCTTGGTTGTATGGTAGCTGTATTTTTAGTTTTTTGAGGAACCTCCATACAGCAGCTGTACCAATTTACTTTCCCACCAACAGTGTATAAAGGGTTCCCTTTTCTCCACATCTTCGCCAACATTAAGTGTTTGTGTTGTCTGACGATAGTCATTCTGACAGGTGTGAGGTGATACCTCTTTGTGATTTTGATTTGCATTTCCCTGATGATTACCAGTGTTGAACATTTTTTCACGTGCCTGTTGCCCATCTTCATTTGATGGACTTGTTTCTTTTCTCTAAAAATTTTGCTTTGTTTTAGTGCTAAGATCCCTATATTCAGTAATCATCCAGCTCTTTAAGCCATGGATACTGGTTTTAGAAGACAATGAAAGGTAAATAGTTTTTCTGATATTCAGATTCCTTTGACATCTATAGACTTAAAGTTCTGATAATGTCTTGGTACAGCTGATGGTTCACAGATTTGATTTTTATATAGGGCAACATTTAAATTTAGAAAATGCTTATTTACAAAGTGAACTTAATACATTTTCTGTTTGTGGAATTGTTAGTCTGATTGATCAGAGCTATTGATTTTGAAGCAAAACTGGACTCTTATTTCCAGCTTTCCACAATAAAAAAGTTAAATGAGTTTAGTATTTAATTTCAGAAAAATAAATGTGTTCTCCTGAATTATGTTTTGATAATGTAACAGTGCGAAATATGAGACTTACTTGATTTTATCCAGTATCAGTTATTTTGGGGGGACTAGGTTAACTTTCAAATTATTGGGTGGGATTTGCTCTCTCCCAGAGGGCTATCTTTAAATAGTCTGCAAGCTTCAGGATTTTGTGGTGACTGTGAGACTGCTTATCACAATGCAGGCTGCTTGTTTATTTCCAGGAAGAGCTAATGGAATTTATTTTTTATATTGAACTTTCTAAACCAGATTTATAACTGAATTTTCATATAAAGAAATTTTTTTCCTTTGGTTACTTCCTCTCTGTTTACTTTTGGTTATCTTTTTATATGACTTTTTTCCTTTTTAGGCTTTAGATAGAGAAAATTGTTCTCTGAGGCATTTGAAATGTAACCCATATACACAAGGGATGGGTTCACAGGTGTAATTAGTTGTTAAAAAAGGTGCTAATTTGATACTTAGATGACACACTTCTGAAACAATTACATTTGGAATAAAGGTTAGGAAGGAAAGTAAATAAAATTATGCTATTGATATTAAAAGCTATAGTTCTCCTCTAGGAATTTACAGCCTTTAAAGCGATCTAAATGTGTTTTAGGGCTACGTAATACATTCTGGGACGGACAGTAATTTAATCATAGTGTTTCCTTTCTAAGTGTATGTTTCTCTTATTTAAAGCAGCCAGCGGCATTACCCCTGGTTGGAGAGTGATGCTGTGGTGGCCTCCAGCATCGTGCAGTTGTTCACTGACTGCATTGACGCATTGCACGAGAGTTTTAAAGGTAGGAAGATGTTGTATTATACCTCTGGTTATTTTTCACTTTTTCCTTAAGTCATTCAGTTAATCTTTTGCCTCTGCTTTCCTACTTCATTTATTTTATTTGGTAGGCTATCATCTTTGAACAAGGAGAGGTCACCCCTACAATTCTTTAGTTTTGGTAAGGTAATGCTGAGCGTCATCAGTTATGGAGAACAGGCCTTCCTGTTTTGAAATTGTGTTTCCCCCATGTTGTGAAAAAAATGAAAGTGTTAGTCACTCAGTCGTGTCTGACTCTGTGACCCCATGGACTGTAGCCTGCCAGGCTCCTCTGTCCATGGAATTCTCCAGTCAAGAAAATCAGAGTGGGTTGCTATTTCCTTCTCTAGGGAATCTTCCCGACCCAGGGATCAAACATGGGTCTTCTGCATTGCAGGCAGATTCTTTACCATCTGAGCCACCAGGGAAGCGTACTGTTAATAAGAGGAATTTCTAAATATAAAGACAGGTCAACTTACAAAGTATCAGCAGATACATTCTTGACTTAATCTTATAATTATAGGCAATACATTAGAATATGTAATGAATCCATACACCTTTTCCAAAGAAATACCCAAGACAGAAGTAACGGTAAAATTATAAATGACAGTCATCAATTAGATGAGATAATTTAGATGAAGCTTGTCTTTGCTGAAGAGATGGGGATTGGGCAAGTGGTCAGGAAGGAAATACAGTGTGCTCTTAACTTTTAACTCTGTATGAAAAATAATACTCAGTTTCATGTTGCTGAGCATAGTTCTGTTTTTGCCATATAAATCCTCTACTGCAAATTACTATTCAAATGCTTTATTAAAACTCTGCTTCACTTCTGGCCTTTTTTTGAAATCTGTTACCTTTGTTACCACCTCCTTGACTGCTGTCCTCTGAAGCTTCTACTTCTTTCCCACTGTCCCCTGACACCTTGGTTGCCTTCCCACTCTCCCTGGACATTGCCATCTCCTTCCCCTGGTTCTTCTAGCCCTGGTGGCTCTGTGGCCACAGAAAGCTGCCAGTGCTGTGAATCATGCCATTTTTCCTGTACTTCTGTTACTGATGCAGTGGGGATATCAAAGCAAACACCCTGCCTTCCTTTGAGAAAGACCATTTCCTTCACTTTGGAATCAGTATCCTCACCCATTTGCTCTTTAAGTTCTTTCCAAGCATAATTAATGTTTGGCATTTCAATTGAGCACTGCAAGATCATGGTCACAAAGCCCGCATCTGAGTTGATCATGGAGCACTTGGTCTACCGACGTGGCACCAGAAATGTGGGCCAGGGCTGCTGCCAGGCTTCCGCTTCTTCTTTCTCCTCAGTCAGCTTCTTGGTTGACTGCTTGAAGTGATCAAGCGCAGTGGGAGACACAGAGTCCACGAGCCTGATGGCATCTTTGCTGGAAGCTTCTATTTGTTGCAGAAGGAACACCTATTTGCTTAAATTTAATTCCTGCTTTTTGCTCCACTTGGGCTAACTGGTATTCTTCCTTGTGCTGATAAAAGCAGATGCGAACCCCCGTCCTTCCAGCTCTTACCTGTTCACCTGGAACGATGAATGTAGGACTGTATATCCTTTGGTGGAGAACTTTGAACCACCAGATCAACCTCGGGGATGTCTGACCCACATGCAGCAACCCTGGTTGCAACGAAAACTCTAAAATCACTGTTTCTGAAACCTTTTCAGGTGATTTCCCTTTGCTTCTGTGGACTGTCTCCATGTAAAGACTGTGCATCCTGCCTTACACACATTCTGTTTCAACTCCTGGGTTTCTTTCTTTGTTTCACAGTATATGTTAGTTCTCCCTTGATAACCACTGTACATTGGATCATGTCCCAGTATCATGTACTGGATCATGTCCCAGTATCTGCTGCCCTCTGGGTCCAGTGGCACTTGATAGCCAGATACTATACAGTTACTGCTGTTTTCTGCATCTTTTTACCGATCAGGTCCACTTGTTCCTATGTAGATTTCATGTATTTCTTAGTAACTTATACACCCACCAAGGGCAGGTTGCAGAAAAAAGCAATGTTGGGGCTTGTCTTCTGAATCTTTCTTATTGCTACACATAAAATCTCTTACACTTGATCAGCAAAGCCCATGTCCAACATCTAGTCAAATTCATCCAGGACATCATGCTTAAGTTTGGTGGGGTCTAGCTTGCCATTCTGCAGGTGGTCTTTGATATGACCTAGTGTCCCAGCCAGGATATTGATCCCATTCCATGTGCATTCAGTTTGTCCTCCATAGGGAGTTCCACCATAAAAACAAGCCACTGCCAGCTTTTTTGTGATGTCACTGAAGTCTCTGCTTACTTGACTTACCAACTTCCTTGTGGATGCAAGAACCAGTACTTGAGGGGCACAGCCTCCCTTCTGATCTTGCAGTTCTTCCTGAAGTTTCTCAACCAAAGGCATAGCAAAGGAGAATGTCTTCCCAGTTCCTGTCCACACCTGTGCGATCAACTCTTTCCCACTATAGACAGGGTGAAACATCTTTGCTTGTATAGGAAATAGGAAGGTCACCCCACGGGCTTTGAGAAGTTTAATCGTTTCTTCAGATATGGAAAAATTAGAGAAAGCTCCTCCTTTGCTCCACAGTCATTTCCTGCTCTAACCCACTGTTATTTTCTTCACTGGCAGCTTTCTTGGAGTCAGAGTCAGGTCCAGAATCAGGGAATCCATTCTTCAGCTTGGGGCTTTTCTCTCCAGTTTTTCCATTTATTTATTTTTCTTTCCTCATCTTTTTGGGCTTAGGTGCACCCAATTCTTCCTGAGAAGGCTCCTCATTTTTTATAATTTTTTGGTTTTAGGAGAAACAACTATCTTTTCACAGGGCTCCTTTAGTTTTTTTTTTTTTTTACTTTTGGTTTTAGGAGAAATAATGTCATCTTGAGATGGCTCCTCTCGTTTTCACCTTTTTGGATTTAGGATCACTTTTTGGATTTGAGAATTCACATCAGCCTCAGAAGGCCCTGCTTTCTTAACCTTTTCGCTTTGTTGCCAGCTGGCTCTGTATAATTCCTTGACTTGGGGTTTCTCACACTGTGTTGCTGTTCTTCAGTTGTTAAGTGGTGTCCGACCCCTGACAGCCCCTTGGCCTGCAGCACACTAGGCTTCTCTGTCCTCCACTGTCTCCCAGAGTTTGCTCAAGTTCAGGTCCATTGAGTCAGTGATGCTGTTTAACCTCTGCTGCCCCCTTCTCCTTTTGCCCTCAATCTTTCCCGGCATCATGGTCTTTTCCAGTGAGTCAGCTCTTTGCATCAAGTGGCCAGAGTATTGGAAATTCATCTTCAGCACCAGTCCTTCCAATGAATATTCAGTGTTGATTTCCTTTAGGATTGAGTGATTTGTTCTCCTTGCTTTTCATGCTGCACAGATATGTGAAATCAACCCCCAAACTCAATTATCACAATCAGCTTTCTTGGCTCCCTGACTCCCATTCTGAGCTAAGGTGGAGAAGATCCATTCCCCTCCACCCTTATCTGCCTTTTCAGTGGGGGTGTAGTCCATAGATCTTATTTTCTGTTTCCTTGTGAGGTTGAAAACCCCACATAAACAACCCCAGGGCAACTGAGGCTTTTGTTGTTTAGTTGCTAAGTCGTGTCCGACTCTTTAGGACCGCATGGACTGCAGCCCACCACACTTCTCTATCCTTCACTCTCTCCTGGAGTTTGCTCAGATTCATGTCCATTGAGTCGGTGATGCCATCCAACCATCTCATCCTGTGCTGCCTTTAGCATTGATCTGATGCTGTTTTTCTAGTCTTTCTGCTTCTGACTTCTTTTCTTCCACTGAATGTATGTAGCTATGCATTATCAGAGATGTTGTATTTACTCAATATATCTAAATGTTTTGTATCAGGAGGCTTATGAGGCTATAGTCCACCCAATCCAGATTCTTGCAGTAACCCTTTGTTTCCTCTCATTTCTATTCCTGCTCATTCGCTAGGATCTGTCCTGCTAAATTGGTTCTCCTAAAATTCTGTTTCTGTGCCACTATATTCTTATTCAAAAACTTTGAAGTGTAATAATGTTTTAGCTCAGCATTCAAATGTGTCTGACCCAGAGCACTTTAGTATTACGGGATGGGCTTTTTGGAAGCATCCATTCAACCACATGGCTCTGCTTACCATTCCCCTAAGCGTCCTTGGACCTTCCCACTGCCACTTTTTTGCTTATGCTGATTCCACTGCCTGGGTAAAGCCTCAAGCCCTTTGTGTTTTCCTGCATATCTGTTTACGTGGGTACATTTCTCTCCTGTTTCTAAGTCTTTATAGCACATTGTTGCAGTTCAAATCTGTGGGAAGCAGACACCATGATGGAGCCAGAATGCTAAGAGCTGTTGGGGGTAATGCCTGTGAAAATAAGAGGGAGAGGAATAGAGGTAGACAAGCAAAGCCTTGTGCAGGTATAACACCTGTGAAAGGAGAGTAGGAAGGCAGAGTCTCAGTCTGCAGGGCAGATCTGAGAAAGTTTTGGCCAGCCAGATGGGGCGTTGGAGTGCAATGATTCTCTATTGAGGAGCCCACCCTTGGCAGAGGCGCCCAGGTCAGCGCTCAGCTGTTGGCTGAGGGCTTCGAGGGTGGAGGATGGCCTTGACTCGGGCTGAAGTGCTGTAGCCTGATCTGTGGGAAGTTCCGTCTGAAGGGAGATTGAGTGGAGCACCTCCATGGCTGCCGTGTGTTTAAAGTTACCATGTGTTTATGTGGCACTGGGTCCTGGAGTTAACAGTATGCTGCCGTCCAGTATTTTGGAGAAGGAAATGGCAACCCACTCCAGTATTCTTGCAAGGAAAATCCCATGAACAGAGGAGCCTGGTGGGCTACAGTCCATGGGTTGGCAAAGAGTTGGGCCCAACTGAACATGCATGCACACACACATGCATCCAGTATTTTATATATAATAACATTAGATGATAGATTATATATTATAACAGTATATATATATAATACAGCAATAATACATACGTTAATATATATAGCAGTAATATGTGTTATATATAAAATTTGTCATCTAACAATACACACATATATATAAATAGACTGTTGTTTGGTGTAGCTTTAGGTTCCCAGCATGACTGAGTGGAAAGTACAGTTTGCATATGCCCTTTGCCCCCGCTCTGAGTGCATAGTCTCCCCACCAGCTCCCCCACTATCACTGTCACCCATCCAAATGGTACATTTCTTATCGTTGATGAACCTGCACTGACACGTTATCACCCAAAGTCCACCGTCCATAGGACTCATGCTGGGTGTTGTTCATTCTGTGGGTTTGCATAAGCATATAATGATGTGTATCCACCATTACAGTATCCTACAGAGTATTTTCACTGCCCTGAATATCCTGTCCTCTCCTAGTCTCCCCTCCTTCCCCACTAGCCTTGGAGGCCGCTGATTTCTTTTACTTTCTCCATAGTTTTGGGCTTTTCCAGAATGTCATGTAGTTAGGATCATTCAGAGTGCTGCTTTCCAGATGGGCTTCTTTTACTTAGTAATGTGCACTTAGGTTTCTCCGTTTTTTCATGACTCGAGAGCTTTCTTCTTTTTAGTGCTGAGTAATACTCCATTCTCTAGATGTACCTCATCCAGTACTTTTGACTGACCTTTACGTATCTTATCTCTCTTTCCCTCAACCCTCCCCAGTTATGATATAAACTCTAAGCATAGAAACATTCTTCTTTTCATTCCCCTAAGATTAGGATAATGCTGTATTCTCACTGTCCACTTGATAAATATTGGTTCAGTGAGTAACATGAAATCCTAATAGTACTCTCTTTTTTTTTTTTTTTTTTGGAAAGACAGACTTCTAGTGCTTATTACTATCCAGGATATATTTGTAGTGCGACAGATATTTGAGCATAAAACTATTGTCACAGAGGCTGTTTAGTTTCTTAGTATAAAGGGGCAAGCACTGCCACAGGTTTGTGTATAGAAAATCAAAAAGTGGCCTAGCAATAAGGAAGTACTTGGCTAACATTAAGAACTGGTAGCTCAGTTCAGACAAGATTGGGTGCGTTCAGGGTGGTATGGCTGTAGGGTAGCTCACTTCAGAGAGAGGAATCAGAAGAACTGTGCATAAAAAGATGAAGAATTATTAAATTATAGCCTTTTAGTGAAATTGTCTGATTCAGCTCTCTGCTTTTATTGATGAGAAAGATTAGGACCTAAAAATCAAAAAGAATTTATCTGAGGTCACAGAGCTTACTTGCATCTGGGCTGGGACTGGAGAAGCTCGTCTGGTCCTAAGAGATTACCTCCTTGACATCTTCTACATATCCATCCTTATTTAAACAAAACTGTCTTTTTTTTCTGTCCATATTTAAACAAATTCTGCCCTTCACCTCTGTTTTAAAAGATTGTTAAAAACATATGTTACTGTTTCATCAGGACTAGGATTGAGGGCAGGGGAATGTTAGTGATAAGTCGACTGGTGACATGTGTTGATGCTCACTGGTCATTTTTCACAAGTCAGTGTTGAGAAACTCCCATCAGTCAGTGTTGAGAAACTGCTCTCATTGTGTGTAACTCTCTCTTCTTTGATTAAATTCCATTCCTGTGCATAGAACCAGAAAGTCTGAAAAAATTTGTTCTAGGCTAAATGCCCCTTACATTGCCACTAGCTGTTGAAGGCACTAAAGTAATTGATACTTGTGAGGTTAATACTGAGTGATCAGGTCGCAGGACAGCGTGAGATTCATTTTCAAGTGACTTGCTAGAACGATGGTTAACAGTCTAGTTTTATTGCATGAAGGTTGAGATTTAGTTACTTGGAATATTTCCTTTTGAGGAACATTGGATTTCTCCAAGGTACATTAGATTTCTCCAAGGTGCCCGATGAATGGATCAGCTGCGTGAGACTGAATCCATGGCTAATGGCAACAGACTAAAGGGATGCCTAAAGTTAGTTGGGCTTGTGGAGGTGTATTTGAGTTAAAAAGTTGTATAGTTAGAAGTTTTAGGGAAAAACTGCTCACCTCTGCTATCTCCCACATACCAGCTTCTCCTTCCAGTTACCCAAGTAAGTAAATTACCATTCTTCACTATTACTCTGCCATCAGTTTTTTCCCTGGTAGGTGAAAATCTTTGAAACTGGGTAATTATTGAGAACATTAGGTTTTAGACTTTTAGTTCAAATTTGTGGTTTGTGTTTGTTTGTTTTAAAGATAAACCCAAAGGTATTCAGCTGTATTTTCTTTTTCAATTTTAGATAAACTCTTGCCTGGTGATGAAGGAGCCCTTCGGTTGCACCTGATGCATTACTGTGAAGCATGTACAGCGCCCAAAATGCCAGAGTTCATTCTGTATGCTTTTCACAGTGCCTACCAGAAACTTCCGTGGCGGGACCTGCATCCTGACCAGATGCTCATGGAGGCCTTCTTCAAGGTAAGCCCTTTACTTTCCATGCCACAGCCTGGCATCTTGGGAGCAGCCTGTTCACTGTGGGTTTTCGGCCCAGTTGCTGTGTGTGCCGGTGTGGACCCTGCTTGCATTCTTAATCGCTTGGATGGTGCTTATGTAAAGCAGCATCCTATGGACGTCATTTTACTGTGTTAGTACGACAGCATTTACAGGACCATTTTTAAAGTTCCCAGGAAGATTTTGTCTGTAATATAACAGTCATCCCCTTGATATTCATGATATTGTCACGGCAGTACCTAGTGTGATGACCTCGTTACGCTCAGTCTTGGTGTTTCTTTGTATGCATGTATGCATGTTTTTCTATGAGAATATCATTAAAACTTTTTATTGTTAAATTTATATTGAAATAAAATGTAAATCGATACTTAAGCATTAGTTTCTTTAAGTAGTTGCATAAGGGATAATTAGCTTATAGGTGACAAAAGTGTTACTGTAGCAGCCAATAATGCATCATAGGCATATAAAGACCTGGAATGGCCTGGAAAAAGTCCCCATAAATGTGTGGGAGTTTTTGGAGTAGAAGCAATAGGTACAGAAAATAGGCACAGTAGTGTCACATACCAGTCGGGCATTTTTGTTGCTGTTGTTAAGTTTCTGTTTTAAAAAAGTCTTTAATCTCGTCTTAGCTTTTTATGATCATTTCAGTTTATTTGTTCATAGTCACCAGTTCATTTGTGTTCCTTGTTAACCTAATATCACATTTATTATTGAGACACTTTAAGTGCTTTAATTATTGCAAACCCACAGTTATTTATGACACTGAGTAAAATCTAATGCAGTCTTAGTGTTCCAGTGGTGTTCTTGTCAGCCATGCCTCTATACCTGAGCTCTAAGGAAAGCTGAGGACAGTTGTCTTAGTAAAATATAAGGTTAAAAATGATTTTATAGCTAGGTTTAGTATACAAGACAGGCATTACATAAATATTCATCATTACTATGAATATGGAATTGAACCTTTGTTTAAAGAGCTGTAAGAGAACATTTAAGAGGGCAGCATTAGCTATATGACAGATTAAATAGAATGGCTCATAAAGGGTTGCTATAGACTTTGTATCTCTAGTAGCTTTAGTCTAAGGATAGATGACTGCCCTGCCCAGAAGCTGGGAACCTTTTAGTTCCATGAGTCTGGTGGCATAGTAAAGTATGGTTTTGAAGGGGTTGAGGGTCAAGATAGAGAATAGATTATAAAGGAAGATGAAAAATCATTTTCCAAAAGGGAGAAAGAGTAAATAGCATGTTATAATTATGGTAGTAACCGGAAGACATGAATCATCATCAGATTCCATTGACTGTGATTTTACAAATGGAGTTAAGCTTTTAAATCTTATTTTTAAAAAAGGAAAAATTTATAACTAGACATATTTTATTTTAAACAGGCTTGAAATGGACTCATAAGAGATAACTTTGATATTGATTATATAGTAATATTTTATAATACATTTGCCCCCCCATCCCTAATATAGTTTAATTAGGATTTAATTGAACATTATGGAGTCATCAAAAATTATGAAAACTAATGATACAGAGATGTACTTATAATGTAACATTATACTAAAAAGGCCATATGAAAATTACATGTGCTAATATAATAGTCTCAAGGTATGGTCCCAGGACCAGCAACATCAGTACCACCTGGGAACTTGCTAACTCCAGATATAGGACATTAAGAATTCTGTGGATACACCCACCCCCTCCCATCCCCAGACAAGTCCTCCAGGTGGTTCTGGTGTACGTTCAGCTTTGGACAGTAGCGACTAATAGATATATCACCTTGGTCTTGCCAGCACATCTGAGGACTGTGATAGGCTCCCTTGAGCACCAGTGACTAACTGTGGCAGAGGTTTGTCACCCTCCCTGGAGCTAGCAAAGATCATTCCTCTCCTGTTAAGACTTAGTGGAATAAATAATGAACTCCAAACAAGCTGAAAGATGTTCCACACATTGAACATGGGAAATGTTAAGTCTAAATCTCTGGAATGGGGGATAGAGTTATAAATAATTTTTATAATCTGGGGAGAAAGTGTAATTTTAAAGATATAATTTAGTAAACATTGATGTACATACATTTTCAAGATACATAGATAGCTAAAAGCGCTGTTTCCTTGTAGGTGGAGCGAGGAAGCCCCAAGAGCTGCTTCTTGTTTCTCGGATCTGTTCTCTGTGAAGTCAACTGGGTCAGCGTGCTCTCTGATGCCTGGAGTCCCAGTCCCCGCCCAGAGACCCGGGGCATGGTTGTCTGCCTCCTTTTCATGATGATTTTATTGGCAAAGGAAGATCAACTGGTGGACCAAACAGTAAGTGTTTAGAGAGCCTGTGATCAGGACTCGGCGAGTTCCTCAGACCCTCGCTCTGTATGAAGTAGCTGCTTTTCCGTGTCCCCAGTGCCTCTTTCGGTTTGAATAGATGCATGGCCTATGGGATGTGCCTTCAACTAGCTGCCTGGTTTTCTCAGACAGTTCATAGTCTAAGGGAACCACACCAAGTTATAGTATTAAAATCAGTTTCATTTTACATCTCATTAATTGCTGTTCCGCCACAAGATCATAGAGTTTCTTTGAAAACTGGATTCTGAATACTTACAAATCTTAACATTAATGCGTTTTGGCAAGACTTCAGTTATTACTTGTGTGAGTACTTCTGCCTTGAACAGAAGCTTATTTGATGTCTAAACTCTTCTGTGCTCATAATACACAGTGTTAGTGGTCACTCCATAGACTCAGTAAAGACATATTTCTGGAAAGATGGGAGCGCTGGAACTAAAGGAATGTGTGTGTTCATTTTTAGGATTCTCCTCTGCTTACTCTGCTTGGACAGACAAGCTCACTGTCGTGGCATCTTGTGGACGTTGTGTCATATCAGAGTGTGCTGGGTTATTTCAGCAGCCATTACCAGCCATCTATCATCCTGGCAAAGGAATCTTCTGCTGAATTAATTGTGAAGCTCTTGAAAGTGTCTGCAGGCCTCTCTGTTCCTACTGACAGCCAGAAGCATCTTGTAAGTTAAGTGCGTGCTGTGGAAGGCAGAGTACCCTTCAGGGCTGGCCGTGTTAGTGCCACTGAGGACTGTTTTGAACCCTGCAGTGGCTCATTAGAAAAAGCCGAAGGATGTATATCTCATTTTGGCTTCTTGGGTCTTTTAGTTTCACTTATTTCTTCTAGTAAGCCTTTACCTGCTAGCAGTGCCACATGCTAACAAGAGGTGAAAAGGATTAAGGGACGGCAGTGGCTATTGGTTTGCTGATCTGCGTGTCACTGGCAACAGAATGGCAGCAAATAATGAACATGAGTTTTAAGGTCTGACAAACTCATATCCCCAATTCACTGTCTTTCTTTGGCTTTCTCACCTGAACTGAAAATAATACCTTGCCTTTAATGTGTTCTGAAGATTAGATTAAGCAATGAACATAGAATTTTTGGAAAAGTTCCTGGCAAGTACTTAGTGTGTGGTTAATGTGATTAATGCAGTAAAAACTGCTACTGGGATTTGGGAGAAAGTGGGTTCTAGTCTGGATGTTATGAAAGACTTCTGTTCCCCCGCACAGGGCCGTTAAACATGCCTGTCCTCACGTGGCTCCCTGTTCCATCCTCTCCACTCCCTGTTGAGGCAGTCAGTGCAGTGCTGTGCTCCCAGGGAATATTCAGTTAACGCTATTGGCCTGGACTTATTTGAATGATCGTTTTTTTTTTATTGTCAGGATGCAGTTCCAAAATGCCGAGCCTTCACTCATCAGATGGTTCAGTTGCTCAGCTCCCTGGAACAAAATGGAAAAATCACCTTAGCAGTCCTTGAACAGGAAATGTCTAAGCTCTTGGATGATATCATCGTTTTTAACCCACCTAGTAAGTGACTTTGGAGAGGTCATGTATTCACTCAGTAAATGATTTCCTGTTGTGTGTAAGACATTTTGAGATCAGGATGATGGTCAGGACACTGTCCTTTTGTTTGCAGAGAAGCTGATGCCTGGCACTTGTCATCTCAGCGTGGGGGGAGGCCTGAATCGTAAGGACTTGAGGGAGGGGTAGACACTGTCAGGTGCTGCTGTGAGGTTAAGTGGACCAAGGGCTGAGTTAGACAGGTCACCATGATGATTAAGAGATAACCAGAGACTGTCCAATGAGCAGCCTTCCTGGATGTTTAGTTCTGAACTTGGAGGGCACTTCAGAATCACCTGGAGGCTTGTAAGGAAACTTTATATGAGAACTTATACTCCCAGCAGTTTGATAAACTGGACATCCTGACTGCCTCTCCTGCTAAAAACAGCTTAGAATGCTGGATAAATAAAATGTTTTTAAGAAACCAGAAATTAAACGTATTGACAAGTTGGCAGAAAATCTCAGAAGTCAGAAAGTAAGTGAAAGGAGGAGCCCATGAAAATAGATGGTGTGCTGAGGCTGCCTTTTAGCTTGCAGGCTTTTACTGACCTTTGGATTAGGGGAGGCTATAAAGCCCAGGCCCTGCCTAGGCTAGGAGCCTCGAATGAAGCTCCACGTAGAACCACACAGGACAGCATCCTCAGGGTAAGGATGAGTTAGAAATGAACCTGCTCTGAGAAAGGAAGACGGCAATCCTCAGGTTCGTTAAACCCAGCAAATCCCAAGCAAGGTAAATAGAACACCTGTACGTACTGTAGTGAGGCTGCAGAAGCACCTGAAAAAAGAAAAACATTTACACGGACAGCTGGCTTCTCGGTGGCATCAGTGGAACCGGTAAGACGGTGCAGCCACACCTTCAGTGTGCTGTGAGGAGACGACTGGCAACCTGGGTGGTAAAACAAGAGCAGCCAGCTTTCAAGGAGGATGAAATAAAGGTGTTTTCCGTGAAACCTGAGAGTGTTTGTCCCGGTGGACATCACTAAAGGAAGTATTAAATAGAGCATGTTCTTTAGGTGAAAGTGGAGTGGTCACAAGTGAAAGGCTTGAATTTCAAGAAGGAAAATAAGCAGAGAAAGTAATGAAATATGGGTAAATATAAACTAAACTGCTGATATAAACCTGCAGTTAATCATTTAGGGATTTAAAAAGCAAAAGCTAGAATTAAATTATATGACCACAAATAGATATAAGTTAAGAAGGGAGTTGAGTTAAAAGCATTCTAAGGTTTTAATCCTGTTTGAGGGAGTCAAGAAATTGGTTAAATGTGTGTCCTGTCTCTTATACACATCTCAGATTAAATAGAATGGCTCATAAAGGGTTGCTATAGACTTTGTATCTCTAGTAGCTTTAGTCTAAGGATAGATGACTGCCCTGCCCAGAAGCTGGGAACCTTTTAGTTCCATGAGTCTGGTGGCATAGTAAAGTATGGTTTTGAAGGGGTTGAGGGTCAAGATAGAGAATAGATTATAAAGGAAGATGAAAAATCATTTTCCAAAAGGGAGAAAGAGTAAATAGCATGTTATAATTATGGTAGTAACCGGAAGACATGAATCATCATCAGATTCCATTGACTGTGATTTTACAAATGGAGTTAAGCTTTTAAATCTTATTTTTAAAAAAGGAAAAATTTATAACTAGACATATTTTATTTTAAACAGGCTTGAAATGGACTCATAAGAGATAACTTTGATATTGATTATATAGTAATATTTTATAATACATTTGCCCCCCCATCCCTAATATAGTTTAATTAGGATTTAATTGAACATTATGGAGTCATCAAAAATTATGAAAACTAATGATACAGAGATGTACTTATAATGTAACATTATACTAAAAAGGCCATATGAAAATTACATGTGCTAATATAATAGTCTCAAGGTATGGTCCCAGGACCAGCAACATCAGTACCACCTGGGAACTTGCTAACTCCAGATATAGGACATTAAGAATTCTGTGGATACACCCACCCCCTCCCATCCCCAGACAAGTCCTCCAGGTGGTTCTGGTGTACGTTCAGCTTTGGACAGTAGCGACTAATAGATATATCACCTTGGTCTTGCCAGCACATCTGAGGACTGTGATAGGCTCCCTTGAGCACCAGTGACTAACTGTGGCAGAGGTTTGTCACCCTCCCTGGAGCTAGCAAAGATCATTCCTCTCCTGTTAAGACTTAGTGGAATAAATAATGAACTCCAAACAAGCTGAAAGATGTTCCACACATTGAACATGGGAAATGTTAAGTCTAAATCTCTGAAATGGGGGATAGAGTTATAAATAATTTTTATAATCTGGGGAGAAAGTGTAATTTTAAAGATATAATTTAGTAAACATTGATGTACATACATTTTCAAGATACATAGATAGCTAAAAGCGCTGTTTCCTTGTAGGTGGAGCGAGGAAGCCCCAAGAGCTGCTTCTTGTTTCTCGGATCTGTTCTCTGTGAAGTCAACTGGGTCAGCGTGCTCTCTGATGCCTGGAGTCCCAGTCCCCGCCCAGAGACCCGGGGCATGGTTGTCTGCCTCCTTTTCATGATGATTTTATTGGCAAAGGAAGATCAACTGGTGGACCAAACAGTAAGTGTTTAGAGAGCCTGTGATCAGGACTCGGCGAGTTCCTCAGACCCTCGCTCTGTATGAAGTAGCTGCTTTTCCGTGTCCCCAGTGCCTCTTTCGGTTTGAATAGATGCATGGCCTATGGGATGTGCCTTCAACTAGCTGCCTGGTTTTCTCAGACAGTTCATAGTCTAAGGGAACCACACCAAGTTATAGTATTAAAATCAGTTTAATTTTACATCTCATTAATTGCTGTTCCGCCACAAGATCATAGAGTTTCTTTGAAAACTGGATTCTGAATACTTACAAATCTTAACATTAATGCGTTTTGGCAAGACTTCAGTTATTACTTGTGTGAGTACTTCTGCCTTGAGCAGAAGCTTATTTGATGTCTAAACTCTTCTGTGCTCATAATACACAGTGTTAGTGGTCACTCCATAGACTCAGTAAAGACATATTTCTGGAAAGATGGGAGCGCTGGAACTAAAGGAATGTGTGTGTTCATTTTTAGGATTCTCCTCTGCTTACTCTGCTTGGACAGACAAGCTCACTGTCGTGGCATCTTGTGGACGTTGTGTCATATCAGAGTGTGCTGGGTTATTTCAGCAGCCATTACCAGCCATCTATCATCCTGGCAAAGGAATCTTCTGCTGAATTAATTGTGAAGCTCTTGAAAGTGTCTGCAGGCCTCTCTGTTCCTACTGACAGCCAGAAGCATCTTGTAAGTTAAGTGCGTGCTGTGGAAGGCAGAGTACCCTTCAGGGCTGGCCGTGTTAGTGCCACTGAGNGACAACCTCGAGGGATGGGATGGGGTGGGGGTGGGAGGGAAGCCCAAGAGGAAAGGGATATATGTATACTTATGGCTGATTCGTGTTGGTTTATGGCAGAAACCAACGCAACACTGTAGAACAGTTATCCTCAAATTAAAAATAAATAAAATTTTAAAAAAAGAAAGATGGAAAAGGTGAGAAAAATAGCTGAAATAAAAAGATAAAATTTAATATATATATTAGTAAATATAAATGGACAGATGCTCAAGTTAAAAGACAGAGATTGTCAGATTGGATTAATAACAACATCTAATTTTAAGCTATTCATAAGTATATCTAAATCATAAGATGTAAAAAGATTTCTACAAGGCAGTCACATTAGGCAGATTAAAATAGGAAGCTGATATTGCTGTATCAATATGAGATAGGTAGGACTGTAAGGCAGAAAGCGTTACAAAGCCAAATGATCTCCAGTGTGTTTTCCCACCCTGAATTTGCATGAAAAATACATACATACGTAAATAAGGAAAAAGCATTATTGGAAATAAAGAGGGCTTTCCTGGTGGCTCGGTGATAAAGAATCCACCTGCCAATGCAGGTTGCATGGGTTCGATCTCGGATCTGGGAAGATCCCACGTGCCACAGAACAACTGTTCCCTTGTGCCAGAACTGCCGAGCCTGTGCTCTAAAGCCCAGCAGCCCCGATGCCCACCTGCCACGGCTGCTGAAGCCCGCATGCCCTGGAGCCCATGCTCTGCAACAGGAAAAGCCACCACAACGAGAAGTGCTTTGTGCTTTGAAACTAGAGAGTAGCCCGTGCTCACTACAATTAAAGAAAAGCCCACACAGCAGTAAAGACCCAGCACGCCCCAAAATAAATAGATATAAGTAAAATTATTTAAAAAGAAATGAAGAGAGTCACTGGAAATTGATGTAAGTTTCGGTTCACTGGGAAGAAAATGCATAAGGCGAAAATTGACAGAACTAGGAAGGAAAAATGTCAAATTCGCTCATAGAGATTTTGACACATGTGTGACAGTAACTGATAGATCACGTAGACAGAAAATCAGTAAGACTGTAGGATGTCTGTATAGCACAGATGGATGTAGTGAGTATGTGAAGAGTGATATACCCTGTAAGTGCAGGATCAGTTCAGTCTCACACTGAACAGTTAAGAAACTTGACCCATTACTAGGATTAAAGCTTGTCTTCCGTGCATGCTCAGTCGCTCAGTCATGTCTAACTCTTTGCAACCTTATGGTGTATAGCCCACCAGGCTCTTCTGTTCATGAAATTTTCTAGGAAAGAATAACTGGAGTGGGTTGCCATTTCCTCCTCCAGGGAATCATCCTGGCTCGGGCATCAACCCCACATCTCCTACATTGGCAGGCAGATTATTTACCCCTGTGCTACCTTGGAAGCCCCCAAACATGTCTTAATCAGTTCTAAAGGACTGGCATCAAATAGATTACATATTCTAACCACAGTGCAATGAACTTAAAAGTCAGTAACAAAATATAACCAGGAGGGGAAAAAAACATATATTGGAAATGAAGAAGCAAACTTTTAAGTAACTAATGGCCAAAGGAACAACAATATTTAAACTTAAAATATTTAGAACTGATTTTAAGAAAGAACATCAAAAATTAATTAAACATTGAGCTTAAAGATATTATAAAAAGAACCATAAAATATAATCAAAATCTGTTTAGAAAGAAGGAAATAATAAAGAGAAGATAAATAGACTGAGGATGAACAATGAAACTGGTAAATATAAAGGGTAAATCTAAATGAAGGCTGACTTCATTTAGATTAGTTAGTAATTTGCTGTTGTGTCCTGGCAACAGTTGAGAAGATGATAGGAATTAATTAACCTCAAACTTTCAAGAATACATGATATAATTTGTATGATAACCACTACGAAAATGTTATTTAATTTAAAAGGAGTATTTTAAAATATTCTTTAAAAAGAATATTTAACTTCCAAACTAAAGAAAAATTAGAATAACAAGAAATAATCCCCTAAAAGAAATAAAAGAGAGCAAAAGGAATGTAGAATAGGAGGAACAAATTGGAAGCATATAGTAATTAAGATGGGCTTCCCAGGTGGCACACTAGTGGTAAAGAAGCCACCTGCTAATGTGAGAGGCATAAGAGATGTGGGTTTGATCCCTGGGTCGGGAAGATCCCCTGGAAGAGGATATGGCAATCCACTTCGGTATTCTTGCCTAGAGAATCCCATGGACAGAGAAGCCTGATGGTTGGCTCTGGTCACACAGACTCAGACACTACTGAAGCGACTTAGCTTATACGCACAGTAAGTAAGATGGGCTTCCAAGGTGGCTCCAGTGGTAAAGAACCCACCCACCAGTGCAGGAGATGTCAGAGATGGGGTTCGATTCCTGGGTCAGGACGATCCCCTGGAGGAGGGCGTGGCAACCTACTCCAGTATTCTTGCCTGGAAAATTCCCTGGACAGAGAAGCCTGATGGGCTACAGTCCACAGGGTGACAAAGAATCGGACATGACTTAGCACAGCATGCACATCGGTAATTATGTTAAATGTGACTACGATCATCACAGTGGATGCAATAAGGAAGAGAACCCAGTAGGAAAAAAATGAACCGGACCCTCAAATTGACATGCTACAAAAGGGAATATTCAAATAACCAATAAACATATGAAAACATTCTAAACCTTGTTAATATTCAAGGAGATGTAAATTGAGAACTTGATGATATACTCTGTCACACTCCTGAGAATAGATAAAATTAAAAAGGTTTCAATACTAAGTGTTGGTGAGGATGTGTATCAGTATAACTCTCACATACTGCTGAGTACAGAGTTAGTGGGTACAACCATTTTTATTTTAAAAAATATTTTATTTTTAATTGGAGGATAGTTACGTTACAGTATTGTGATGGTTTCTGCCCTACATCAATATGAATCAGCCATGGGTTTGCATATGTCCCCTCCCTCTCCATGCCACCTCACCTGTTTAGGTTGTCACAGAACAAATTCTCATTGGCTCTCTATTTTACATATGATAATGGATATGTTTTAGTGCTACTCTCAAATCATCCCACCGTCACCTTCCCTCACGGTGTCCAAAAGTCTGTACTTTATGTCTG
The DNA here is from genome assembly GCA_006410875.1 of Neotragus pygmaeus. Taxonomy (NCBI): domain Eukaryota; kingdom Metazoa; phylum Chordata; class Mammalia; order Artiodactyla; family Bovidae; genus Neotragus; species Neotragus pygmaeus. The sequence continues at coordinate 730,915 of SJYV01001329.1, read as the reverse complement.
CGTCTCCTTTGCCGCCCTGCAAATAGGATCATGAGTGCCATCTTTCTAAATTCCATATATATATACACTCTTATGTATGATATTTGTCTTTCTCTTTCTGACTTACTTCACTCCGTATAATAGGCTCTAGGTTCATCTACTTCATTAGAACAGACTCAAATGTGTTTCTTTTTATAGCTGAGTAATATTCTATTGTGTATGTGTACCAAAGCTTCTTTATCCATTCACCTGTCAGTGGACATCTAGGTTGCTTCCATGTCCTAATTATTGTAAATAGTGCTGCAGTGAACATTGGGGTACATGTGTCTTTTTCAGTTATGGTTTCCTCGGGGTGTATGCCCGGTAGAGGGATTGCTGGCTCATACGGTAGTTTTGTTCCTAGTTTTTTACGGAATCTCCATACTGTGCTCCATAGTGGCTGTATCCATTTGCATTCTCTTTTCTCCACACCTTCTCCAGCATTTATTCTTTGATGACGGCCATTCTGACTGGTGTGAGATGATACGTCACTGTAGTTTTTTTTTTTTTTAACGGATTTATTTCTAATTACAGGGTAATTGCTTTACAGTATTGCTTTGGTTTCTACCAACATCCACATGAGTCAGCCATAGGATTACCTGTGCCCCCTCCCATTTCAACATCCCTCCCACCTCCCTCCCCATCCCCCCNCGAGCCCACTGGAAAGACCATAGCCTTAGCTGTACAGACTTTTGTCAGCAACTATCTAGGTTTGTCATAGCTTTCCTGCCAACGAGCAATCGTCTTCCGATTTCATGGCTGCAGTCACCATCTGCAGTGATTTTAGAGTCCAAGAAGAGGAAATCTGTCACTGCTTCCACCTTTCCCCCCTCTTTTTGCTGAGAAGTGATGGGGCCGATGCCATGACTTTAGTTTTTGTAATATTTAGTTTTAAGCCAGCTTTTTCACTCTCCTCCTTCACCCTCATCAAGTTCTTTAGTTCCTTTTCGCTTTCTGCATTAAGGTGGTCTCATCCGCGTATCTGAGGTTTTTGGTGTTTGTCTTGCCAGTCTTGATTCCAGCTTATAACTCATCCAGCCTGGCATTTCTCATGATGTGCTCAGCACATAAGTTAAATAAACGTGGTGGCAGCAAACAACCTTGTGCTCCTTTCTCAGTCGGGAAGCAGCAGTCAGCATCCTGTATGGAGCAACTGACTGGTTCATGATTGAGAAAGAATCGTTCCTGTATTGTATAGATATTGTAAGTATGGAAAGAGATAATATAGCTCAAGCAATAACATGGAAAGTCAGCAACACTTGGGGACTGCTAAAAGAAAAAAAGAAAAATTAGCAGACAGTACTGGAGAAATTGATTTAGAGTTGGTCTTACGTAACTGGACCTAGAAGATTGAGTAATAACCAGGCAAAGCAATGAAGGGCATTCTCAGTTCAGTTCAGTTGCTCAATCATGTCCGACTTCGTGGACTGCAACAGGCCAGGCCGCTCTGTCCATCACCAACTCCCGGAGTTCACTGATGTCCATTGAGTAGGTGATGCCATCCAACCATCTCATCTGTCATCCCTTTCTCCTCCTGCCTTCAATCTTTCCCAGCATCAGGGTCTTTTCAAATGAGTTAATTCTTCACATCAGGTGGCCAAAGTATTGGAGTTTCTGCTTCAGCATCATTCCTTCCAAGGAATATTCAGGACTGATTTCCTTTAGGACTGGTTGGATCTCCTTGCTGTCCAAGGGACTCTCAAGAGTCTTCTCCCAACACCACAGTTCAGAAGCATCAGTTCTTCAGCATTCAGCTTTCTTTATAGTCCAACTCTCACATCCACACATGACCACTGGAAAAACCGTAGCTTTGACTTGACGGACCTTTGTTGGCAAAGCAGTGTCTCTGCTTTTTAATATGCTGTCTAGGTGTGTCATAACTTCTCTTCCAAGGAGCAAGCCTCTTAATTTCATGGCTGCACTCACCATCTGAAGTGATTTTGGAGCCCAAAAAATAAAGTCCATTACTGTTTCCACTGTTTCTCCATCTATTTGCCATGAAGTCATGGGACTAGATGCCATGATCTTAGTTTTATGAATGTTGAGTTTTAAGCCAACTTTTTCACTCTCCTCTTTCACTTTCCTCAAGAGGCTCTCTAGTTCTTCTTTGCTTTCTGCCGTAAGTGTAGTGTCATCTGCATGTCTGAGGTTATCAATATTTCTCCCAGCACTCTTGATTCCAGCTTGTACTTCATCCAGTTCACCATTTCTCATGATATACTCTGCATATAAGTTAAATAAGCAGGGTGACAATATACAGCCTTGATGTACTCCTTTCCTGATTTGGAACCAGTCTGTTGTTCCATGTCCAGTTCTAACTGTTCCTGACCTGCATACAGATTTCTCAGAAGGCAGGTCAGGTGGTCTGGTATTCCCATCTCTTTCAGAATTTTCCACAGTTTATTGTGACCCACACAGTCGATGGTTTTGGCATAGTCAATAAAGCAGAAATAGATGTTTTTCTGGAACTCTCTTGCTTTTTCGATGATCCAGCGGATGTTGGCAATTTGATCTCTGGTTCCTCTGTCTTTTCTAAATCCAGGTTGAGCATCTGGAAGTTCATGGTTCACGTACTGTTGAAGCCTAGCTTGGAGAATTTTGAGCATTACTTTGCTTGCATGTGAGATGAGTGCAAAGGGTATTCTAGAAACATCTTAATCAGAAGAGCAGCTTACTAGAAACTTCTTAATCAGAATCAGTTCTGGTTTTTAAGGAAATATTTGTGGCTCAGTTGCTGGTGAATGGGAAGGGGAGAGGCTGCGATCTATTAGGAGCATTATTGGAATCATTTTTGTTCCCATGAGTCATAATTAAAAGATTAAAATCACTATTCACAGATGTAAACTCGTATATATAGAATGGATAAACAACAAGGTCCTACTGTATAGCACAGGGAACTAAATTCAATATCATGTGGTAACCATAATGGAAAAGAATATGAAAAACTCTGTGTGTGTTTATGTGTGTATTTATCTGAGTCACTTTGCTGTATGGCAGTAATTAATACAACATTGTAGGTCAATTATACTTCAATTAAAAAATAATTTTAAAAAATCAGGAAAAATTGGGGGGTAAAAAAGGTTTTAAGGTCTCGCAGGAGTTCCTGCTTTGCTCTTCAAAGTGCTTATGTACCATATCCTATCCGTAAAGTCTAAGCACTATCCAGTATTTTCTTTCTGGCCCCTGGAGAGCAGCTGCTTTGAAACACTGTTGTCCCCTTCATCACATTCACGTCATCATACCAGCAGCCTTTGGCACGTATGTGTTTGTGTTTCCTTTTAGATCTGGACAGCCAGACCCGCCACATGGCCCTCAGCAGCCTCTTCATGGAAGTCCTAATGATGATGAACAATGCAACTGTCCCAACGGCAGAGTTCCTCCGAGGCAGCATCCGGACCTGGATCGGGCAAAAAGTGCATGGGCTGGTGGTGCTGCCACTGTTAACAGCCGCCTGCCAGAGCTTGGCTTCTGTCCGCCACATGGCCGAGACGACGGAAGCCTGCATCACTGCTTACTTCAAAGAGGGTAAGAGCGTCCTCTTACCCTCGGTAGGCTCTCAGTTGATCCATCTTTTCCAGGGAAGATTAGGTGGCTCAGTAGTAAAGAACTGCCTACCAGTGCAGGAGATGCAAGAGACTCAGGTTCGATCCCTGGGTTGAGAAGATCCCCTGGAAATGGCAACTCACTCCCAATATTCTTGCCTGGAAAATCCCATGGACAGAGGAGCCTGCTGGGTTGTAGTCCATGGGGTTACAAAAAGTCAGACGCGACTGAGTGACTGAGCACACACACTGAAGGAGATACCTTTCCAGACCCTTCCCGTTGAAGGATTGTACCACTCCAATATCTCTGTAAATGTTGTTGATGTTTCAGGATATAGTTTGTTTTCTTCATGACGATCTGTAGTCAGCATGAGAACCTTTGGCCCATGTTGCTACCATCTTGTTTCAAGGAAGGGAACCTCTGACTCATTAAAATGAGGGGTTTTGCAGTGTCAGACCAATCCTCATATGATAGGTAAATTGTGTATGTCATAGGCCTAGTCACAGTCCTAAAAGCAAATGCTATAAACCAGAATCTTTGTAATTATCCATCAGTTCAGTTCAGTTGCTCAGTCGTGTCCGACTCTTTGCAACCCCATGAATCACAGCACGCCAGGCCTCCCTATCCATCACCAACTCCCGGAGTTCACTCGGACTCACATCCATCGAGTCAGTGATGCCATCCAGCCATCTCATCCTCAGTCGTCCCCTTCTCCTCCTGCCCCCGATCCCTCCCAGCATCAACGTCTTTTCCAATGAGTCAACTCTTCGCATGAGGTGGCCAAAGTACTGGAGTTTCGGCTTTAGCATCATTCCTTCCAAAGAAATCCCAGGGCTGATCTCCACTATATTAATTTCCTCTATTTTGTCACTTGTTAAAATTTTTCTTAGGTCCTTTTATTGCTTTTTGTCCTATATTTTAAACTGTTATGAAGAAGTTCTCTCCCTTACCCCCATGCCCATTCCTGATTTGTCTTTCTTATTGTCTACCTGTACACTCGCAGATCCTGGCAACAGCTTGGCCCAGTTGAGAGGAACTGCTCGGAGCAGAACCTCTTAACTCTGATGCCCAGATATACATCCTTGTGCTCTCAGTAGGGGAGACGGAAGAGTACTGGGGTGAGAATGCCAGGAGGTGCCTGTTACCTGCCCCTGCCCTTCCTTTGCAGTACACATGTGGAAGGTTCTGTTGTGTCACCATGCCACTGTACTCTCATTCCCACCCCCAAATTGCTGTCTCTTATACACATCTTANGATGGAAGAGTACTGGGGTGAGAATGCCAGGAGGTGCCTGTTACCTGCCCCTGCCCTTCCTTTGCAGTACACGAGCACTCCACGTTCCCATGTCTCCATGTGGAAGGTTCTGTTGTGTCACCATGCCACTGTACTCTCATTCCCACCCCCAAATTGAGAAGCATCAGGATAACCCTCTTGTTCCAAATCTGTTTATTCTTTGTTCCTGAAATCAAATTCTTTTTTCCCTTTATGAAACATTTTCAAGAATTTGTGTATTTAAGATAGGAGTCAAATGAAACTTTGATGCTTAAAAAAATACTTATGATGGATAAAGTAATAATAATATCCTCCAGAAAAGCTGAAGTGTTCATAACATACTTAAAAATGGTATTCGGTAAAATTAAAATTCTTAGATGACTGGGACAGGCAGTGCCTGTGATTTTAATGGTCATAGTATGGTAGAAGAGGTATTTATGAAAATGCAGCCACATGCCTGACTTCTTAACCCTTGGAACTGGCAGCCAGGACACAGGCATTTAGCTTTGAGGACTTGTAGTCCAAACTGTGAAGCGTTGTTGGGCCCTCCAAGGCCAAGGTGAGGGGTGTTTTCTCGACATGAAGCTTTTAAATTTTAAAGTTCATTAGAGTAGTTTGGTAGTTTGATTCTTGCTCTTACCCTGTTCTCTCTCTCTGTTTTGTTCTTAGGCTCCCTCAACCAGAATCTAGGATGGGGCCCCATTCTGGTGTCCCTTCAGGTTCCTGAGCTCACCATTGAAGAGTTTCTGCAGGAGTGCCTGTCCCTCGGCAGCTACTTGACTCTCTACGTCTACTTGCTTCAGTGTCTAAATAGCGAGCAGACGCTAAGGAATGAAATGAAAGTGCTGCTTCTCTTAAGCAAGTGGTTGGAACAAGTATATCCGAGGTATGCTGACCCTCCAGTTGCTACAGCCAACCCACAGATTAGGATAGCTGGGAATTTGGGCTTAGATTAGTGTCCATTTCAGTGTAGAGATCCAAGTGATAGGTAAGAAACAAACAAGGCTGATTTGGGAAGATTTTCCTTGCATGGACCGATTTTCTGAGCAGGCTTTTGCTTTCCTAAAACAGGCATTTTTGAAGCACCACCTTTAGCTTTGATTCAGTTAAGTAGGTAGGGGTAGCAACGTTTATCTTGCTTGATTACAAGGACATCGAGCTCATATATGGCAACCAGCATGTAGAAGGCACAGGAAATATCAGCTGCTCCTTTACTGTCCCGGTACTTTATTAACATCGTAACTTGTCAGCCTAAGCTTTTAAAGGGCGCAATGTCCCTAATACTGAAAGCTCCCGTGTGGACTTCTGGTTAAATGAGGGTGGAAAGAATCTCTTCCTAATTTGATTCTCCCCACTCCCACCCCCCCAACCCCTCAGCTCTGTGCAGGAAGAAGCCAAGCTGTTTCTGTGGTGGCACCAAGTCCTGCAACTGTCTCTGGTTCAGACAGAGCAGAACGACTCCGTCTTGACAGAGTCTGTCATTCGAATCCTGCTTATGCTTCAGGGCCGGCAGAACCTGATGGCTGAGGAGAGGCTCAGCTCGGGGATTCTCGGGGCAATTGGGCTGGGCCGGAAGTCACCCTTGTCCAACAGGTGAGAAGGCATCTGCCACTGCTCTTGTAAGTGGGCTTCAGACACCTGTACCTGCCTAGGGGGCATGATACTAGGTAGATTTTCTGTTTGGGGGCTAGGTTCCTTCCGGAGATTAATAAGAAAACTATCAGAGTCTGATTACATCTTTATATTTTAAAAAGGATGTTTATTTTTTCCATTTTAAAACAACTTTTATGTTCAAAGTGTTTTTTAAAGCAGTATCTCATTGTCTTTTGACTTTGTAACCTGACCACACTCCTGATTGCTTTTTGCCTTTGAGCCAGTGATGGTGTGCAGGGTTAGGTTAAAATACCTGGTCAGCTGCTACACTGCCAGTACTTTGTCAGGGAAGCCCAGGTTCTGTGAGGGACTTGGTCTAGCAGAATTGTTAAGTCAAGATGAGTAGAAGTTAACTGATTAGAAGGATGAGTAATGAGAAATAAAGTCAGGTTTTTGTTGCTAAAAATTCCAAGGTGTGAAAAAATTTGCCATTAGTCCCATTTTATCCTCTAAGACTTATTTGTATCATGGTTTTTCTGCTAAAGGTCTTACTTGGTTTGAAAACCATTCCCATACTATTCTTATCGGCCTTCTTATGGAATAATCACCCAGTCCAAACCAGTTCACATCATGCTCCTTTGTTTATGGTAGAATTTAGCAGGACTAAATTTGATTTGATTTTTACTAAATTAAGTGTGATTTGATTCGCTTAAATTGTAAAACACATGGCACATAAAGTTTATCATTGTAACCCTTTTAAAATGTGTAATACAGAGACTTCTGTTGGGGTCCAGTGGTTAAGATCTATGCTTCCACTGTAGGGGGCACAGGTTTGATCCCTGCTTGGGGGCCTGAGATCCCACATGCCATGCAGTACAGCCAAAAATAAAAAGGAAAAATGTGCAGTTCAGTGGTATGTAGTACATTCACAGCATTGTAGCTGTTACCACTATTTTGTTCCAGATCATTTTTATCATCCCAGAAGGAAATCCTATACTTGCTAAGCAATCACTCTCTTCGCCCCTCCCCCAAGTCTCTGGCAACCACTCATGGATTTTCTGACTTTTATGTATATCCTGTTCTGGACATCTCACATAAATGCAATCATACAATACCTGGCCTCTTGTGTCTGGCTTCTTTCACTTAATAAAGTTTCAAGGCTTATCCGTATTTTAGCGTGCACCAGTACTTATTTCATCTTAATGATTGAACAGTGTTCCATTATATGGACACAACTTCATTCATCAGTTGGTAAACATTTGGGTTGTATCCACTCTTTGGCTGTTGTGAATAGTGTTGCTGCAAAAGTCACATTTTGTTAGAACACCTGTTTTCGGTTCTTTTGGAATTATTGAGTCACAGTGTTTCTTTATACTTCTTGAGGAACTGCCCAACTGTTCTCCATAGCACCTGCACCATTTTTAACACTCCCACCCCCAGTGGCTGAGAGTTTCAGTTATGCTATATCTTTGCCAACACTTTCATTCTTGAGGCTGAATTATGCTTTCATTGTTTGGGTGGTGATAATGGAAAGACCATGAATTCCTTGATCATATTTATAATTTTCCCAAGGAGGCTAATAGTAGCAGCAGATCTGGAGATGTGTTTAACTTACTTTTTTTTAATAGAAAATGTGATGTTTGTTATAAAATGCTTACTTTAATAGTCATTTACTTCCTCTAATTCCTTCCTAACACCTAAGGTTCCGAGTGGCTGCCCGAAGCATGGCTGCCTTCCTTTCAGTTCAAGTTCCTGCTGAGGATCAGATCCGCTTGAAGCCCAGCTCTGAGTTATATCTGACTGTGAAAGCTCAGCAGGTAGGTAAAAAGCTTCATGGTTAAGGGTTAGAAGTTTTCCACAGGAGGAGGGAAGGGGGCAGCTGTGGTCTTCACCCGTGAGGACCTGGTGACCGTTATCAGCAGTAGAACAGCATGCCCTCTGTGGACTGCTTCCTGGAAGATGGTCACTGCATGTCCCTGCCTTGGATTTCAAACCAGTTTCTGTAGGCACTTGCCCAGAGGGCTGTTACCACCCTTGCAGAAGAAGCAAGATCACAGGCATGCCAGCCTAGGGTCATATTTGATTCTGACGATATGCCTGTATGCTGAGGCATCACATGCTGGGCCTGGGGACAGGCACAGAGGATGAGACTACAGCTGAGACTGATAGACGTCAGCTGAACTCCAGTTTGGAACAAAGGGAGTGGTTCCTGTTTTGTGAGTCTGGGGGTTGACCACTGTCCATGTTATCTGACATGGACAAAATGGTAGCTGTGAAAAATGACAGTTTGTTCTAAAAATGAGGAAGGTCACCTGGCAGCAGTCCTATCCCATAACTGCCTTCACCCATAAACAGCATACAGGTGCATAACACAGAACGATAGCCATCACTCTCGCGTGCTTATTGCTCGCCAGCACTGTTGTTGTGAGCTTTAACTTACTTGATGTTAACAAGTTAAAGTTTTAACTCTTCTAATTCTCATAACAACCCTAAACAAGAGGAGGCTTCATTATCCTGGTTTTGTTGATGAGGAAATGCAGACAGACAGAGGCTAAGGAATTTGTCTCAGATCACACAGCCACTGAGGGCTGGGGCTGGGGCTCCCTGGGCCCATCTGGATCCAGCTGTGTGCTCTTGCCACTCTGCAGTATGGTCTTTGCACACAGGAAACACTCAGACCTCTTAGCTCTTATCTTTTGCAGCATTGCCATGTCTGAGTCAGCCATGTATAGTAGATATGTCAGTAGTAAGAGCAAAGATCAAGTGAGAAAATTAGCAGGTTCTTCACNTATGGTCTTTGCACACAGGAAACACTCAGACCTCTTAGCTCTTATCTTTTGCAGCATTGCCATGTCTGAGTCAGCCATGTATAGTAGATATGTCAGTAGTAAGAGCAAAGATCAAGTGAGAAAATTAGCAGGTTCTTCACAGGTATCCTGATTTATACAGTATGTGCTGTTTTGTCATAAATTGGTTAGATAGCCACCATATGAATCCCGAACATCATGTAAGAGCCATCACAGGTGGGCAGATGAGTGTCCCAGCGTGTGGTCATGAAGTCAGAGACATGCATTTCAGGCTGCGTTTGAGAAGTCTGCTCGCCTGTACCCACCAGCACCTGGGGCATGGCTTTGCTTTAGCTGTGGCCGGCAGGTCCTCCAGGCCTTGGCAGGCTTTGCTGACCTTCCTTTAAATTTACAGTGATGACATGGTTGTCATCTGGGTTTTCAGACTTGAAATACTTCCCATCTTGTAATAAAATGATTTTTCTTAGGCAAACTGTCAAAGTAGCCTATTCTTTGAAAGAGAAAAAGAAAAGAAAGGGAGGTATATGGGGTGGGGGAGAGACAGATGGAAGCTGTGGTTAGTAGGAGTCCCTATCCCTACTGACTCTTGTTCTTAGATTAACTCTGTTCACACAGCTGTTAGCTTGGTACCAAAATCCCTTCCATTGTTTATTTTCAACCCAAAACTTCTGCCTTAAACCAGGTAGTAACTTATTTCTAAGCTGCTTGCTCATTTACCACCCCCTGCCCCGGAACCCCAAATCTTCTCCCTCCTTATTCACTGAGCCAAGCAAATTCCATCTTTTGGTTGTTGTTGTTGTTATTGATTTATTTTAAATTTTTTAATTGGAGGACAATTGCTTTACAGTATTGTGTTGGTTTCTGCCATTTATAAACATGAATCAGCCATAGGTATACATATGTCCCCTCCATCTTTTTTAAAATTAATTTTTATTTATTTTTTTCACTTATTTATTTTTAATCGAAGGAAATTGCTTTACAGTGTTGTGTTGCTTTCTGCCAAACATCAGAATGCATCAGCCATAGGTGTACCTATGTCCCCTCCTCTTGAACCTCCCACCGCCCCACCCATCCCACCCCTCTAGGTTGTCACCGAGCACC
>SJYV01001329.1:695710-720508 GCA_006410875.1 Neotragus pygmaeus | reverse complement strand
CCCCCCCCCCCCCCCCCGACCCCTGGAATTAGCATTTAGACTTCTGTCATCATAGTCATAATTCTGTTGGCTCAAAATTGATTTTGTTTGTCCAGCCGGCATACCATGCCTTGCTTCAGGGTTATCTGTAGCCTGAGAATATTTACCTAAAAAAATGTGTTAATCACTGAGAACTTTTACCAGTGGGATGGATTAAGCTAGTGATAATCTCTTTCCAAATATCAATTTGGGATGCCTCCCCCAGCAGTCAGAAGTGTGTAGGAGCTGTTCTTTATTTTGAATCTCTTTAGTTGAACAGAACAGTTCTGCCCCTCAGACATGCTCTGGTGAAGACCATCCCTGTTACCCTTTAAGTCCTGTGGGCCACCAAGTACCCATCTCCGAGGGACGCATCTCAGAGCTTTCCTTGTTACACATTTTAAAAGCTGTAGGCCACTCCATGGCTGATTTGGCAACAAAGATTTCTGTGACAGGAAATGTTCTGTGTGCTGTTTTCTTTGAGGAAGATGTAATTACTGATTTCCTAGAATGTGAAAATTTTGAGTGACAGTACATACCTTCAAAGAAAATTATGTTTAATCTCAATTTTTGAAGATTTATAATATTTATAATGTATTTACTCTGTAAAAATTATAAGAAAAATAAATCAATCTTTGGTTGTAGCTGGTAAGAATCTGATTTTTAGGGACATCACACTATCTTATAAAGTGTTTCAGTTTTTAAAGTTGATGGAGATTTTTTATGCCCGATTTCATGTATTTTCTTGGATACCAACTGGCTTATCAGGGATGGTTGGTAAAAGTACTTCCTCTTTATGCTTAACAGTGAAAGGTTTACTCACACATAGGTTCCTCTGAGAGGTTCTGGGCTAAGAAATGACTGTAAAGACACTGAGACAGATCAAAAGGTGGCTACGTTGCTGTAGCCTCCTGGGAAAGAAGAGACCAGTCTGCCCACTGGCTTTCAGGAATAATGAGCCTTTGTCAGCAAAATAGTCACCTCCAGAGAGTGCGGGGCCAGTTTCAGAGACAGCGGTGCTGCATGTTGACACTGGGTCAGTAAGACCACGGAACTGCCTGGCCGAGCAGTGTTGAAGGTGAACAGCACAGACATTCCCTGCAGGTGGCCAGCAGTGGCATCTGGTTCAGGCCGGGATGCCTGGCAGCTTCTGGGCTTGCTGAAAAGCACCTCTTTTGCTTCTCCACCTACCTCTCTGCATTTCCCACGGGATGGGCCAGAGAGGCACACTGCACCCCAAGATCTCCTGGTTCCCCCACCTCACTCTGCAGAAAGTGGGACACACAGACGCCAAGGGAGGGAGGTCCTGTGGATGCGTCTGCTCTGCCTGGCGGAGCCTGGACCACCCTCCATGTTCCCCAGGCTCCTGGTTCAGAGTTTGACCACCAGTCTGTTGGCCCGGTCACGTCTGCCGCCCTGGGTTGCCCGAGTCTCTCAGTTCTTTGAGGTGGGGGAAGCCGAGTCCAGAAAGTGGGAACCCCACAGCAGCCCAGCCTCTCTAACGGAGTGCCAACCTGCTTCCTTCCTTGCAGCCACTGTGTCCACATCGTACCAGTAGAGTGTCTACATCCTTTTTTCCTTTGGAGTGAAGGTGAGACACAGTTTTCTATTGTATTTTAAAAACCTAAAATTAATGATTTCTGGAGCAGGAAGCAGATGTCACAGAATCATGACCCTTCAGGTCAGCAGGGGCATTGAAGCTCATCTGGCCCCACCTCTCAGCCGGGATCCCAGGCCTGGTCTTCCAGCCTCGCCCTTACCCCTTCCTGTGGTCACTAGTCCCGCCCCTCATGGACAAGCCCAGGTGACCATTGGCAGCCTCTGTTTGTAGTTCTGCTTTATACCTGGCTGAAACTGGCCTGGTGACACTGGTTACGGTTCTGCTGGAGCTACTCTCCTGCCCCTTTACAACAGATAGTCCTTTAGACCTTTGGACAGTTTCATAGCTCATCAGCCCTCTGACCCTGCCCGTCTGCCCACACCTCAGCCTTCTTCAGGCTAGATGCCTAGTGCCCTTAGTTAGTCCTCCTCCCTTCAGTGTCTGCCAGGGCTGCCCTTCAGAAAGCGACCCAGATTAGCCCATGTTGTTAGCAAGGGGCCATGCCCAGCAACACGGAGCTCAGGTGGCGCTGATGGTAAAGAGCCCGCCTGCCAGTGCAGGAGGTGTGAGAGACACTGGCTCATGCCCTGGGTTCGGAAGATCCCCNCTTCAGAAAGCGACCCAGATTAGCCCATGTTGTTAGCAAGGGGCCATGCCCAGCAACACGGAGCTCAGGTGGCGCTGATGGTAAAGAGCCCGCCTGCCAGTGCAGGAGGTGTGAGAGACACTGGCTCATGCCCTGGGTTCGGAAGATCCCCTGGAGGAGGAAATGGCAACCCACTCCAGTCTTCTTGCCTGGAGAATTCCATGGACAGAGGAGCCTGGAGAGCTACAGCCCATGGGGTCACAAGGGGTCAGACACGACTGAGTGACTGAGCATGCATGCCCAGGAATAGCAGGGGCGGGACTCAGGTGAGACAAATGAGGTGCCCAGGGCACATGCATAAGCTGGCACCACCTGCAGGAGTGTGTGCCACCTCAGGTTTTGTGCCCTCAGACTGGCGCCTGCCTTGGGGGTTGGCCTGACACTAGTGTGGGTCCAGCAGCACTGCTCGCTCCCCTGGACACGTGGGCGGCATTGGCTCAGCAGCTGTGCCCTCTGGTTGGCACATTCAGTCATCAATGAGTCAAGCTCCAGAGCTTGGTTTATCATCAGTTGCTGCCGAAGACTGGTCTCATCACCGGCCTACATGATATGTCTGACAATAAGGCGCTTGGCACTTATCCTTTAAAACTATCTCCCGTATTTTGGACTGTTACAGCTTATTTTGAGATACTATTAATGTAATTTAAATTTGAACTGAAAACTGTTCTGCTCAGTTAACTTTGTCTTAAGCAAAATGGAGAGTATAATGGGCAAAGTAAGTGTGTTGCTTAAAAAAGAAAAAGTCTCCCCCTGTGGTCTTCCATTTGTATCTGGGAGGTGCTGGATAAAGTTCTTGGCTTCTAGCCAGGTGCCAGTACCGACCTTGTTCTGGTCTGTGATGATCCTAGGCCATGATGACTGACCCTCTGGCATGATAGAGGCATCAGGTGTCCTGTAGAGGCTGTGCTTGACGTTTCCTTCTGTCTAGATAGGGTTTCTCTGGTGACTCAGTGGTAAATAATCGGTTTGATTTCTGATGACAATAACTTGAAAATATAAAACTACTGACTCTATTTTGGGATAATGAAACCACTAAGGAATGTTTTTCATTAAAACTTTTGTTTTTAAATGTACATATGTAATATCTCCTGAGCACTGAGGGTTAGGATTTCTTTTTCTTCCAGTGGCTTAATTCCCTCAAGTGGCAGCAAATACTTCTTAAGTGTGCTCAACTTTTTTCCTTCCCACATGCCTAGTGTGCCCTTGAAAAACCACAGCTTATTTTGGTCATTAAATGTGTAATATTTACTTATTGTTGACATTTTACATGCTTGTACAAAAGATGAGTTTTTTTTTATATAATGATGAGACATGAAGAAATGAGAACTGGCTAAGTATAATTCTGCAAATAAACGATTCAAATTTAATTTACATGTAGTAGATATCTCATTTTTGGCAAGTTGGTTGGCAGGTCTTTTCAGCTGGAAATCACAAAAAGAAAAATGTGTAATTAGAAAGCTTATAATGGGTGGACATTTCACCACAATGGGTGAGGGCTCTAGTTTCAAAGAAAACTTAAGACTTAGGGGTTTGAGAATTGGAGTAGACAGATGATCCCAAGAAGGCTGGGGAGAGCCCCGAGGTCTGTAATGTGTTTGTGACCCGGGTCAGAGAAAGTACATGAAACTGTGCAAAGGCTGCCACCACCTGAGCTCCTGGGTGGGGGTGGGAGAGCCTCAGATAGGGAGCCAAGCTGCAGGGAGGGCAGAGTGACCTGAGCATGTTCACAATCCGCTCCAGAAATCACATTATATCAGAATGCTGGGGAGTTCTTCCTTAGCTTTCATTTCCATTGCTTTTAGACTTTTCTTGAATGGGCCAAAGTCAGGTGGGAAGGCTTGCACTTTTGACTTCGGATTTCCCAACAGAAGATGGCAGGAGTGGACGTCGACATTTTAGGAATCAGTGAACTAAAATGGACGGGAATGGGTGAATTTAACTCAGATGACCATTATATCTACTATAGTGGGCAAGAATCTCTTAGACAAAATGGAGTAGCCCACACAATCAACAAAAGAGTCCAAAATGCAGTATGTGGATGCAGTCTCAAAAATGACACAATGATCTCGGTTCGTTTCCAAGGCAAACCATTCAGCATCATAGTAATCCAAGTCTGCCCCAACCACTAATGCCAAAGAAGCTGAAGTTAAATGGTTCTATGAAGACCTACAAGAACTTCAGGAATTAACAAACACCAAAAAAATATGTCCTTTTCACCATAGGGGACTAGAATGCAAAAGTAGGAAGTCAAGAGACACCTGGAGTAAAAGGCAAGTTTGGCCTTGGAGTGCAAAATAAAGCAGGGCAAAGGCTAACAGTTTATTTGCCAAGAAAACACACTGGTCATAACAAACACCTTCTTCTAACAACACAAGAGACAATTCTACACATGGATATCACCAGATGGCCTACACTGAAATCAGATTGATAATATTCTTTGCAGTTGAAGATGCAGAAGCTCTACACAGTCAGCAAAAACAAGACCAGGAGCCGACTGTGGCTCAGATCATGATCTTATTGCCAAATTTAGACTTAAATGAAGAAAGTAGAGAAAACCATTAGGCCATTCAGGTATGACCTAAATCAAATCCCTTATGATTGTACTGTGGAAGTGACAAGTAGATTGAAGGGATTAGATCTGAACAGAGTGCCTGAAGAACTATGGATGGAGGTTTGTGAAACTAAAGGAGATGGTGATCAAAATCATCCCCAAGAAAAAGAAATGTGAAAAGGCAAACTGGTTGTCTGAGGAGGTCTTACAAGTAGCTAAGAAAAGAAGAGAAGTGCCCATTTGAATGCAGAGTTTCAAAGAATAGCAAAGAGAGATAAGAAAGCCTTAAGTGAACAATGTAAAGAAATAAAGGAAAACAATAGAATGGGAAAGACTAGAGATCCCTTGAAGAAAATTAGAGATACCAAAGGAATATTTGATGAAAAGATGGGCACAATAAAGGACCGAAATGGTATGGACCTAACAGAAGCAGAAGATATTAAGAGGTGGCAAGGATACACAGAAGAAGTATACAAAAATGTCTTAATGACCTGGATAACCATGAGGGTGTGATCACTCACCTAGAGCCAGACATCCTGGAGTGTGAAGTCAAGTGGGCCTTAGGAAGCATCACTATGAACAAAGCTAGTGGAGGGGATGGAATTCCAGCTGAACTATTTCAAATCCTAAAAGATAGTTGGTGCTGTTAAAGTGCTGCACTCAATATGCCAGCAAATTTGGAAAACTCAGCAGTGGCCCAGGAAACTGGAAAAGGTCAGTTTTCATTCCAATCCCAAAGAAAGGCAATGCTAAAGAACACACACCATTGCAGTCATTTCACATGCTAGCAAGGTAAGGCTCAAAAATTCAAGCTAAGCTTCAATAATACGTGAATGGAGAACTTCCAGATATACAAACTGGATTTAGCAAAAGCAGAGGAACCAGAGATCAAATGTCCAATATCTGTTGGAGCGTAGAAAAAGCAAGGGAGTTCCAGAAAAAGAGCTACTTCTTCATTGACTAGGTTAAAGCCTTTGACTGTGTAGATCACAAAAAACTAGAAAGTTCTTAAAGAGTTGGGAATACCACACCACCTTATCTGCCTCCTGAGAAACTTGTATATGGGTCAAGAAGCAACAGTTAGAACCAGACATGGAACAATAAACTAGTTTCAAATTGGGAAAGGAGTATATCAAGGCTGTATATTGTCACCCTGCTTATTTAAATTCTATGCAGTGTAAGTGAAGTAGCTCAGTCGTGTCTGACTCTTTGCGACCCCGTGGACTGTAGCCCGCCAGGATCCTCATTCCATGGGATTCTCCAGGCAAGAGTACTGGAGTGGGTTGCCATTTCCTTCTCCAGGGGATCTTCCCAACCCAGGGATCGATCCCGGGTCTCCTGCATTGCAGGCAGACGCTTTATCCTAGTGTAGAGCATGACGAATGCTGGGCTGGATAAAGCACAAGCTGGAAGCTTGCTGGGAGAAGTATCAGTAACCTCAGATATGCAGATAATACTACTATAATGGCAGAAAGCAAAGAGAAACTAAAGAGCCTCTTAACGAAGGTGAAAGAGGGGTGGAAAAGGTGGCTTAAAACTCAAGATTCAAAAAACTAAGATCATGGCATTTGGTCCCATCACTCCATGGCAAATAGAGGGGGAAAAATTGAAAACAGTGACAGTTTATTTTCTTGGGGTCCAAAATCACTGTGGATGGTGACTGCAGCCATGAAATTAAAAGATGTTTGCTCCTTGGAAGAAAAGCTATGATGAACCTACACAGCATATTAAAAAGCAGAGATGTCACTTTGCCAACAAAGGTCCGTCTAGTCAAAGCTATGGTTTTTCCAGCAGTCATATATGGATGTGAAAGTTGGACCATAAAGAAGGATGAAAGTTGAAGAACCGATGCTTTCCAACTCTGGTGCTGGAGAAGACTCTTGAGAGTCTCTTGTCAATCAAGGGATTGATTGACAATCAATCAAACCAGTCAGTCCTAAAGGAAATCAACTCTGAATATTCACTGGGAGGACTGATGCTGAAGCTGAAGCTCCAATACTTTGGTCACCTGATGGGAAGAGCTGACCCAATGGAAAAGACCCTGATGCTGGGAAGGATTGAAGGCGGGAGGAGAAAGGGACGACAGATGATGAGATGGTTGGATGGCATCACCGACTCAATGGACATGAGTTTGAGCAAACTCCAGGAGGTAGTGATGGACAGGGAAGCCCGGCGTGCTGCAGTCTATGGGGTCACAGAGTAGGACACGTCTTAGTGACTGAACAACAGCAACAGCCAGGATGATGCCCTGTGTGTGAAGGTGGCTTAGAGGCAAGTTGTCATGCTTTCTGCTATAGGAATCAGGTTACCTATCTCTACACTATCATCGCTGGGGAAGGCCCACAGAAATGAAGGTGGAGGCGGTCTATGTCACCAATGGGCAAGTGAAAATTAGAGACCGAGGGAGCCAAGATCTTCCTCCAAAACCTGCCTCTCTTCTGAAGACAGACCTCTTTCCTCCTGGTCTTCCTCTGCTAGCCTAAACCCTTGTAGAAAACAGAGCCACATTCCTGGTATGTTGGTCCAAGGGACCAACCCAGCCTCTCTCCCGAACACCACATTTTTCATAGCCTAAATCTGTGGCTTGGACCAGATTTCTTTCGGGCTCTGCTCTGGTTGACCAGCTCCCTGACACGTCCTCCTTAACCTTTCTTAAGGCCGATCCCTCTACCTTCTCACCCTCCTTCCTTCCCCTTCCCCACCCCACCTTTCCCCTCCACCTGAGGTCAGAGCCAGCAGCCTCTGGTGGAGGTGTCTCCGATGAGTTCTCTCGGGGAAATCTTCAGCCCTGGGGCCCTTCTGAGTTCACTCACACGTGGGACTTGGGGACAGAGGCTGGAAGATGAAGAGGGGGGACCCTTTAGGAAAACCATAGAGCTCCAACCCCAAGTAATTCTGTATCCTTGCACTAGGAGACTGTGTTTTCTCCACTTAGCTCATAAAATATGACAAAGAGGAAGGAGCACAGGAGAGGAGGAAAGACACACGAGAAGCTGGGAAGGAGAAGGTGACACGGGATCCGGCAGCCTTGCCTGTCTCCTAGGTTTTCAGTGAGAACTACAGGGATCTCTTGATGAAAGTGAAAGAGGAGAGCAAAAAAGTTGGTTTAAAGCTCAACATTCAGAAAACGAAGATCATGGCATCCGGTCCCATCACTTCATGGGAAATAGATGGGGAAACAGTGGAAACAGTGTCAGACTTTATTTTGGGGGGCTCCAAAATCACTGCAGATGGTGACTGCAGCCATGAAATTAGAAGATGCTTACTCCTTGGAAGAAAAGTTCTGACCAACCTAGATAGTATATTCAAAAGCAGAGGTATTACTTTGCCGACTAAGGTCCATCTAGTCAAGGCTATGGTTTTTCCTGTGGTCATGTATGGATGTGAGAGTTGGACTGTGAAGAAGGCTGAGCGCCAAAGAATTGATGCTTTTGAAGTGCAGTGTTGGAGAAGACTCTTGAGAGTCCCTTGGACTGCAAGGAGATCCAACCANATTGGGTTGTGTGAACTGTGTCTCACATAAAACCTCACTTTGGGATTGCAACAAGCTTGCAGTGAAATAGAACCACAACTTTTTCTGCCCCAACCTGCCCCCCACAGTCTGTTTCTAAGCTGAATCTCCTTTCTTCTGGACAGGCAGAAATACGCTTTTGAACCCCAGCCAGCTTCCTCATCTATTCCTAGTAAGAGCTTGTATGCCCAGTTAATAATCAGAGGGCTTAGTTCCAAATTTGAGAAAACGTTTTGAAGGTTAGCTTGTTCATTCTGTACTTCCAGCTGCAGAAAAGCATTTCCCAATCTCGAGGCTCAGCCCCTGCCTCAGTTTCCCTGTGCTCCCACCCTCAGTGACCTCAGCCTCCTCTGACTTCCTGCCTTTCACAAGCATCATGGAGCCAGGCATCGATTTCCCAGGGATTGTTTGATGTTGCTCTGGACACATCCCCTCTCAAAGCCAGGCACTGGGACCAGAGCTGGGGCTACAAAGAACAAGAGAATAATTTATCAGCCTATTGGAGCTCACAGCTCGAAAGGGTGGCAGGTCTGTGAACTCATAGTTACACTAAAGCCTGCCAGGAGGGACACGAACAGTGATCTCTCTGTCTGAACGTAGGACGGGGCCCCTTCACTCACCAGCTCCCTCCTACTTGTCCCCAGATCTCTCTGAGCCATCCTAGTGGGAGACTTTCCTTGAGCCCCAGGCCTGGGTCTGGTGCCCCTTTCTCCATGCCCCAGAACTCAACTGCAACTTTTGTCCAGGCACCCAGGGGCTCCTGGAGGGCAGGAACCATGGGTGGGGGTCGTATTTGTGTGGCTGTAGCCCAACACACACATAGTAGCTGATGTTGACTTGAATCACTGTGAGAGAGCAGAAGGGAAGGAGCTCAGGTTGGCAGGAAGGGTGGGTGGAGGGGGTTGATTGGAGGCCCCACGAGAGAGCAGCTGCCACCTTGGAAGAGCCTTGGGAAAGGAGTGGGGTTTGAGGTAGGCTGCAGGCATTCTAGGCAGAGGGCGAAATGGAGTACAGGCATCAGCATAGAGGACGCAGATAGAGGATAAGGGGGCCAGAGTACATGTGCTCTGGGGGCTTGGGGGGAGACATTTCTAACCTTATTTCATAAGCCAGCAATTCATGCATGGGGTACTGTTATTGGCCCCCCTTTGGAGAAGGAGATCTGAGGCTCAGAGAGCCGAGAGACTCGGCCAGGTCACTTGACCAACCAGGCAGAGCCAAGTCTTCCCCTCAAAGTGTTACTGAGCAGGACCTGTCTCTTATACACATCTCGTCTCCTGGGACCTTGACTCCCGTGACTTTCTAGGTGCCTGGATCCTCCCCTGCCCCTCCTGCTCCCCTCTCCCCATCCCCGCTTCCCTGGGACAGTTTGGTTCACTCAGGACGGTCCCACCGCACCGACGGGCCCACTGTTCCCAACCTCTTCCCCTTCAAACCTGCCCTGCTTCAGAATACCCCAGGGATCCTGTGGTTACAGTGTGTCCATGAGATTTCCCCACCCCCAACCCCCCACCTGATGATGGTAATAGTAAATGCACTTACTGTTCATCGCTGTGTTGAGCAAGTTCCCAGTGGTATCTCCTTTAGTCCTCACAAGTGATCCTAGAGGTAAGAAGAGTTAGCCCCAGGTTACATGTTAATAAACCAGGGCACAGACAGGTTGAGTAATTGCCCGAGGTCATACAGCTACGAGAGGCAGAGCTGATGTTCAGACTCGGGACTGCCTGACTCCTCTGCTGTACTCTAAGGCACTAAGGGCACAGAAACTCGGGCCCTATCCAAGGAGAGCAACGTTCCCATTTACAGAGGGGCTACGGAGGCCTTGGGAGGGGGTGGTATGTTTTGAAGCTGATGCATTGAGTTGGTGACTGAGGTTCCTCTGTACCCCAGTTTCACCCAAGTGGGCTTTCCAATAGGCCAGTGTCCAGACAGGGAGCTGAGAGACCAAGAGGGGCAGACCTTCACCCTGCCTCATCGCTTTGCACAAGTGCTTTTGGGCTCAGGTTTCCTCACCTCCCATGTCGTGGGCCTCCTATGTGTGGTTGAGCTAAGGTCTGCAAGCTGCACTCTGCTGCAGCTTAGGGAGGGCTGGAGATCACTCACTGCCTCTGTTGTTGCAGGTGTGTGCTTCTTTGGGAGAGGGGTGAACCAGGTGGGCTGATGGGTGTCAGTGCTGGGAGGATCAGACCAAGGGGTGCCTCCTCAAGGAGCGGGGGCAGGCTGAGCTGCTGGTGCCTGGGTGCAGGGATCTCTACAGGGAATAATATAGCAGCCCCTGTATTTCCAAAGGGCTTTGCAATTTGCCAAGTTCTTTCGAATACATCGCATCACATGATTCCAAGTCCAGTGCTCTTTGCTCTTGGCAGTAGCCCAACTTGTATCTCGGGCGGGAATCCCCTCAGCTCACAGCTGGTAGACCATCCTCCAGGAAACCCATCCCATCTATGAATAATCTACAGGACAGGACACTCCTCCTGGGCATTCAGACTCAGGACTGCCTGATTCCTCTGTTGCACTCTAGTGCATTAAGGGCATAGAAACTTGGGCCTTATCCAAGGAGAGCAACATTCCCAGAACCAATGTCTCGGGCTCCTCACACGACCACTGTCGCTGTCTGGAGCCTTCTCCTGCCTTCCCCATAATGGCCCTCCCCAGATCCTATTGTGGCTCTCCTGGACTTATAAGCCTTGTCCTCTCTGGCAGATGTCCTCAGGCCTTCACCTGCCCCTCTCCATCTTCACTGGCCGCTTGGTACTCTCCCTGCAGTGTAGTGTCCTGACCCCGGGGCCTCTACATGTGCTGGGCCAGGCAGCTGCTGCTGCTGCTGCTAAGTCACTTCAGTCGTGTCCAACTCTGTGCGACCCCATAGACGGCAGCCCACCGGGTTCCCCCGTCCCTGGGATTCTCCAGGCAAGAACACTGGAGTGGGGTGCCATTGCCTTCTCTGGGGCCAGGCAGAGTGGTGTACAAATTGGGTTGTGTGAACTGTGTCTCACATAAAACCTCACTTTGGGATTGCAACAAGCTTGCAGTGAAATAGAACCACAACTTTTTCTGCCCCAACCTGCCCCCCACAGTCTGTTTCTAAGCTGAATCTCCTTTCTTCTGGACAGGCAGAAATACGCTTTTGAACCCCAGCCAGCTTCCTCATCTATTCCTAGTAAGAGCTTGTATGCCCAGTTAATAATCAGAGGGCTTAGTTCCAAATTTGAGAAAACGTTTTGAAGGTTAGCTTGTTCATTCTGTACTTCCAGCTGCAGAAAAGCATTTCCCAATCTCGAGGCTCAGCCCCTGCCTCAGTTTCCCTGTGCTCCCACCCTCAGTGACCTCAGCCTCCTCTGACTTCCTGCCTTTCACAAGCATCATGGAGCCAGGCATCGATTTCCCAGGGATTGTTTGATGTTGCTCTGGACACATCCCCTCTCAAAGCCAGGCACTGGGACCAGAGCTGGGGCTACAAAGAACAAGAGAATAATTTATCAGCCTATTGGAGCTCACAGCTCGAAAGGGTGGCAGGTCTGTGAACTCATAGTTACACTAAAGCCTGCCAGGAGGGACACGAACAGTGATCTCTCTGTCTGAACGTAGGACGGGGCCCCTTCACTCACCAGCTCCCTCCTACTTGTCCCCAGATCTCTCTGAGCCATCCTAGTGGGAGACTTTCCTTGAGCCCCAGGCCTGGGTCTGGTGCCCCTTTCTCCATGCCCCAGAACTCAACTGCAACTTTTGTCCAGGCACCCAGGGGCTCCTGGAGGGCAGGAACCATGGGTGGGGGTCGTATTTGTGTGGCTGTAGCCCAACACACACATAGTAGCTGATGTTGACTTGAATCACTGTGAGAGAGCAGAAGGGAAGGAGCTCAGGTTGGCAGGAAGGGTGGGTGGAGGGGGTTGATTGGAGGCCCCACGAGAGAGCAGCTGCCACCTTGGAAGAGCCTTGGGAAAGGAGTGGGGTTTGAGGTAGGCTGCAGGCATTCTAGGCAGAGGGCGAAATGGAGTACAGGCATCAGCATAGAGGACGCAGATAGAGGATAAGGGGGCCAGAGTACATGTGCTCTGGGGGCTTGGGGGGAGACATTTCTAACCTTATTTCATAAGCCAGCAATTCATGCATGGGGTACTGTTATTGGCCCCCCTTTGGAGAAGGAGATCTGAGGCTCAGAGAGCCGAGAGACTCGGCCAGGTCACTTGACCAACCAGGCAGAGCCAAGTCTTCCCCTCAAAGTGTTACTGAGCAGGACCTGTCTCTTATACACATCTCGTCTCCTGGGACCTTGACTCCCGTGACTTTCTAGGTGCCTGGATCCTCCCCTGCCCCTCCTGCTCCCCTCTCCCCATCCCCGCTTCCCTGGGACAGTTTGGTTCACTCAGGACGGTCCCACCGCACCGACGGGCCCACTGTTCCCAACCTCTTCCCCTTCAAACCTGCCCTGCTTCAGAATACCCCAGGGATCCTGTGGTTACAGTGTGTCCATGAGATTTCCCCACCCCCAACCCCCCACCTGATGATGGTAATAGTAAATGCACTTACTGTTCATCGCTGTGTTGAGCAAGTTCCCAGTGGTATCTCCTTTAGTCCTCACAAGTGATCCTAGAGGTAAGAAGAGTTAGCCCCAGGTTACATGTTAATAAACCAGGGCACAGACAGGTTGAGTAATTGCCCGAGGTCATACAGCTACGAGAGGCAGAGCTGATGTTCAGACTCGGGACTGCCTGACTCCTCTGCTGTACTCTAAGGCACTAAGGGCACAGAAACTCGGGCCCTATCCAAGGAGAGCAACGTTCCCATTTACAGAGGGGCTACGGAGGCCTTGGGAGGGGGTGGTATGTTTTGAAGCTGATGCATTGAGTTGGTGACTGAGGTTCCTCTGTACCCCAGTTTCACCCAAGTGGGCTTTCCAATAGGCCAGTGTCCAGACAGGGAGCTGAGAGACCAAGAGGGGCAGACCTTCACCCTGCCTCATCGCTTTGCACAAGTGCTTTTGGGCTCAGGTTTCCTCACCTCCCATGTCGTGGGCCTCCTATGTGTGGTTGAGCTAAGGTCTGCAAGCTGCACTCTGCTGCAGCTTAGGGAGGGCTGGAGATCACTCACTGCCTCTGTTGTTGCAGGTGTGTGCTTCTTTGGGAGAGGGGTGAACCAGGTGGGCTGATGGGTGTCAGTGCTGGGAGGATCAGACCAAGGGGTGCCTCCTCAAGGAGCGGGGGCAGGCTGAGCTGCTGGTGCCTGGGTGCAGGGATCTCTACAGGGAATAATATAGCAGCCCCTGTATTTCCAAAGGGCTTTGCAATTTGCCAAGTTCTTTCGAATACATCGCATCACATGATTCCAAGTCCAGTGCTCTTTGCTCTTGGCAGTAGCCCAACTTGTATCTCGGGCGGGAATCCCCTCAGCTCACAGCTGGTAGACCATCCTCCAGGAAACCCATCCCATCTATGAATAATCTACAGGACAGGACACTCCTCCTGGGCATTCAGACTCAGGACTGCCTGATTCCTCTGTTGCACTCTAGTGCATTAAGGGCATAGAAACTTGGGCCTTATCCAAGGAGAGCAACATTCCCAGAACCAATGTCTCGGGCTCCTCACACGACCACTGTCGCTGTCTGGAGCCTTCTCCTGCCTTCCCCATAATGGCCCTCCCCAGATCCTATTGTGGCTCTCCTGGACTTATAAGCCTTGTCCTCTCTGGCAGATGTCCTCAGGCCTTCACCTGCCCCTCTCCATCTTCACTGGCCGCTTGGTACTCTCCCTGCAGTGTAGTGTCCTGACCCCGGGGCCTCTACATGTGCTGGGCCAGGCAGCTGCTGCTGCTGCTGCTAAGTCACTTCAGTCGTGTCCAACTCTGTGCGACCCCATAGACGGCAGCCCACCGGGTTCCCCCGTCCCTGGGATTCTCCAGGCAAGAACACTGGAGTGGGGTGCCATTGCCTTCTCTGGGGCCAGGCAGAGTGGTGTACAAATTGGGTTGTGTGAACTGTGTCTCACATAAAACCTCACTTTGGGATTGCAACAAGCTTGCAGTGAAATAGAACCACAACTTTTTCTGCCCCCACCTGCCCCCCACAGTCTGTTTCTAAGCTGAATCTCCTTTCTTCTGGACAGGCAGAAATACGCTTTTGAACCCCAGCCAGCTTCCTCATCTATTCCTAGTAAGAGCTTGTATGCCCAGTTAATAATCAGAGGGCTTAGTTCCAAATTTGAGAAAACGTTTTGAAGGTTAGCTTGTTCATTCTGTACTTCCAGCTGCAGAAAAGCATTTCCCAATCTCGAGGCTCAGCCCCTGCCTCAGTTTCCCTGTGCTCCCACCCTCAGTGACCTCAGCCTCCTCTGACTTCCTGCCTTTCACAAGCATCATGGAGCCAGGCATCGATTTCCCAGGGATTGTTTGATGTTGCTCTGGACACATCCCCTCTCAAAGCCAGGCACTGGGACCAGAGCTGGGGCTACAAAGAACAAGAGAATAATTTATCAGCCTATTGGAGCTCACAGCTCGAAAGGGTGGCAGGTCTGTGAACTCATAGTTACACTAAAGCCTGCCAGGAGGGACACGAACAGTGATCTCTCTGTCTGAACGTAGGACGGGGCCCCTTCACTCACCAGCTCCCTCCTACTTGTCCCCAGATCTCTCTGAGCCATCCTAGTGGGAGACTTTCCTTGAGCCCCAGGCCTGGGTCTGGTGCCCCTTTCTCCATGCCCCAGAACTCAACTGCAACTTTTGTCCAGGCACCCAGGGGCTCCTGGAGGGCAGGAACCATGGGTGGGGGTCGTATTTGTGTGGCTGTAGCCCAACACACACATAGTAGCTGATGTTGACTTGAATCACTGTGAGAGAGCAGAAGGGAAGGAGCTCAGGTTGGCAGGAAGGGTGGGTGGAGGGGGTTGATTGGAGGCCCCACGAGAGAGCAGCTGCCACCTTGGAAGAGCCTTGGGAAAGGAGTGGGGTTTGAGGTAGGCTGCAGGCATTCTAGGCAGAGGGCGAAATGGAGTACAGGCATCAGCATAGAGGACGCAGATAGAGGATAAGGGGGCCAGAGTACATGTGCTCTGGGGGCTTGGGGGGAGACATTTCTAACCTTATTTCATAAGCCAGCAATTCATGCATGGGGTACTGTTATTGGCCCCCCTTTGGAGAAGGAGATCTGAGGCTCAGAGAGCCGAGAGACTCGGCCAGGTCACTTGACCAACCAGGCAGAGCCAAGTCTTCCCCTCAAAGTGTTACTGAGCAGGACCCTGTGAGGCCTCCGCAGGATAGAGCCCCACCCATGTCTTATACCTGCCTTTTGTTTGTAGAAAAACCTTAGACAAAGAATAAGCTTCATCAGAGAAGGGAAAATGCAAAAAGAAAGGAAAACAGTCAAGCAAGACAAAACAATAATCAGTTCAGTTCAGTCGCTCAGTTGTGTCCGACTCTTTGCGATCCCATGAATCGCAGCACGCCAGGCCTCCCTGTCCATCACCAACTCCTGGAGTTCACTCAGTCTCACGTCTATCGAGTCCGTGATGCCATCCAGCCATCTCATCCTCGGTCATCCCCTTCTCCTCCTGCCCTCAATCCCTCCCAGCATCAGAGTCTTTTCCAATGAGTCAACTCTTCACATGAGGTGGCCAAAGTACTGGAGTTTCAGCTTCAGCATCATTCCTTCCAAAGAAATCCCAGGGCTGATCTCCTTCAGAATGGACTGGTTGGATCTCCTTGCAGTCCAAGGGACTCTCAAGAGTCTTCTCCAACACCACAGTTCAATAATACTTTAGCCAATAAACAAAGTCAAGGACCTTTAGTTCTTCCTCAAGGACTATGGGGCTTCCTAGGTGGCGCTAGCGGTAAAGAACTTGCCTGCCAATGCAGGAGATGGAAGAAACACGGGTTTGATCTCTGGGTCTGGAAGATCTCCTGGAGTGGCAACCCACTCCAGTATTCTTGCCTGGAGTTGGACACGACTGAGCGATTTAACATACCTGCACAAGGACTAAAGATGATATTCTGTGCATGTCCTTTAGCTGTTTTGCAGTTAACTGTATGCAGCCCACAAGTGCATAGACCCCAGACTAATTGAAACCAGAAGATGATGTTGACTCCCAATTACGTCACCAGCAACCAATCAGAAGAATGTCCGTGAGCCCATCACACCCTTCTCCTTGAATATTATATGATCCCTCACTACCCTTCCTGGGCAGGACACACAGTTTAGGTCACCAGGAGGCCCACGTTCTTCCCAGTGTCCAAAAGGCGGTGTTGAGGGCAAAGTAATAAAACTCTTTCTTTCCACTTCACCCCCAACTCTGTCCCCAAGACTTAATCCGACACCAGTGTACAGAGGCTGAATTTTGACTACAGATGGGTCATGTCCCTGGACTCTGCCTGAGGCTGGCAGCCTGGGTTGGGAGCATCCTGGTGTGTGACTGGCCAGGGCCCTTCCCTCTTGGAGTGAGTTCTGCTCTAGGAGGAGAGAGGGCACAGAGGCCCTTTCACGAGGTGTGACAGTTTACCTACTGTATGGGCTTCCAAGAGGCGGCACGGGGACTCGAGGTGAGGGAAGTCCCGACAGGAACTACCCAGGGAGCAAGTGCATTTGCTTTGGCAGGAATCCAAGCTCCCCAGTTCCCGTGACACTTACCATTCCTTCTCGAAGCTTCTGCATATCTCTTAGGACAGGGCAGGGATGGCCCCTCAGCTGGAACCACAGCCTCTTTTATAGAGAGGATCTCTACTCTCTCTGCCTCATCTCTGTCAACCTCCGAGTGTCAACAGGAGGCCTGAATTCTTCGTATTGCCCGAAATGCCTCCCCTCAATGGTGGGCCACGGGGTGCGGTGAAGAGCACTCCTGCTTTGGTATAGCTGAAGGCGGATGACATTCTCACTTGTCTGGGGGACCCAGTCTGTCCCTGGCACCTAGGCCAATCCACTTACAGGGAGATCTTTGGGTGGTGTCTGTTGCTTTATGTCCCAAGTCTCCAGGTTCCTCTGATGCAAAATGGGGAACATGGTACTTTCCTCATAAGATTGAGGATGGAATGAAGCCACCCATGAAGGCCACCTGGACAGAGCTGTCACTCAGCGAACGCTCAGCGATGTTAGTTTCCTCCTTCACTAGCTCTGCAGACAGATTGGGGCCAGGAGGGAGCAGGGGGCGGTGCTTCGCAGTGGAGCAGGGGGCGGTGCTTCCCGGTGGAGTAGGGGGCGGTGCTTCCCAGTGATGCGGGAGGACTACTCTGGGCAGAAAACTCAAGCGAGGCAGTGGGCAGATTGTTGTCGCTCCAGACACTGCGGTAGCTGCGGCTCCACTTGACACCTTAGGCGTGCAGTAGCACAGGCCTTGCCCTTAGCTAACCTGAGATTCAAGTATTTTTTCACACAATAGAAGCTTATTGAGGGTCTGTCAGCTGCTTAAGCCTGTGCTGGGTGTTGGGGATGCAGTTACCATACCTATCAGTTGCCTCCTCAGTGTGTTTACAGACTGGCTCAGCCACTGTTTGTTTTTCGTTTACTTACAGTTCTAACAAGTTTGTTTAATTAGCTTCCCAGCCTAGGGAAATAACAGATTGAAAAGCTAGAAAGTGACTTCTGTTTGTAGGTCCACTGAAAGCAGCTAGGGATGATAATCAGCTTTCTGTCAGGGAGGAGGGTTCGGAGAAAATAATGCGATGATTCAGGACGGAAATGATCAAAGCGCAGCACAAACGGGACCCTTCGGAGGATGAGCAGGTGCAGAGCGCCTTGAGGCATCGCTCCCCGCGGCAGGCTGGTGGAACAGATGCTCACGGCCGTGACCTGAGTCCCCTCGGAAGAGTTCATTGCCACGAGAGACGCGCCCCTCAGATGGGGTCTCAGGCTCTGTCTGGGGCTATAGCCCCGGCTAGACTGGCAGTGACTTTGTGACTTTAGGTGAATCCTCGAAGCTCTGGCTTCAGTGGGCTCATCTGTGAAATGACGTCTGTAGATGTTTGCTAAGGAGACTTTTAAATCTAAAAGTCTATGTCGGAAAATGATACCTTGATAAAAATGAGGAAGATATCTAGTAAGCATTTTAGAAATATGGCAGTTGAAAATTATTGAGAGACTTAAGGTATTTTAAAACAAGCTATTAGTTATCCAGCAAATTCAGCTATTCAGAAAGAGGCGCCCATGTTTGATGGTCCCGCACAGCCACTTACTAAGCTTTCTGAGTTGCTCCCGTCTCCCCATGGTGATGATGCTCACTGAGAGAGGTTGCGGGCTGCAGCACTGAGTATCAGCTTCCGAAGCCCTGTGCCAAGGGTGCCAGGGTGGGACAGGGACTTGGCGATAGAGACATCTGCAGAACCTGAACACCCCGTTCTCACTTTTCCGATTCCTTCCTGCCCTGTAGCTTGTTCTCAATAACTCTGCCTTCCGGGCCTGCACGTAGCAGTCCAGACAGGTTATCAGTGGAGAAAAAGTGAGAAAAAGGTGGAGACCAGAGAGGAGAGGAGGGAGCAGAAACAGAAGTCCATCCTCCACTGAGAAGCAGACCCCACAGTTTCCAGGGACAGGGGAGGCAAAGGGACAATTGAGCTGTTGAACGGCCTGACTGTTCCCCTCTGCCCTCGGTTGTCCTGCTTCCCCTTTAGCCCTTGCCTCTCTGGCTGCCTGGTTGTGGATCTGGACCTTCTCGCTGGGCTGACGGAGATGCAGGGCCCTGAGTGGAGCCTGCCCCGGCGCCAGCGTCCGTCACACAGCGTTGCTCTTGGGAGTTCTGATTGAGCCGTCCCCGCCGTCCTCCCCCTCCTGCACGCGTCCTCCTCCGGGGCGGGACTTCTCGGTCCCAGCTGCTGGCCACAGTAGCCACCAGGGACAGAGCCAGTGTCCTGGCTCAGCCAGTCTTCATTTCTCCCTGGGCCCATGGCAGCAGTCCCTGACTTTCCCCACGTCCTGGATAAACGCCCCGCGACCTTGGGTGACTCTGCAAGTCGTCTCGCCTTTCCAGTCTGTTTTCCTGCAGGAGTTTAGAGCTAGCAAAGTAAGTTCCTCTGAGTCCCAAGCTCTGCCTCAGGCTCACCGCCCACTGCACACAGGCGTAGGCAGTGTCGAGGGCAAGTCTGGCCTCGGGAGACTCCAGGTCTCATCCAGGCTCCGACGCCCAGAAGTCCCCTGACTTCCTTGAGCGTCCCTGAAAACAAGTTCAAGGGTCTTCACTTTGCGGGGTTGTGGTGAAGAGGAAATGAGCTGCCATCAAAGGCCCAGCACGATGGGCCTTCAGGTTGGCAACCACTGTGGTCACTGCACCAGTCATCAGAGATTTGGGGGCCGACGGACGTCTTGTCCGAGGTCACCAGGTGGCCGGAGCTCCCAGACCACCGCTCTTCCCACCACCTCTCATGTCCCCTGACATCGCCCGCTTTCTAAAAGCAGATCTGTGGGGAGACCGAAAGGAAAGACAAAAGAGAGTGTGTGCTGTGGGCCCCCAGGGGAGGAGGGGTGGCCCCAGGGCACCGGGTGCAGGTAGGGGGCGCCAGAATGAGGGAGAAGGCCCAGAAAATGGGAGAGGGGGATGTTTCCTGCATGGATTCCTCCCACTTCACTTTTGCCGAAGGCCAGCCCAGGGTCCTGTGCTCGCTCAGAGGTGTGACAGGACGGGACTGTGGCCTGGGGTCTCCCTGCCCTCGGGCCGCTTGAACTATGGCCTCTTCCAGGCCCGCCAGCCCGCGGAGAGGCTCTCAGGTGAACAGCCCCAGAGGGGGCTGCTCCCCCAGAATTCACGACCTCCCGGTTTCAAGCAGGAAGCAGCTGCCGGCCACGGGAAGAGGGAGTCCCCTCCCTGGGCCAGCTGCCATGGTTCCCACAGATGCCCAGCCTCCCTGAAGAGCGGTGACACACAGCTGTGGCGTTTGTGTGGTTTGGGGTTTGCACTTCAGCATGTGACTGCTCATGCTTCCTCTAAGTTTTCTTTCCTTTTTTTTGGGTCTTTTTTGTCTGATTCATTGCTGCTGACTCTTGGAGGAGGAAAACAAACAAAAAAAACAATCCCAAACAAAACAGCCCTGGAAGCTATCTGACTTGAGCAGCATTTCACTGCCGTTTAAGCGCCCAGCTGCTGAGCACCAAATCTGTGCTGGGGGCCTTCCACTCATGACTGGATTCTCCTTCACAGCGCCCATGAGGTGGTGGGGACCCCCGTGCAACGAGGCTCAGATAAGTTAAGCAACCTGCAGGTACCGCTAGTGGTAAAGAACCCGCCTGCCCCTGCAGGAGATGCCAGAGACACGGGTTCCATCCCTTGGTCCGGAAAACCCCCTTGTGGAGGGCATGGCAACCCACTCCAGTGTTCTTGCCTGGAGAATCCCACGGACAGAGGAGCCTGGCAGACTGCAGTTCATAGGGTTGCAAAGAGTCAGACGCAACTGAAGTGACCAAGCGTGCCCAGAGCCATCCAGCTGGCAAATAGCAGAGCCAAGCTTCAGTGCTTCTCGGACCCTCTCTCCCGCCTGCCCCCCAGGCCCGGGGAAGGTCAACTCCTCCAGCCCCATCCTCTGTGTGGGATCCAACCCTAAATCATCCAGAAGGATGTCTGAATTGGGTCAACTTGGCCAAAGAAAGCCCCTCCCCTATCAGCCACCACCACAGGGCTTTATGGGTGGGAACACAGGCAGTGTTGCGTGGGAGCTGGTGGTGTGGTCCCAGATTGAGGCACACATTCCCAAGAGCAAATCCCGGCTTCACCCTGCTTCACTCACTGTGCCCCTTGGTTTTCTCAGCTGTGAAAAGAGAATGTATTAGTTCCTTTCTCATAGGATTATGATGCTTACTTGAATGACTGTTAATACTTAAAGTGAGTGAATGACTGAAAGTCACTCAGTCCTGTCTGACTCTTTGTGACCCCCCGGATTATACAGTCCATGGAATTCTCCAGGCCAGAATACTGGCATGGGTAGCCTTTNTTACTTGAATGACTGTTAATACTTAAAGTGAGTGAATGACTGAAAGTCACTCAGTCCTGTCTGACTCTTTGTGACCCCCCGGATTATACAGTCCATGGAATTCTCCAGGCCAGAATACTGGCATGGGTAGCCTTTCCCTTCTCCAGGGGATCTTTCCAACCCAAGTCTCCGGTATTGCAGGTGGATTCTTTACCAGCTGAGGCACAGGGAAGCCCAATACTTAAAGTGCCCAGCCCTTAATAAGAGGTACTTGCTGTTACTATTCAAATCAGCCCCAAATAGGACTCTGCTCAGTGCTGAACGCTAGAGAGAAAGGCCCGAGGGGCCCTGGAGTGGGAGTTTATGATCCAGTCGTGGAGACAGGACTCCACCTAAGGAAGATTGACTAACAGCTTGGAGCACTGTGAAATTAGTGGCCAGTGGCTGTACACAGAGGCCTGGATGCTGAGTCCAGGGACATGTCACGAGAGGGATGTCTCAGCCTGAGTGGGGTAGAGGAGAAGACTGGGGCCTGGACAGTGGGGACATGGGGATTGCCTTTGTCACTTATCCCAGTGGCCCTCGACCGAATCCTGCATCAGAATCACCCAAGATGGTTGAAATGCAGGTTCCTGGGCCCTGCTCCTGACATTTTCTGATTCTGCAGAGCAGAGCTGAAGAATGTACATTTTAATAGAGGTTTGCCTCCCCTGGAATTCTGATGCAGATGATCTGTGACCACTTTTTGAGACAGGCTGTTTCCAGGGACACCAGCTCCTTGAGCTAAGTCACCTTAAGTGAAGTGACGCTGTTGCTCAAGCCCGCTAAGCGTTCCCACTCCCTTCTTGGGGTTCCTGCTGGGCGGAAGGGTGCCCTCGATCACTTGCCTACTCCCCACATGAAGGTGCCACCCCTACCCCCAATCAGCCATGTGCTTTCCCCGCTTTCCCAGGGGGGAGCCCACTAAGATGCATAGCGGTTGGAGGACCACACCGCCCAGAGNCGGAAGGGTGCCCTCGATCACTTGCCTACTCCCCACATGAAGGTGCCACCCCTACCCCCAATCAGCCATGTGCTTTCCCCGCTTTCCCAGGGGGGAGCCCACTAAGATGCATAGCGGTTGGAGGACCACACCGCCCAGAGCCTGTCCTCCCCAGAGCGGGCCCATTATGCCCCCTGGCTCCTCACAGCAGAGGGTGGGGTAGGCGACCTTTCCGCAGGTGGGGACTCTGAAGCCCAGAGGAGTCCGGCACTGCCTCAAGTCCCCAGAACCCAAGGCAAAGCCTGGACTTAGAGTTATGGCTTCTGTCACCACAGGCTCCCAAAGGGCAGCTCTCCCTTCCCACAGGCCCGGAGGCCCTGGCAACCCAGCCACCCTGAGTGTAGGGAGAGGACTGTCCCTCCCAGTTTACGAGCACCTATTCTCTTCTGAGAACGCGCTGGAGGGAAGAGTGGGAGACTCACCCATCGGGACGATGCACACCAAGCAGGCCAGGAGTCGGAAGGACCCTTCCATGCTGTGAGGTCAGGAGACCCCGGCTGGCCCCACACTCAGCCAGGTCCCTGGTGAGACCCCTCCTTGGCATGGGTGTGAGGGGGAAGGAAGGTGGGAGGCGGTGGGCGGTGTGCCCGGGTCTGCACCCAGCAGGGCTCTGCAGGCGCCGGAGGAACTGAGAGGCAGCCAGGCGGGCCCAAGCATGATTAACTGAGACCCGTGGGGTTTAGTCATGTGGAAAACCAAGAGGGGAACCACTCGGATGATTTTCCAGGATGGGAAACAGAGAAGTGGATACGGAAGATGCAGGAGACTTTTCTGTGGCCACTGTTCCTTTGGCAAATCTACTGTTCTTATACTTGCTTCTTTCTCTCCCTCTTGCCCTCTCCTTGCCTCCTTCTTCCTTATTCTACCCCTTCCCGCATTTTTAGTGTGCCAGGAAGAGTTTTCATCTTGGTGAAGCTTCCTGGACAGCTCAGTTGGTTAATAACCTGCCTGCAATGCAGGAGACCCTGGTTTGATTCCTGGGTTGGGAAGATCCACTGGAGAAGGGATAGGTTNGCAAAGAGTTGGACACGACTGAAGTGACTTAGCAGCAGCAGCAGGGTGAACATTTCAATATTTTAAAAAAGGAAGACAAAGATGATGAACTGGGAGAAAAAAAGCAGGAGACCACATGCAACCAAAGTTATAAACTGATGAGTCAGAGAGACCCATGGTTTCCATACCAGCTCCAATATCAGAACTCAACCCATAATCAAAAAGGGAAACCTGAGAATCCACACAATTCTGGGAACAGAGCATCAGACTGAAGTTTAACATTCTGAGAGAAATTTTAGATTGATCGGTCTCTTCTCTGGGTGCAGCAGACCTGGGTAAGGCATAGGCCCTCTTGGAGGAGGTCGCCATTAACCCCGCCATAGAGCCACCAGAGCTTACACAGGGAAACAGACTCTTGGAAGAAACAAACAGAACCTTGTGTGCACCAGGACCCAGGAGAAAGGAGCAGTGACCCCACAGGAGACTGGCAGACGCATGGGTGGGCGGTGGCCTGCTGCAGGGTCGGGGGCACTGAGTGCAGCAGACCCCCTTCTGAAAGAGGTCCCCATTATCTTCATTCAGTTTAGTTCAGTTCAGTCACTCAGTCGTGTCCGACTCTGCGACTCCATGCATCGCAGCATGCCAGGCCTCCCTGTCCATCACCAACTCCCAGAGTTCACTCAAACTCATGTCCATCAACTCGGTGATGTCATCCAGCCATCTCATCCTCAGTCATCCCCATCTCTTCCTGCCCCCAATCCCTCCCAGCATCAGAGTCTTTTCCAATGAGTCAACTCTTCGCATGAGCTGGCCAAAGTATTGGAGTTTCAGCTTCAGCATCAGTCCTTCCAAAGAAATCCCAGTGCTGATCTCCTTCAGAATGGATTGGTTGGATCTCCTTGCAGTCCAAGGGCTTCTCAAGAGTTTTCCCCAACACCACAGTTCAAAAGCATCAGTTCTTCNGAAAGGCTACCCATGCCAGTATTCTGGCCTGGAGAATTCCATGGACTGTATAATCCGGGGGGTCACAAAGTCAGATGAGGTCAAGTGACTTTCACTTTACTTTTATATAGGTGTTAAAGTGATTATTATTGGTGGAAGGAAAAAATTGTCTCCAAAATGTAAACCTCACTGACAATGGTTGCATGCAGCGTGCAGCTGCTGACAAGCAGCATAAATGGGAAATAGTAAAATCATTAAGCAAATCAGCCCTTGTCAGAACAATCAGAACATCAACATGCCAGGTTAAAATATCCTATGACAGGGGCAGAGTCTCGGTATCTGTTGCAAGGAGACAGTAAGGAAATTGGACAAAAATGTGGACAGACAAGGGGTGGGCAAGGATGAGCCAGTCGCTGAGTAGGAGGAGATATTTTTGTTCAGAGAAAGGTTGACCTGTTGGGAAAAAAGCGGTTCCCAAATACAATGGATTAAGAAAGAGAGAAGGCAACAGCTCTCCCATGTATCAGTCCCAAGGCGAGCTGCTTTGTCGGTGGGTGCCCTGGTTTCTCATGGTCATTCAGAGATCTAGGTTCTTTCATATTGTGACTCTGCTACCCACCCA
>SJYV01001329.1:684270-695666 GCA_006410875.1 Neotragus pygmaeus | reverse complement strand
GTGAAGTCGCTCAGTCGTGTCCAACTCTTAGCGACCCCATGGACTGCAGCCCACCAGGCTCCTCCGTCCATGGTGTTTTCCAGGCAAGAGTACTGGAGTGGGGTGCCATCGCCTTCTCCGAGGCCAGGAGTAGGGGATGGTTTTAACAAAAGCACTTGAGGAGGAGTGGGAGGATTGTATACACACGCAGACACATTATGTATACTATGTAACATATATACATATATATCTGACTTATAGATGTACATATACACAGTAGCTGCTCAGTTAAACGGTGCTTCATGTTTATGTTTGTGTTATTGGATGGTAGGCTGACGCTGCCTTCTCCCCGTCTGTCTGGGTTGGCCATTTGTGGCTTATAATTAGAGTGACTGTATCATTTATTATCCAAACTGGGATACTTTTGTCTGGGACAATTGCTAAACTGTTGGGACCATCTGCATTAAAGTCATAAACTGGGCTGTCCTAGGTAAACCAGGTGTGTTGCCACTTGTTTAGCCACATCCTGTACTATGAATTTCTTGGCAGAGTATCTCGAGGGCTTTTGGCTTTATATACAGATACGGGGGGTGTGGGAGTGGAGGATGGGGGCAGGCCTTGGTGTTCCCAGTTATCAAAGGCAGAATTTTGCTCCTTTTGTTCTGAGTTCCTTTGCCCTGGTTTCCCCGGAGGGATTTGGGGTGTATGTGCATAGGTCTCTGAGGCTGAGCTGCAAGTCAGTACCAGTGTCCTCATAACTGAGCAAAGGGTGAAAGTGTGTGACTCAGGGGCCATGTGCTTTATATGCCCCATGCTGCTGCTAAGTCACTTCAGTCGTGTCCAACTCTGTGCGACCCCATAGACGGCAGCCCACCAGGCTCCCCCATCCCTGGGATTCTCCAGGCAAGAACACTGGAGTGGGTTGCCATTTCCTTCTCCAATGCATGAAAGTGAAAAGTGAAAGTGAAGTTGCTCAGTCGTGTCCAACTCTTCATGACCCCATGGGCTGCCGCCTACCAGGCTCCTCTGCCCGTGGGATTTTCCAGGCAAGAGTACAGGAGTGGGTTGCCATTGCCTTCTCCGATATGCCCCATAATCTTGTGCAATATATAACCTACACAACTCTTATGTGGCCACCGTGTGTGAATGCCTGGGAGAAGGTAAGGAAGGGTTAGTGTATGAAATCAGGGTTGTTTCCGGGGAGCTTTAGAGCCTTCTGCAATCTGAGACTCTTAATCAGGTTTAATCTGGTCAAAGTGAATCCCTAGCTGGTTCCTAGCTCAGTGGAACCAGGGTGTAAACCTCAGGAATGGGGGTGAGTGAAAATACAGCGGCCAGGAGGAAAGGTAAGAGGAACGAGCAGGAATTTCCAGTGGAAGGACCCAGGGTTACAGACTGTTAGGAATTTCTTATTCCTTAGCACCTACTTATTCCCTGCCTACCTCAGCTGAGTGAGATGCCAATTCAGGGAACACAGGACAGAGTCGCTTGCAAGTCCTAGATGGCCAGGAAGCTAGGGAAGCCAAATCAGGTCTCTGCCTCCAGGCTTCCAGGGAGGAGGGCATGGTGTAAGGAGCTGGAGCATGGGCGCTGGTCTGTGAGCCCAGCACTCACCACTGTGGCGCAGGGAGGAGGGGCAGAAAGCCTGGTTTCTTCTGTGATTCTATCAGGGTAAGTGAGTCCACGTCTTACTGCTGGTTCTGAATGAAGAGGAGGGACTTGTCCTTCCTTTCCATGTGCTCCTTCCATTTCCTCTTCTCTGGAAAGCACAGTTATCTTCCTCTTTCTGTACCATTGCCCACCTCTACCCTCTAGCCATGGGGGGAAGGCAGTGTGGTATCCAGCAGTAACACAGCTTCTGCAGCAGACGGTGCTGCGGCTGAGCCCCAGCTTTGTTACCAAATCACAGTGGAACTTTGGACAATCGCTGATTTTCTATATGGTAATAGTGGCTTCTCACGCTGCTGCTGCAAGGACCACAGGGTGAAGTTTATGAGGGACAAAAATGGCTCATAGGAGGAACCCAACTAATCTTCAGAAAGGCCCAGTGTAATTTTTTTGTTTTGGAGCTCACATATGTAGAATACACATCCTTTCAGGTTCTGATGAGAAAACAGCAGATAGTAGTGGAGAAGGAAATAGCAACTCACTCCAGTACTTTTGCCTGGAAAATCCCATGGATGGAGGAGCCTGGTAGGCTACAGTCCATGGGGTCACAAAGANTACTTTTGTCTGGGACAATTGCTAAACTGTTGGGACCATCTGCATTAAAGTCATAAACTGGGCTGTCCTAGGTAAACCAGGTGTGTTGCCACTTGTTTAGCCACATCCTGTACTATGAATTTCTTGGCAGAGTATCTCGAGGGCTTTTGGCTTTATATACAGATACGGGGGGTGTGGGAGTGGAGGATGGGGGCAGGCCTTGGTGTTCCCAGTTATCAAAGGCAGAATTTTGCTCCTTTTGTTCTGAGTTCCTTTGCCCTGGTTTCCCCGGAGGGATTTGGGGTGTATGTGCATAGGTCTCTGAGGCTGAGCTGCAAGTCAGTACCAGTGTCCTCATAACTGAGCAAAGGGTGAAAGTGTGTGACTCAGGGGCCATGTGCTTTATATGCCCCATGCTGCTGCTAAGTCACTTCAGTCGTGTCCAACTCTGTGCGACCCCATAGACGGCAGCCCACCAGGCTCCCCCATCCCTGGGATTCTCCAGGCAAGAACACTGGAGTGGGTTGCCATTTCCTTCTCCAATGCATGAAAGTGAAAAGTGAAAGTGAAGTTGCTCAGTCGTGTCCAACTCTTCATGACCCCATGGGCTGCCGCCTACCAGGCTCCTCTGCCCGTGGGATTTTCCAGGCAAGAGTACAGGAGTGGGTTGCCATTGCCTTCTCCGATATGCCCCATAATCTTGTGCAATATATAACCTACACAACTCTTATGTGGCCACCGTGTGTGAATGCCTGGGAGAAGGTAAGGAAGGGTTAGTGTATGAAATCAGGGTTGTTTCCGGGGAGCTTTAGAGCCTTCTGCAATCTGAGACTCTTAATCAGGTTTAATCTGGTCAAAGTGAATCCCTAGCTGGTTCCTAGCTCAGTGGAACCAGGGTGTAAACCTCAGGAATGGGGGTGAGTGAAAATACAGCGGCCAGGAGGAAAGGTAAGAGGAACGAGCAGGAATTTCCAGTGGAAGGACCCAGGGTTACAGACTGTTAGGAATTTCTTATTCCTTAGCACCTACTTATTCCCTGCCTACCTCAGCTGAGTGAGATGCCAATTCAGGGAACACAGGACAGAGTCGCTTGCAAGTCCTAGATGGCCAGGAAGCTAGGGAAGCCAAATCAGGTCTCTGCCTCCAGGCTTCCAGGGAGGAGGGCATGGTGTAAGGAGCTGGAGCATGGGCGCTGGTCTGTGGGCCCAGCACTCACCACTGTGGCGCAGGGAGGAGGGGCAGAAAGCCTGGTTTCTTCTGTGATTCTATCAGGGTAAGTGAGTCCACGTCTTACTGCTGGTTCTGAATGAAGAGGAGGGACTTGTCCTTCCTTTCCATGTGCTCCTTCCATTTCCTCTTCTCTGGAAAGCACAGTTATCTTCCTCTTTCTGTACCATTGCCCACCTCTACCCTCTAGCCATGGGGGGAAGGCAGTGTGGTATCCAGCAGTAACACAGCTTCTGCAGCAGACGGTGCTGCGGCTGAGCCCCAGCTTTGTTACCAAATCACAGTGGAACTTTGGACAATCGCTGATTTTCTATATGGTAATAGTGGCTTCTCACGCTGCTGCTGCAAGGACCACAGGGTGAAGTTTATGAGGGACAAAAATGGCTCATAGGAGGAACCCAACTAATCTTCAGAAAGGCCCAGTGTAATTTTTTTGTTTTGGAGCTCACATATGTAGAATACACATCCTTTCAGGTTCTGATGAGAAAACAGCAGATAGTAGTGGAGAAGGAAATAGCAACTCACTCCAGTACTTTTGCCTGGAAAATCCCATGGATGGAGGAGCCTGGTAGGCTACAGTCCATGGGGTCACAAAGAGTCAGACATGACTGAGCAACTTCACTTTCATGCATTGGAGAAGGAAATGGCAACCCACTCCCGTGTTCTTGCCTGGAGAATCCCAGGGGTGGAGGACCCTGGCGGGCTGCTGTCTATGGGGTCGCACAGAGTCGGACACAACTGAAGTGACTTAGCAGCAGCAGCAGCAGCAGTGCAACATAGATACCTATGAGAGGTCAAAATGATTTCAAGCACTTTAGAAATATTTAGCAAACTAATGAACAAACACATTGTCTCATTCAAAGCAAGTCCTCTGAGAAACTGGACAAGTGTTCATTGTTAGCTTTGGCTGTTTGAGATGCAACACAATTTAAAAAAATATCAGTATATAACCAGTCCATCCTAAAGGAAATCAGTCCTGAATATTTATTGGAAGGACTGATGCTGAAGCTGAAACTCCAATCCTTTAGCCACCTGATGCAAAGAATTGACTCACTGGAAAAAACCCTGATGCTGGGAAAGATTGAAGGCAGGGGGAGAAGGGGACGATAGAGAGTGAGATGGTTGGATGGCATCCCCAACTCAATGGACTTGAGTTTGAATAAACTCCAGGAGTTGGTGATGGACAGGGAAGCCTGGCATGCTGCAGTCAACGGGGTTGCAAAGAGTCAGACACGACTGAGCGACTGAACTGAACTGAACTATGATAACAGGACTTATCCCTGTCCTATTCTGCCTGCCCAGTACCTACCCCGCCCCCGCCCAAGTTTCCCTCTTCTCCTGCTCTCCTTTCCCAGCAGCTCCGCCAGCATCCCTGATCTCAAAGTTGTGCTTTCTGCCTGGTCTGCACTCCCAGTCTATGCTTCTTTTCGACTCTGTGCTTTTGAAACTATCCTTCCTCAGAGAGGCATTGCCAACGGACGTATAAAGCAGGGTTCATACACCATCTGCAAAAGGCTTCATGTATTTCAAATTATTGGGCAGAAATGCGTTCTTTAATAATCAATAATGGGAAAACCAGCTAAGTCAATACTGGGGAAACCATTTGGATAAAAAAAAATAAAGCTGGATAGTGTCTTTAATTCTTTTTTTTTCTTTTTAAAGTGAGTTGATTTTTGTATGTTTCAGGGGTATAACATAGTGATTCACATGTTACAGTTTTAATATTACATGAAACTGAAACATTGACTTTGCATCTTACAATTTCAATATTAGATTCCATTCATAATTATTATAAAATATTGGCTACATTCCGTGTGTTGTAGCTCATTTATTTTACAATAGTGGTTTTTACTTGTTATTTCCCTGTCTCTGTCTTGCTTCTCCTTTCCTTCTTCCCACTGGTTACCACTGGTTTGTTCTTTCTATCTGTGAGTCTGTCTTTTTTATGTTCATATTTTGCTTTTAAGATTCCACATATAATCGGCATCAAATAGAATTTGTCTTTCTTTGTCTAACATCACTAGGCATAATACATTCCAAGTCCATCCATATTGTTGCAAATGAAAACTTTCATTCTTTTTTTTTGTGGCTGAGCAGTATTCCATTGTGTGCGTGTGTGTATGTGTGTATATATATATATATATATACACACCACATCTTTTTATCCATTTATCTGTTGATGAACCCTTAGGTTACTTCCATATCTTGGTTATGGTAAATAATGCTGCTGTGGACACTGGTATGTGAATATCTTTTGGTATTTATGTTCTTCTTTTCTTTAGCTGTATACCCAGGAGTGGAATTGCTGGATCAACTCCAGTAATTAGTAGTTCCATTTTTAGTTTATTGATAGTAAAGGACACGGAAACCTGGCATGTGTAGTCCCTGAAGTCTCAAAGAGTTGGACAGGACTAAGCGGCTGAACAACAGTGAACATTGACATTTTAAGAATCAATCAACTAAAGTGGGTGGGAATGGATGAATTTAACTCAGATAACCATTATATCTACTACTAAGGGCAAGAATCCCTTAGAAGAAATGAGGTAGCCCTCATAGTCAACGAAAGAGTCCAAAAAGCACTTGTGTGCAATCTCAAAAATGACAGAATGATCTTGGTTCGTTTCCAAGGCAAACCATTCAACATTGTAGTAATCCAAGTCTATGTCCCACCACTAACGGTGAAGAAGCT
Organism: Neotragus pygmaeus; assembly: GCA_006410875.1. Lineage (NCBI taxonomy): Eukaryota > Metazoa > Chordata > Mammalia > Artiodactyla > Bovidae > Neotragus > Neotragus pygmaeus. Next base: position 689,569 of record SJYV01001329.1, on the reverse strand, counting down.
GAAGTTGAACAGTTCTATGAATACCTACAAAACCTTCTAGAACTAACAGCAAAAAAGTCCTTTTAAACATAGGGGATTGGAATGAAAAATTAGAAAGTCAAGAGATACCTGGAGTAACAGGCAAGTTTGGCCTTGGAGTACAGAATGAAGCAGGCCAAAGGCTAACAGGGTTCTCTTTGCCAAGAGAACATACTTGTCATAGAAAGCACCCTCTTCCAACAACACAAGAGACAGTTCTACGCATGACATCACCAGATGGTCAATACTGAAATCAGATTAATGATGTTCTTTACAGCCGAAGATGGAGAAGCTTTCAAGACTGGGAGTTGATATAGCTGAGATTATGAATTATTATTGAAAAATTCAGACTTACATTGAAGAAAGTATGGAAAACTACTAGGCCATTCAGGTATGACCTAAATCAAATCCCTTATGATTATACTGTGGAAGCAGCAAACAGATTCTAGGGATCAGATATGATAGACAGAGTGCCTGAAGAGTTATGGATGGAGGTTTGTAACTTTGTGCAGGAGGTGGTGACCAAAATCATCGCACAGAAAAAGAAATGCAAGAAGACAAAATGGCTGTCTGAAGAGATCTTAAAAATAGCTGAGAAAAGAAGAGAAGTGAAAGGCAAAGGAGAAAGGGAAATATATATCCAACTGAATCCAGAGTCCCAAGGAATAGCAAGGAGAAATAAGAAAGCCTTCTTACGTGCACAATGAAAAGAAATAGAGGAAAACAATAGAATAAGAAAGACTAGAGAGCTCTTCAAGAAAATTAGAGATATGCAAAGATGGGCTCAATAAAGGACAGAAACAGTAAGGACCTAACAGAAACAGAAGGGATTAAGAAAAGGTTGCAAGAACACACAGAAAACCTATCAATAAAAGGTCTTAATGACCCAGATAACCATGATAGTGTGGTCATTCATCTAAAGCCAGACATCCTGGAAGTCAAGTGAGCCTTGGGAAGCATATTACTAACAAAGCTAGTAGAGGTGATAGAATTCCAGCTGAGTTATTTCAAATCCTAAAAGATAGATGGTGTTGTTAAAGTGCTGCATTCAATATGCCAGCAAATTTGGAAAACTCAGCAGTAGCCACAGGACTGGAAAAGGTCAGTTTTTATTTCAATCCCAAAGAAGGATAATGTCAAAGAATGCTCAAACTACCATCCAATTGCACTCATTTTACATGCTCACAAGGTAATTCTCAAAATCCTTCAAGGTAGGCTTCAATAGTACATTAACCAAGAACTTCCAGATATACAAGCTGGATTTAGAAAAGACAGAAATCAAATTGCTAACATCTGTTGGATCATAGAAAAAGCAAGAGAATTCCAGAAAAACATCTACTTCTGTTTTATTGATTATGCCATAGTCTTTGACTGTGTGGATTACAATAAACTGGAAAATTCTTTAAAAGATGGGAATACCAGACCACTGTACCTGCCTCCTGAGAAATCTGTATCCTGGTCAAGAAACAACAGTTAGAACTGGACATGGAACAACAGATTTGTTCTAAATAGGGAAAAGAGTATGTCAAGGTTGTATATTGTCACCTTGCTTATTTAACTTATATACAGATTATATCATGCAAAATACTAGGCTGGATGAATCACAAACTGGAATCAAGATGGCTGAGAAATATCAATAACCTCAGATGTGCAGATGATACCACCCTGACAGAAAGCAAAGAGGAACTAAAGAGCCTCTTGATGAAGGTGAAAGAGAATGAAAAGGCTGGCTTAAAACTCAACATTCAAAAAATGAAGATCATGGCATCTGGTCCTATCACTTCATGGCAAATAGATGGGGAAACAATGGAAAAAGTAACAGACTTTATTTTCTTGGGCCCCCAAATCACTGTTGATAGTAACTGCAGGCAAGAAACTAAAAGACTCTTTCTCTTTGGAAGAAAAGCTATGACAAACATAGACAGTGTATTAAAAAGCAGAGACAAAACTTTGCTTACAAAGGTCTGTTTATCCAAAGCTATGTTTTTTCCAGTTTTTCATGTTTGGATGTGAGTTGAACCATAGAAAAGGCTGAGCACTGATGAATAGATGCCTTTATACTGTGGTGTTGGAGAAGACTCTTGAGAGTTCCTTACACAGCAAGGAGATCAAACCAGTCAATCTTAAAGGAAATCAACCTTGAATATTCATTGGAAAGACTGATGCTGAAGCTCCAATACTCTGACCACCCGATATGAAGAGCCAACTTGCTGGAAAAGGCCCTGGTGTTGGGGAAGATTGAGGGCAGGAGGAGAAGTGGGCAACAGAGCATGAGCTGGTTGGATGGCATCACCAACTCAATGGACATGAGTTTGAGCCAGCTCCAGCAGAGAGTGAAGGACAAGGAAAACTGGCATGCTGTTTTCCATGGGGGTCACAAAGAGTTGGACATGACTTAGAGAGACTGAACACTGTACGAGGGTCCTCTCTTCTCCATATCCTTGACAACATTTGCTATTTGTGGTCTTTTTGATGATAAGCATTCTGGCATATATAAGGTGTTATCTCATTTTGATTTGCATTTTTCTGTTGCTTAGCAATGTTGAGCATCTTTTTATGTGCCTGTTAACCATCTATGTGTCTTATTTGGGAAAAAAAAATGTCTATTTAGGTCTTCTACCCATTTTAAAATCCTTATTCCTGTACCATACTATTGTTTTTATTTATTTATGTTTATTTTTTGCCATACCATACCATTCTGCATGCAGGATTATTTTTAGTTTTTTGTTTTTTGATGTTGTGTTGCAGGAGCTGTTTATATATTTTGGATTAACCCCTTACCAGTTAAATCATTTGCAAATATTTCCTCCCATTCAGTAGGTTGTCTTTTCAAGTTGTCAGTGGTTTCCCTTGCTGTAAAAAACTTTCAAGTTTAAGGAGGTCCCATATCTTTGTTTTTGCTTTTGCTTTCTTTGCCTTAGGCAACAGGTCCGAAAGAATATTGCTATGATATACGTCAAAGGGTGTTCTGACTATGTTTTCTCCTAGGAGTTTTATGGTTTCCAATCTTACATTTAGGTCTTTAATCTATTATAAGCTTATTTTTGTGTATGGTGTTAGAAAATGTCTAATTTCATTCTTTTAGATATAGCTGTCTAGTTTTCCCAGCAACATTTATTGAAAAGACTATCTTTTCTCTTGCTTCCTTTTGTCATGGATTGACCATGAGTGGGTGGGTTTATTTCTGGGTTCTTTATTCTGTTCCCTTGATCTATGTGTCTGGTTTTGTTCCTGTACCATACTATTGTTTCTATTTATTTACTGGCCACACCATACTGCATGCAGGATCTTATTTCCCCAACCAGGAATCAAACCTATGCCCCCTTGCAGCTGAAGCATGGAATCTTAACCACTGGAGTGCCAGGGAAGTCTCTGTACCATACTGCTTTGATTGCTGTAGCTTTTTAGTATAGTCTGAAGACAGAGCATATGATATCTCCAGCTCTCTTCTTCTCTCTTAAGATCGTTTTGGCTATTCTAGATCTCTTGTGTTTTCATACAAATTTAAAAAGTCATTTGTTCTAATTCTGTGAAAAATGACATTGGTATTTTGATAAAGGCTGTAGATTGCATTGAGTAGTCATTTTAACAGTATTAATTCTTCCACTTCAAGAACATGGTATATTTTTCCATCTGAGTGTCATCTTCAATTTCTTTTATCAGCATCTTATAGTTTTCAGATTATAGGTCCTTTATGTCCTTAGGTATTTATTCTTAGGCATTTTATTCTTTTTGATGCAATATAAATGGGATTGGTTCCTTAATTTCTCTTTCTGATAGTTCATTGTTAGTCTATAGAATGCAACAGATTTTCGTATATTAATTTTGTATCCTGTAACTTTACCAAACTCATTGGCGAGCTGGAGTAGTTTTTTGATGGCATCTTTAGTATTTTCTATGTGTAGTGTCATTTCACCTGCAAGCAGTGACAGTTTTTCCTCTTACTTTCTGATTTGGATTTCTTTTTTTCTTCTTCTTCTTGTCTGATTGCAGTGGCTAGGACTTCCAACACTATTATGAATAAAAGTGGCCAGAGTGAGAATCTTTGTTTTGTTCCTAATCTTAGAGGAAATGCTTTCAGCTGTTCACCACTGAGTATGATGTTAGCTGTGGGTTTGTGGTTGTCATATATGGCTTTCATGAACTCCAGGAGTTGGTGATGGACAGGGAGGCCTGGCGTGCTATGGTTCATGGGGTCACAAAGTGTCGGACATGACTGAACTGAACTGCACTGATGCTGAGGTATGTTTTCTCTATGCCCACTTTCTGGAGAATTTTCTGTCATAAATGGATGTTGAATTTTGTCAAAAGCCTTTTACTTTACATCTGCTGAGATCATCATATGATTTTTATTCTTCAGGTTTTATATCACACACACAATGATTGATTTGCAGATATTGAAAAATCCTTACGTCCCTGGGATAAAACCCCATTGGATCATGGTGTATGATCCTTTCACTGTATTGTTGGATTTGCTTTGCTAATGTTTTTTGAGGAGTTTTGCATGTCTGCCCATCAGTGATATTGGCCTGCAATTTTCTTTTTTGTGATATCTTTGTCTGGTTTTGATATCATGGCCATTCTGACTTTGTAAATTCAAAAGTGTTCCTTCCTCTGCATTTTTTGAAATGGTTTCAGAAAGATAGGTGTTAACTCCTCTCTAAATGTTTTGTAGAATTCATCTGTAAAGTCACCTGGTCCTGTACTTTTGTTTCAAAGTTCAAAGTGAAAGTTGCTCAGTTGTGTCTGACTCTTTGGGACCCCATGGACTACACCAGTCCATGGAATTTTCCAGGCCAGAATACTGGGGTGGGTAGCCCATTTTCCTTCTCCGGGAGATCTTCCCAACCCAGGGATTGAACCCAGGTCTCCTGCATTGCAGGTAGATTCTTTACCAGCTGAGCCACCAGGGAAGCTCAGGATCAGTTCAGGCTCTCAGTTGTGTCCAACTCTTTGCGACCCCATGAATCGCAGCACACCAGGCCTTCCTGTTCATTACCATCTCTCGGAGTTCACTCAGACTCACGTCCATCGAGTCCGTGATGCCATCCAGCCATCTCATCCTTGGTCGTCCCCTTTTCCTCCTGCCCCCAATCCCTCCCAGCATCAGGGTCTTTTCCAATGAGTCAACTCTTCGCATGAGGTGGCCAAAGTACTGGAGTTTCAGCTTCAGCATCATTCCTTCCAAAGAAATCCCAGGGTTGATCTCCTTCAGAATGGACTGGTTGGATCTCCTTGCAGTCCAAGGGACTCTCAAGAGTCTTCTCCAACACCACAGTTC
>SJYV01001329.1:651306-684254 GCA_006410875.1 Neotragus pygmaeus | reverse complement strand
TGGCATATGCAATATACAGCCTTGACGTACTCCTTTTCCTATTTGGAACCAGTCTGTTGTTCCATGTCCAGTTCTAACTGTTGTTACCTGACCTGCATACAGATTTCTCAAGAGGCAGGTTAGGTGGTCCGGTATTCCCATCTCTTTCAGTATTTTCCACAGTTTATTGTGATCCACACACTCAAAGGCTTTGGCATAGTCAATAAAGCAGAAATAGATGTGTTTTTGGAACTCTCTTGCTTTTTCCATGATCCAGCGGATGTTGGCAATTTGATCTCTGGTTCCTCTGCCTTTTCGAAAACCAGCTTGAACATCAGGGAGTTCACGTTTCATGTATTGCTGAAGTCTGGCTTGGAGAATTTTGAGCATAACTTTACTAGCATGTGAGATGAGTGCAAGTGTGGTAGTTTGAGCATTCTTTGGCATTGCCTTTTTGTTTATTAGGAATTTTTAAAAAAATTACTGATTCACTTTCATTACTGGTAATTGGTCTATTCATATTTTCTATTTCTGCCTCATTCAGTCTTGGGAGATCGTACGTTTCTAGGAATTTGCCCTAGAATTTGTTTCTTAAAAATTTCCCCTTTTTACTGGCATATAGTTGTCTATAGTAGTTGCTTATGATCCTTTGTGTTTCTATGGTGTCAGTAGTAATTTCTCTATGTTAATTTCTGATTTTATTGATTTGAGCCCTCTTGTTATCTTGATGAATCTGGCTAAAAGTTTATCAATTTTGTTTATCTTTTCACATAGTCAGCTCTTAGTTTTATTACTTCTACTTTTTTACCTTCTATTTCACTTGTCCTTAATTATTAAAAAGAAAAGGTTATTTATTTGGCCGCTCTGGGTCTTAGTTGTGCCCATGAGATCTTCAGTCTTCATTGCAGCATTCAGGATCTTTAGTTGAAACATGTGAGCTCTAAGTTGCAACATGTGGAATCTAATTCCCTGACCAGAAACTGAACCTCCCTGAATTGGGAGCATGAAGACTTTAGCCAGTGGATCACCAAGGAAGTCCCTCTTAATTCCTTAGTCTATATTCCTCTTAGTACAATTACTTAAAGGCTAAAAACGAAATAGTAAAAATAGTAGAAGGAAATATGGGTGACTTTTAAATATATATATGTATATATATATTTAAATTGGAAGATAATTGCTTAATAATGTTGTCATTGTTCCTGCTGTTCAACATCATGAATCAGCCATAAGTATTATATATCTCCTCCCTCTTGAGCCTCCCTTCCACCAGCCCCCCATCCTACTCCTCTAGGTCATCACAGAGCACTAGGTGAGGTGCCTGTGTCATACAGCAACTTCCCTCTAGCTATCTATTTTACATATGTTTCAATGCTAGAATTTGTCCCACCTTCTTCTTCCCTTGCTGTGACCGCAAACCTGTTCTCTATGTCTCCATGTCTAGTCCCGACCTGCAAATGGGCTCGTCAGTACCATTTCTCTAGATTCCACAGATATCTATTAATATGTGATATTTGCTTTTCTCTTTCTGACTTACTTCACTCTGCAAAACAGGCTCTAGATTCATCCAACTGACTCAAATTCATTCCTTTTTATGGCTGAGTAATTTTCCATTGTGTAAATGTGCCACATCTTCTTTATCCACACATCTGTTGATGAACATTTAGGTTACCTCCATGTCTTGGCTTTTGCAAATAGTGCCACTATGAACGTAGCGGGGTATGTATCTGTTCAAATTATGATTTTTCTCTGAATATATCTCCAGGAATGGGATTGCTGGATCATATGATAGCTATATTTTTTGTCTTCTAAAGGAACCTCCATAGTCTTCTTCATGGTGACTGTACCAATTTACATTTCCAGCAACAGTGTAGGAGGGTTCCTTTTTACCCATACCCTCTCCAGCACTTATTATCTGTAGAATTTTTGATGATGGCTATTCTGTGAGACGGTACCTCACTGTAGTTTTTATTTGTATTTCTCTGATATAATTAATTATATCATTGGTGATATAATTTGCAAATAGTTTTCCCCCATTTTGTGTGTCATCTTTTCATTTTGTTTATGATTTCCTTTGCTGTGCAAAAGCTTGTAAGTTTAAATAGATCCCCTTTATTTCTTTTTGTTTTTATTTTCATTATTCTGGGAGGTAGATCCAAAAAGATACTGCTGCAATTTATGTCAAAAAGTGTTCTACGTATGTTTTTCTCTAAGAGTTTTATAGTATCTGCTCTTACATTTAGGTATTTAATTCATTTTGAGTTTATTTTTGTGTATGGTGTTAAAGAACGCTCTAATTTCATTCTTTTAGATGTAAACTGTCCAATTTTCCCAGCAATACTTATTGAAGTGACTCTCTTTTCTCCATTGTATTTTCTTGCTTCCTTTGTCATAGATTAATTGACTATAGCTGTGTGGATTTATTTCTGCGATTTCAATCCTATTCCATTGATCTATAAGTCTGTCTTTGTGCCAGTACCATACTGTTCTGATTACTATCATGTTATAGTATAGTCTGAAGTCAGGAAGCCTAATTCCTCCAACTCTGTTTTTCTTTTCTAAGATTGCTTTGACTATTCAGGGTCATTTGTGTTACCATAAAAATTTTAAGATTCTTTCCTAAATCTGCAAAAGCACCTTTGGTAATTTCACAGGGATTACACTGAGTCTCTAAACTGCCTTGAGTGGTATAGTTATTTTGGCAACATTGATTTTTCCAATCCAAGATCATGGTATATTTTTCCATCTGTGCCATCTTCAGTTTCTTTCATCAGCATCTTATGGTTTTCAGAGTGTAGGTCTTTTGTCTTCTTAGGTAGTTTTATTTCTCAATATTTGATTTATTTGATAGTATGGTAAGCATTGATTCCTGTTTAAAATAGTTATTTATTTGCTGAGACTTACCATATTTTCATCATGTAGCATAGTGAAATTGCTTCTTTAAAATAATTTAATAATTTCAGTGTTTGTTTTGAGATTGGTTTTTGTTGATTGTCTTTTCTCTCTTCATAATGGGTTATGTTTTCCTGTTTTTTCATTGTCAAGAGATTTTGGGTTGTGCCCCAGATACGGTGTTTATTATGTTGTGGAGATCGGATTTGTTGTATTACCAAAGAGTCTTAAATTTTTGCTATGGCAAATAACTAACTTTATTGGACTCAAGCTGTAAACTCTGTATTTGGGGGGAACTTCTTAGTTCAGCTGTATTGTTCCTAGTTGGGATATTTAAAATCTGCCCTATGTGTGGGTAATTAGTGATCAAGCAGAAAATTTGGCAGAGTTTACACATGAAAGTTGAAACTTCTTCCCTTTGTTTCTCTCCTTTGCAGAATTCCCCCTCACTCTTCAGTGGCTATGTTTGCCACAAATTCTGTTCCCTGATCCTTCAGATCAGAAAGACGGTGGGTTTTCTACAAGTTTAAGCCACCTGTCAGGATACTGATGGCAGCTTGCTTTCAGGCTAAGCCATAAAATCAGGAGACTTATCTTATATGATTTTCTTCTTTCAAGTATCACTTTCCATCTAGAATCTGCCTGCTTTTGTATATTTTCCAAGACCTTCAGGTATGTTTTTTTAAAAAAATGTATTATGTATATTTTTGGTTGAGAGTTTATAGTTATTATCTTTAGTAAAATTGGTACAGTAAGACCTTGCTTATCCTACCGGAAGTGAGACTCAGTTCAGAAACTGAATTCTTAACCATTGAGATGTATTGACTGTCAAGTAGTAAAATGCTATTCTGGCCTCATCCAATGTTCTATAAAGAGTCATTGCTCTGAGAAATAGCTTGAATTGTGGGTTTTCAGATAATACATAAGACTGGTTATGTCTTTTGAAGAGGTGGAATTTTTGTCAGTGCTTTTCAAATTGCAATTATAGTCCACTTATAATCTAGTCCACTTACAGACAAGGGCCTTTTTTTTTTTTTTTATGTAAAGAATGTAATGCCAATGTATACAAACAGAAGGTACTGACTCATCTTGGCTAAGCCGTCCTCTGAGAGTGATTCACTGTGTCTTAAGAGACTGGGGGAAATGGCCAAGTGGATGCACCATCTGCTAATGCTTCATCCTGACTTGACTAGATTTAGAGCAAATTGATTCTAATCTGGGAAAGGTATGAACTTGACGTTCCAGGTCATTAGGAGTTTTCTTCTGTTCACTTTTATTTATCATCAAGATAAATAGGATGTGACTAGATATGAGCAAACAAATGCAGTTGTGCTAAGTCATTCAGTCACATAAGTTAGGTATGGGGTAGAAGGGGAAGAGAGGTGCTAGGACCATGTGGGGAGAGGCTAGAGGCATCAGGAACTACTGGGCTCTGCTTAGTCATCTCCTGTCCATTCCGTGGAAAAATGAGGTGGGGTGGTATGTTTGCTGGGAAGGATCTGAGTCTCAAAGAACAGTGTCGTCATTTGTTATTGGTTTGATTCTCTGTGACTCCCTTTTCCCTCTATAAAACCATGATCATGGATTAGAGGTCCTTGAAGGACCTTTTTGGTTCCGTGAATCAGCAAGGAAGGGCCTCCTCTCCTTATGGGCGCTCACCAGAGAGGGAATTATGGGAACCAAAGTCAAGAGAGGATAAGTTAGGAACAGAAGGAGTGGACACTGGAGGGGAGGTGCCAGGGCCATAGTCGCCCCCATTTCCACCATAGAGGCGAGGATGGAAGTGGGCGAGACCTGGAACCCCACAGTGAGGGTGAGAGAGCCACAGGCTCGCTGCAGCTGGAGAAAGCCTGTGCACAGCAGTGAAGACACAGCACAGCCCGAAACAAATGAACTTGATGGTTACCCAAATGTGGAGGGGTGGGTGGTACCAGGGAAAAGGGGCCACTGAGTTAAGCGAAATCTACAACTTAGAGCCGGCGACTCTTTTCTATAAACCCTCTATCTTCTCTGTCTGTCTGCTGTGGACACTGTCCTCATCTCCCAGGAGAGCTTTGAAGGGCACGGATGCCGAAGTCTTCCCCTGGTGATCAAACTTGAAAAAACTCCCACTTCCTTTCACTGGGCTAAGCTTGGTTTCAGTTACCAACAGCAACCATGGGAGGAGAATGCGTGGTCCTTTTCACTTATCTCCTGGGGATGGGACTCTGGGTGGACTAAAACAATCAGAGAAGGAGAGGAGGAAGGGAGTTAAAGCAGGGGAGTAAAACCGAAAGAGAAGATAGAGGGTGTGCAGAAAAGTGTCGCTAGTTGTAAATTGCAGATTTCACTTAACTCGGTGGGCCCCTTTTCTCTGGTGCCATCACTCCTCCACAGTTGGGTAACCATCAGGCTTATGTATATTTACTTGCGTTGATCACTGAAGAAGGCTTTCTTATCTCTTCTTGCTATTTTTTGGAACTCTGCATTCAGATGCTTATATCTTTCCTTTTCTCCTTTGCTTTTTGCCTCTCTTCTTTTCACAGTGATTTGTAAGGCTTCCCTAGACAGCCATTTTGCTTTTTTGCATTTCTTTTCCATGGGGATGGTCTTGATCCCTGTCTCCTGTAGAATGTCACAAAATGCAGTACTTGGATGCAATCTCAAAAATGACAGAATGATCTCTGTTCGTTTCCAAGGCAAACCATTCAATATCACGGTAATCCAAGTTTATGCCCCATCGAGTAACATTGAAGAAGCTGAAGCTGAATGGTTCTATGAAGACCTACAAGACCTTTTAGAACTAACACCCAAAAAACATGTCCTTTTCATTACAGGGGACTGGAAGTCAAGAAACACCTGGAGTAACCGGCAAATTTGGCCTTAGAATGCAGAATAAAGCAGGGCAAAGACTAATAGAGTTTCTCCAAGAAAATGCATTGGTAATAGCAAACACCCTCTTCCAACAACACACGAGAAGACATATGTAGCATGGACATCACCAAATGGTCAACACTGAAATCAGATTGATTATATTCTTTGCAGCCAAAGATGGAGAAGCTCTATACAGTCAACAAAAACAAGACCAGGAGCTGACTGTGGCTCAGATCATGAACTCCTTATTACCAAATTCAGACTTAAATTGAAGAAAGTAGGGAAAACCGCTAGACCATTCAGGTATGACTTAAATCCCTTATGATTATACAGTGGAAGTGAGAAATAGATTTAAGGGCCTAGATATGACAGAAAGAGTGCCTGATGAACTATGGAATGAAGCTCATGACATTATACAGGAGACAGAGATCAAGACCATCTCCATGGAAAAGAAATGCAAAAAAGCAAAATGGCTGTCTGGGGAGGCCTTACAAATAGCTGTGAAAAGAAGAGAAGTGAAAAGCCAAGGAGTAAAGGAAAGATATAGGCATCTGAATGCAGAGTTCCAAAGAATAGCAAGAAGAGATNGTATGACCTAAATTAAATCCCTTATGATTATACAGTGGAAGTGAGAAATAGATTTAAGGGCCTAGATCTGGTAGATAGAGTACCTGATGAACTACAGAAAGAAATGTTAGGCATACATAAAATTAAAGCAAATGGTAAAATAAACTCTCATATGCCCATCACCCTACTTCAAAATTGTCAGCATTTTGAGTAAATTAACCATGTTCTCAGCAGTAAAATGAGAGTGATAATAATTCCCATGCCCAAGAATTCTTATAAGGATTATAAAAGTAATAGTATATATAACCTTTTAGCCCAGAGGCTGGCATGCAATAAATGCTCCGAAAGTTTATTCAAATGTAAACCAAGAATATCCTTAGTTTAAATATGCAACCACCTATGCTGAATGGAAAGTAGGATCTTTGTCCTTTTACTGGCCTTTAGGAATTTCACAAAACATAAAGCCCTCAGTGTGAGATGATTAGATCTTACATTTAAAAAGTAAACCCCCAAATAGTGCAGGATTCTGATGCTTACCTAACCTGGTTTGAGTCTCAGTGAACATTCCACATGACTCATGAAACACAAAAAAAGTTTCCTTAGAGTGATAACACTGTCCTTGATAAAACAATGGGTACAATAAAACAAGTTTATGGCTAGAAAATCTTACTCTAGGGAAAGAATATCTGTTTTCCTTAGATCTCAGGCCACCAGCACTAGGACCAAGAACAGTCCTACCGATTTCCTTTTGGCTGGTCTTCACAGTAGCCAGTGAAAGCATTCATCTGGCATCAGAAATAGTTGTTGCACTCTGGTTAGAATGAGAAACTGTTTGCTGAGCTTCAATATTCAGAGTGACTAATTTGCAGAAAGCTCCCATGTCAATTAGATGGGGCAGGCCTGCATGGAGAGGTGGTTGGGAAGACTCGTTTTAGAAGATGAAGAATGAGCTAGGAACCCATTTTGCACTGCAGAGCAACTTGAAAAATAAAAATAAGGTAGGGTAGTTTCACACTTTTTTTGTGGGGACCATTATGACCTTCAAAGAGTTATTGGACAGGATAAATAAAGATGTGGAATTTTAAAATTCAGAATTCGAGTTTTTTAAATTTTGGACTCAACAGCAAGTTAATTTTAAAAGGAGAGTTATACCATAGACCACATGCTGTTAGATTTCAGTTCTGCCACTTAAACTTTAGATCTTGGATAAATTTCTTAATCTATCCTAGCATCAGTTTCCTTGTCTATAAAATCAGGATGATATTTTCCCTTCTATGATGTTTTTACCAGGGTAGAAGAGATAACACAGGTCAATGCATGCACACTGCTTTAAAATACTAAAAGTAAAGTCTTGCATCATTACCATCATCATCATGATATTATTGTTTTTCTCATGAGTTGATTAGTAATGCTACTGGATGTGGTAGCAGTGCTGAGTGACAGTGTGTTGCCCTTAACTTGGCAATAGCTGGATAATGAACTTGATATAGAAATCTTGATTCAGTATTTGTATGATTTCCTCGTGAAGTGAAGTGAAGTTGCTAAGTCGNTCACTTTCACTTTTCACTTTCAGCTCCATCCTAGCTTTATAACTTTTCTATAGACCTAAAAATTATTGGAGAAGGACGTGGCAACCCACTCCAGTGTTCTTGCCTGGAGAATCCCAAGGACGGGGGAGCCTGGTGGGCTGCCGTCTATGGAGTCGCACAGAGTTGGACATGACATATAGCAGCAGCATGGAATCACACAATACATGGCCTTCTATGACTGGTTTCTTTAACTTAGCATGGTATTTTCGAGGTTCATCTGTGTTGTATCAATGCTTTAGTCTTTTTTGTTGCTGCATCATATTTCATTATATGGACATACCCTATTTTATTTATCTATCAGTTCATGGATATTTGAGTTGTTTTTACTTTTTGCCTACTCTGAATGGTGCTACTCCAGGCATTTGTGTACAAGTTTGTGTGGAGGCATATGTGTTCATTTCTCTTGAGTATATACCTAAGAGTGGAATTATGGTAACTATTGTCTAGTCGTTTGAAGAAGTACTAGACTGTTTTCAGAGGGGCTATACCATTTTATACTTCCATCAGCAAAGAGTGAGTTGCACTTTCTCCACACCCGTGACAATGTTATTATTATTTGGCCACATTGGGCATCATGTGCAATCTTAATTCCCCGACCAGGGATCAACCTTGAGCCCCAGACAATGGAAGCGTGGAGGCCTCATCACTGGACTACCAGGGAAGTCCTGACAACACGTATCATCTTGATTGTAACCGTCCTATGAGTATGAAGTGATATCTTGTGGTTTTGATTTACATTTCCTAGTGGCTACTGAGTATCATTCCGTGTACTTATTGGTCATTTGTGTATCATCTTTGAAAAAGAGTCTACTCAGATCCATTGCCCATTTTTAAACTGAGTTATTGATCTTTTCATTGTTGGCTGTGAGAGTTCTTTACATATTCTGAATACAAACCCTTTATCAGGTACATAATTTGCAGATATCATCTCTCCTTTATGGATTGTCCTTTCACTTGCTTAATGGTGGCAACATTTTAAAGTTGTAAATTTTGACTCATCCTTTTCTTAAGTCTTCCCTTCCCCAACATCTAATGAGTCACAAATTTCACTGATTCTTCCTTAGAAATATCTCTAAAATGTACTCCACCCCCACTGTCCTGTACAACCCCCTTGTTATGTCTCACCTGAATATAACCACTGGGCTTCCCAAGTGGCTCAGTGGTAAAGAATCCACCTGCCAATGCAGGAGATGAAGGAGATGTGAGTTCGATCCCTGGGTCAGGAAGATCCCCTGGAGAAGGAAATGGTAGCCCACTCCAGTATTCTTGCCTGGGAAACTCCATGGACAGAGGAGCCTGACAGGCTACATGTAGTTCATAGGGTCACAAGAGTCGGGCATGACTTAGCAAATAACAACACTGAAATCTCAGTAAAGTATTTATGAACTACAGTTAATAGTAGTGTACCAGTATTGGTTCATTAATTGTGACAAATATCTGGTAAGTAGTTGATAGTAGGGGAAACTGGGTGCTCCATCCTAGCTTTATAACTTTTCTATAGATCTAAAAATTATTCTAACACAACATTGTAAAGCAACTATACTCCAAAAAATTGTTTTAAAAAGAGATTAAAACTATTCTGAAATAATTATTTAAAACACCTCTCAGTAACCCCCTGACAGCCATCAGAACCTATTTTCTCTCACGCATCAGTGACCCGCCTTGGCCGGGCCCTGGACCAACAGGCCCCACTCCTGGCTGCTTCTACGATGTGTCCTCTTCAGTGAGCGAGACAATCAGATGCCCAGCCGTTGCTGAGAACCCACCATTGATGATGCTGGATAGTTTCCTTTCCTTTTTTTTGTTTTCTTTCTGCCTTTTAGGATACATTTTTTTCCTACTTACCCCCAACTCTGTGCCCTGAGAAGCTGACCCACATAGATGGCCTCAGAGAGCATCCTTGTCTTTCTGCTTCCATCTGGGGTTGGTCCTTGGGAAACCCTGGCAGAAAGTGGCAGGGAGGAAGGATCGTGAAGTTAGGTTACCCATTTTGGGTCCTAGTCCTGCCAGGTCACAGAAACTTACACAGCTCCTGTCCTTGTGGCCTTTTCCATTCAGCTACTCGTCCAGGTTCTAGTAACACTGGATCCCCTGATCCCTTATCTGCCTGTAGCACAGCCTTCACTCAGCACTATGGGTGTTGTCCTGCGAGGTAGCACCTGGCAACCCCTCCAGTGCCTGGATACCAGGTAGATGTGTGTTTGCCCCTTTGTGTGCCCTCAATATTGTGCTTGTACTTGTTAAGTCACTTCAGTCTTGTCTGAGTGTTTGTGTCACTGTGGACTGTAATCTCTGTCCATGAGATTTCCCAGGCAAGAATACTGGAATGTGTTGCCATTTCCTCCTCCAAAGGATATTCCCCACCCAGGGACTGAACCCACGTCTCTTAAGTCTCTTGCATGGCAGGCAGATTCTTTACCACTAGTGCCACCTTGTAAGCCCCAAGCTCAGTATATGTTTGTCAAATGAATTGGTCAGTAAATCACAGACTGTTAAAGTTATAAGAAACCCTGGGCAAAAAGCAGCTCAGTGATTAGAACACTGGGCACTCAGTGCTGGGGTTAAATTGTGGCTCCTTCACGTACCAGCTGAGTGATGTGGGGTACTTTAAGTTTTGTGAGCTTCAATTCCTTGTCTTCAAGTGAGGATAATTCATTTTCTTCACTACATCGATTAAATGTAAAAAGAGTTTATGCAAACACAGTGTCTGGCACAAAAACATTCAGTAAACAGTAGTTATAAATATTGTCTAATTAGTTATCTAAATCCAATCATGGCTAAAATTATGCAGCCTCTTGCAATAAATAAATGAGTAGCCTGCAGACAATTAGCAAGCAAGTAGAAGGAACTGGCCAGCAAATCTGTAAACACAGGCAACCTAACCAGGAAACGAAGAAATGCAAATAATAGAGACTATGTCCTGCCTACAAAATTAGGAAACTGCTTTCATAATATGTAAAGCTGGACTCTCAGTCATGCAGTTTGGGCCCTCCACAATACCAGAACACGATAGTCTTCACAATTTAAAACGCGAGACAGACTTCGTTGGTGGTCCAGTGGCTAAGACTCGGTGCTTCCAATGCAGGTTCCATTCCTGGTCAGGGAACTAGATCCCCCATGCCTCAGTTAAGATTTCACATACCACAGGGATGATAGAAGATCCTACGTGCCGCAACTAAGACCCACCACAGTCCAATGAGTGTTAGTTGTTCAGTTGTGTCCAACTCTCTGTGACCCCACGGACTGTAGCCCACTAGGCTCCTCTGTCTGTGGGATTTCTCAGGCAAGACTACTGGACTGGGTAGCTATTCCCTTCTCCAGGGGATCTTCCCGACCCAGGGATCAAACCTAGGTCTCCTGCATTGCAGGCAGATTTTTTACCATCTGAGCCACCAGGAAAGCACCTTTCAGTCCAATAAATAAATCTTTTAAAATAAATTAAAAAAAAATAAAACCATCTAAATATCCATCAATAAGGAAACAACTGACTAAATTTTGTACAGCCATCCTGACTATGCAGCTGTGGAATACGATTAAGTTCATCTCCAGCTTGAGGGGCTTCCCGAGTAGCTTAGTCAGTAAAGCATCTCCAGATTGACCAGCATACAAGGGAGCCCACTGTAGTCTCTTCTTGTCCACCTGCTGCACCAATTCCTGCCTCCTGCCCAACTCTGAGTCTGGAGATTCACACCCATTCCTCATCTGGAAATGGAGGGTGAGCTGTTTGGAGGCACAGGGACCTGGAGGCCCAGGGACCCTGTGTCCAGGGAGTTCACATTATATGTGGATAAGAGTGTGGATATAATCTGAACTCCCTGGACACAGGGTCCCTGGGCCTCCAAACAGCGCACCCTCCATTTCCAGATGAGGAATGGATGTGAATCTCCAGGCTCAGAGTTGGGCAGGAGGCAGGAACTGGTGCAGCAGGTGAACAAGAAGAGACTGCAGTGGGCTCCCTTGTTTGGTGGTCAACCTGGAGATGCTTTACTGACTGAGCTACTCGGGAAGCCCCTCAAGCTGTGTGGATGCTGGGGATAACCAGACCTCTTTGTACCCTTGGCAGAGCTGATCAGCTTATACAATAATACCCTAACAAAAATATTTTATCTGAGGAAGGAGTGCCTTTTTCTAAATCTGGTAAAAGGTAAAGGCAATTCAAGGCTGGTAAAGGCCTTTTTGACTTGTGTATATTTGACCAAAGCAAGTTGCATAACAATAGATACAGTGTGATTCCATCTAAATAAATATGTACATACATGTCAATGAATACAAAAGACGATCACTAGCAGGTGTTGCTGGACAGGGGAAATATGGGTGGGGAAAGAAGGAAGGAGACTGAGATTTTTCTTTTTTCTTTGTACTTTGAATTTTTTACACTTTGAAAGCATTCACATACTGCTTGTGTAATTTAAAAAATAAAATCAGGAATAACAGCAAAGAAATGCTAAGTGAGTTTCAATAACTATTCAGTTGAATATTTCTGTTTACAGACAGTCTGTAAACTGCTTGTAGAATTGAAGTGAATAAAATCAAAGATTTAGGAAAGTATTTCAGTAATATACTAAGTGAAAAGGCAAGTCACAGAACAGTACTATGTTAAGATCATATTTATGTTAAAAACAGACACAGGGACTTCTCTGGTGGTCCAGTGGCTAAGACTGAGTTCCCAATGCAGGTGGCCCAGGTTTGATCTGTGGAACTAGATCCCACATGCTGCAACTAAGAGATCCCATATACCTCAACAAAAATTAAAAAATTAAAGGTCCTGCATGCTGTAATTAAGACTGGGCAGAGACAAAAAATTAATTTTTAAAAAAGAAAAGATCTTCAGAGGATCTTTATGCATCTTACACTTTGAGAAGTACTAGTTTGGATCACGGACTTGGCTTGTCAGTGCATGGGCCCCTAGAACAAGGCTCTAGGCCCAAAGGTGAGACCATCACTGAGCAGGACCAACTAGCAGGACAGGACAGGACAGGGACCCATCTGAATGGACAGGGACACAAGAGTCCAGACAGAAGGAGTTCCCTGGTGGGGAGAGGAAGGTGTGATCAGTTACTCAAGGAAATGGATTCTGTGTCT
This sequence comes from Neotragus pygmaeus, assembly GCA_006410875.1. NCBI lineage: Eukaryota > Metazoa > Chordata > Mammalia > Artiodactyla > Bovidae > Neotragus > Neotragus pygmaeus. The sequence goes on along the minus strand of SJYV01001329.1, from coordinate 671,295 downwards.
GGAGTAAGAAAGAAATCTTAGGGAGCAGCACAGGCCTGGACCAGGGCCAGAGCCCAATTGCAACAGGCCCCGTGCACTCACCCCATTTGCGGGGCCTCTCGCAGTCTCTCTGTGCACTTTGCCCATGTTTCCTGCTTAGGCCAGCAGCTGCCTGAATCCTGAGCCTTCAGAACTTTGCTCTTTCTCAGCCCCAGACCTAGCCTGATCAAATCCAGATTCTCTGTGCTGCAGGTCCTGCTGATCCAGCTTGCACTCAGCAGTAGTTGGTCCAAGAAAACCTGAAACCCCCCACCCNCGCCAGGCGCCATCTTAGTTTCCGAACACAAAGCTAGCCCCTTTCTTTTTACGGTTTCCCATTTAGGGCCCCACACTTATATGCTCTAAAATAAGGATGAGAATATATTTCTCATTAGAAACAAATCAAATGAGAGGATAGTGAAACATCTTTAAACCACTGAGAGAGAAAACTGTCAACTTGGAAATTTATATCTGGTTAAAATGCTCTTTCAAAGCAAAAGCACGTTTCTTAGATCCCTCAGAGAAGTGAGAGCATAAGGAAAACTACCACCCTCAGAGCTGGAGAGACAGGAGAATACAGAAAATTACAGCCATGATTACCTAAATTGTAGCAGAATCCACTGCAGCTATAAAATGGTAGGAATGTTTGAAAAATAATTTTAACAAACCACCAATTCCCTAAGGTGGGAATGAAAAACTCCTAGGGGTTACAGTCTTAGACCCCTCTACTCCTCACATATAGTTTCAAGAAATATACCTCCAGGAATACCATCAGTTTCTTGAATTAAAGAACCAAGAAACATCCCCTTGGGTTTTAGGCAGGGAAAAGATNCAATTCATTTCCGAGTGTTAGACAAGAGCCCAGTTTCAGGCCCTGGAAGGGGTCCCCCTTCCTGCAACACAACGATCATGTCCTTAATAACTTTTGTATCTCTCATTGTTTATTGCAATTCTCTATGCGGAGGAGACACTAAATAAATAATATTTGCAGAAATAGGTAACCAAAGAAAGACATTTAATATATGAGTCATTTTCTGAGCTGTAAACTGGTTAAAAGAATAACTGTATAGCCTAATTCATGAAATTGTTAAGAGCCTCAAATGGGCTAATAGATGTGAAAGTACTTGGATTATAAATTTGCTATAAAGCATTGATTAAGCATTTACTGGGTATTTATATCACGAGCATTAAACACTCAATGATGAGAGATTAATAAGAATCAAAAGTCATTCTCTGAGCCCTCAGGTAGCTGGCATCAGGATTTAAGTCATCCATTCACTCATGCACGCAATGTTTACTGAAATGTACTATGTGCTTGGCATTGGGTCAGGCACTGAGTGTGCAGAAGTAACCAGTTTCTGCCCATGCCCAGCTTAGTCTCTGGAGGGTGAGAAATGAAATATTGCCTGCTACATCAGTAGACAAAGGGTGTCACAATCACTAACAGTTGTAGCCACAGTCTATGGTGAGCTTGTGAGCCCTGAGGGAACTCAGGAAGGAAAAGAATACCTGCCATCTAGCAGCCATCAGACTGCAGCCACTCCCTGTGGTGAAACCCAAGGAAACTCAGGATACGAAAACAAAATACTGGCCCCAGATAGTCAAGGTGCATATAAAAGGAATGACTTCAGTGAGCCCAGGCTCTTACTCCTTCCCATATACAGAAAAATGCTAAATTCCTTGACCTGAGATGTCTAGTTTTAATTACAAATAATCTTTTGATGTTCAGAGGACCTGCCTTTTGTGGAAAAACTCCTATACATCCTGGCTTCCCCCTTCGACTCCTTGCAGCAGTTCTCAGGGTTACTTGAGATGCTGCCTCCTGGGTTTGAGGTTTTAAAAATTCCCACTGACTATAACGTAACTCTCAACTTTTGGGTTGTGAGTAATTAGTTGATAGGGACCAGAAAAAGGTGGCAGGTGATGTAGCAGAGATATCTCTAAAGTGCTGAAAGAGCATAGAAGGGAGACACCTGACCTGGAAATGGAGGTATTAGGAGGGCATCTTAGGAGAGGTGATCACTGAAACAGTCCTGAAGGACAGACAGGAGATAGACAATAGCAGAAGAAGCAAGAACAAGGTATAAAGCACAGTTTCAAAGAATAAGTCTCCTTAAGGAAAGTTTTGGCAGCTTTATGTATCTGAGTAGGTCTGTTGACTTAAGAGACTGGACAGTTTCATGAGCACCAGATTAGTAAGGGCCTGAAGGGGTCTTAAGATCTAAGACTTACGAGCTGTGTTCTCTCCAAGGGACTCTGTAGGTCATCTAGTCCATCAGTTTGCAAACTTGAGCATCAATCAGATCTCTTGGAGGACCTGTTAAAAGACAGTTTGCTTGATTCACCACTGAGTTTCTGATTTCTTAAGTCAAGGGGGCCAGTTTGATTTAGTCCAGTCCCTCACTCTTTTTTTCTTCCAGATGAACACGTTAGACCTAGAAGGGTAAATGCACGAACCACGTCCACACAGCTAAGCAAGGCCAACTAGCCAAGCAACCAAAGCACCCCTGCCTCCCCGCACCACACCCCTGCCCTCCCCACCGAGCCCTCCTCGCTGCCCCAAGAATGCTTTCTTCGCAGAGTTCCTCTTTCAGCCATTTAGGAGGGAAAGAAATCGGGGGTCCCAATTTATACTAAAATTCAGTTTTAAAGAAGGTCCCTAAGGAAGGCAACGTTTGATCCTAAGAAAATGCATCTAAACGGGCAGGTTTTCAGCCACCATCACGGCGGGTGACTCCCGACAAATCGCCGGGAAAACCGGCCTTGCAGACGGTGAACACCAGGCTGGGAGGACCGGGCCCCAGGGCCCGGCTCCCGCTCCGTCGCTCCCCGCGCAGACCTGTGCGCAGGGGTTGGCATGGCCCAAGGCCGGCCGCAGGCTCCGCGGGGGCTGAGTCCTTTGGCCGTAAGAGCGACTTTTCAGACGGGGCAGGGCGTGGCGGGGACGGGCCTCGCCAGCCCGGGGCCCCTCCTTCCCGACCGCTGCCCGCCCCGAGGTTACACCCTCCGCGGGTCCCCACCTCCCGGCCTCCGGGCGCCGGGCGAGGGCAGCATCCTTCCCCAGGCGGTTTCTCAAGCTCGCGGAGCTCTCGGACTGTCTCCAGGTCTGTCCGGATCGCTGCAGTCCACCACAGGCCTAACAACAGCCGCTAATATTACTGGTTATATTGTGAACAAATGACTGGACGGTACCGTCCCCTTTCTCTTTAGTCGGAAGCGTTTATCACGTGTCTGCCATTTACAGTGCCCTTTGCTGGGCCCCTGGCAGCACCACTCTTGTCTTACAGGAACTTAATGTCGCGAAACAGTTGCTGGGCACAGTTCAGCCTCCATTCTATTTCACGGTCTCCGGAGGTGCCTCCAGGAACCACGCAAACCAGACACATGTTGGCATTTACAGTGTAAGTGTTGGAAGGAGGGGTCACTGAAGTGGGCAGCAGAGGTTTCAGGGAGGAGGTGGGGCTTGAAATGGACTTCGAAGGAATAAGTAGCCATTGGCAGGGTTGACACCTTTCCAGGTGGGGAGTGGGTGAGCTGAGGAATGATGAGGTCCGACCAGGGTGGGGGTAGAGCCGGCCTCAGGTCGGTGGGAGGTGTGTGCTGGCCTATGAAACCTCCTCCTTTCTAGCAGATTCCTTTGTATTTCAAGTGACCCTGGTAAGGCCACTGGATGTGACGCCTGACACCCAGGACCAAGAGTGATTAGTGCAGTTTCGTGGGCCCTGGCTTTTCTGCCTCCGTCAGAGCCACTGCGGGAAATGGTACCTGCCCTGGGGTGGATGCAGGATCCAAACTGGAAAGCAGGAAGCTGTCTGGGGTTTTCCGCGCAGCCTCACAATAGGAGCGTGACATTTATCTTCCAGGGTGATCTTTGTTTTTTTTTAACTAAAGCCTGTTTGCTGCTGCTGCTGCTGCTGCTGCTAAGTCACATCAGTTGCGGCCGATTCTGTGAGACCCCATAGACGACAGCCCCACCAGGCTCCCCCGTCCCTGGGATTCTCCAGGCAAGAACACTGGAGTGCGTTGCCATTTCCTTCTCCAGTGCATGAAAGTGAAAAGTGAAAGTGAAGTCATTCAGTGGTGTTAGACTCTTCGGGACCCCACGGACTGCAGCCTACCAGGCTCCTCCATCCATAGGATTTTCCAGGCAAGAGTACTGGAGTGGGGTGCCATTGCCTTCTCCGAAGGCCTGTTTGCTGCTGCTGCTGCTACTAAGTCGCTTCAGTCGTGTCCGACTCTGTGCGACCCCATAGACGGCAGCCCACCAGGCTCCCCCGTCCCTGGGTTTCTACAGGCAAGAACACTGGAGTGGGTTGCCATTTCCTTCTCCAGTGCATGAAAGTGAAAAGTGAAAGTGAAGTCGCTCAGTCGTATCCGACTCTTCGAGACCCCAAGGACTGCAGCCTACCAGGCTCCTCCATCCATGGGATTTTCCAGGCAAGAGTNCACTGGAGTGGGTTGCCATTTCCTTCTCCAGTGCATGAAAGTGAAAAGTGAAAGTGAAGTCGCTCAGTCGTATCCGACTCTTCGAGACCCCAAGGACTGCAGCCTACCAGGCTCCTCCATCCATGGGATTTTCCAGGCAAGAGTTCTGGAGTGGGGTGCCATGAAGGCCTGTTTAGACACTGCTGGTGACTTATTCATATGCCAGTTAGGCAGGACTGAAGGTAATCTCAGTTTCAATGGGTTCTTAGTTAATAATCAGAGCAGGGCTGGAAGAGAGAGAGTTTTCCCAGGGAAAAACTGATGTTTCTTAGAGGCTCTGAAAAATATTAATATTTTATTTATCCTGATGGACTGTCTCCCTGACTGCAAAGGAAAGGAAGTGTCAAATCCTTTTTAGATTTCAGTTGGTAAAGAATCTGCCTGCAATGTGAAAGACCTGGGTTTGATTCCTGGGTTGGGAAGATCCCCTGGAGAAAGGAAAGGCTACCCATGCCAGTATTCTGGTCTGGAGAATTCCATGGACTGTATAGTGTAGGGGGTCACAAAAAGTCAGACATGACTGAGTGACTTTCACATTCACTTTTTTTTCAAGTGTTAATGAGAACCTACTGCTAACAGAGGGGGCTGGGAGTAGGCATCTTCCCACTTCTGGTGTAAAATTGATGGTTTTCTTCTGGTTGGTGTAGGAGGCTATGGGCAGAAGATGGAGAAGACACACTAGGGAGCCTGCTGAATGCTCAAGCTCTCTCCTCCTAAACCTCTCCAAGAGATGCTCTTTGAATTTATCTCTTTTTAGTCTCTACCTTGGAGTGTCTTTGGGGTTGCCAAAGTCTTCCTTTAAAGTACAAATACCTGGAAGACTCCTTAATGGGGAGAGGGGAAGGATAACAGGAGAGTGGGAAAGGGAGGTAAGAAGGATGGGGATAAGAAGGATTCTGAGGTGTGGGGTATCTTGGGGAGGGAGATCTGGGAGGATGTCTGCAGGGAGACACTGGGGTGTGGCAGTGGAAGGGTACTGAGTATTTGGCAAAGGCATTGACAAGGAGCTGGGAGGGCACTAGACACAAACTTTGCCTAATGTACAGTCTGATTATAAAGCAAAAAAGCGTTATGTACCAACTATGAGGAGGAGAAGCTTCCCAGTGGTAAAGAATCTGTCTGCCAATACAGGAGACACAAGAAATGCAGGTTCGATCCTAAGTTGGAAAGATTCCCTGGAATAGGAAATGGCATCCCACTCCAGTATTCTTGCCTGGAAAATCTGATGGACAGAGGAGCCTAGCAGGCTACAGTCCATGAGGTCACAAAGAGTTGGACATGGCTAAGCAACTGAGCACACACGAGGAGGTAGCTTTTTCAGATGTCATGAGGGTTTCCTGACTTTCTGTTGCTGTGGAACAAGTTACAACAAAACTCAGTGGCTTAAATCAATAACCACTTCTACCTGATGATTTTGTGGGTCAGAAACGGGGTTGAGGCTCTGCTGGGTGATTCTTCTGTTCCGTGTGGAGTCCATGAAGGTCACTTGGTGGTACTTGCTACCTTTTTAAGAGGAAGAAATAAAAAAGGAAAAGTCAGCCAATAAACATTTATTGAGTATCTCCTTAGCACAGAGGCTGAGAGCACAGACTGAAATGAAAATGGCACCATCTCTTCCCAACCACATCGTCTTGCTAAAGTAATAGCCTCTCTAAGTGTCATTTGTCACATCTGTAGGTGGGGTTGTTATGAGGTTCAAATGAGATCACAGATGAGTGCTCAGTAAAATCTAAGTCATTTCAATGATCCCAAGTGTCTCCCATCTTTAAAGTAATTGCTCTCTCCTCTCTCATCCAGCTTTAATTGCTACACTCTGTCTCTCTTTCAAGAAACTATTTACAGATTTGCATTTTCCAACTCACTGTCTCTACTTGCTATCCCCCATTCCCCATGAATCCAGGGCTGGCCAAGTTTTGCTCCCACCATGCCAAGCTCTTCCTCCCAAGGTCACCTCCTTGTTGCAGCATCTCATGGACACTCCCTTCTGGAAACAGAAGCCACGCTTAGTACTCTCTTCTTTAAATCTGCTCGGCTTTGGCTTCTATGGCGCCCCCACTCCTGGGTCTTCTCTCACCTCCCTGGTTACTCCCCAGCCTCTCTAATGCTGTTTTCCTTCTGTTGTAAGGAAAGGCTGGTTTTCTCTTGGGTCCCCTGTTCATCTTCTCATTCCCCATGCTCCCTTGAGGTCATTTTATTGACTTGTGGTTTGAATTATCACCTGCAGTCCAAATCGCTTTCCTAAGGCCCAGAGCACTGAGGCCACTGCCTCTGGAAAGCCTCTACATGCTTGGATTTTGCTGCCCCAACTCTAGCAACTTGATTCTTCTCTGTGCCTCACTTTTCAGTGAAAGTCACCACCACCTTAGAGGCCAGGACAGTCATCCCTGACTATCCCTGTTGTTTTATTTCTCATGTGAAATTGATCACTAAATCCTAATTCTATATCCCAAATTGCTTTTTTTAAAAGTGTTTATTTTTAAGTTATAATTTATTCAAATTTATTTACCTTCTGTCTTTGCTGATTCTTCTACCTCCCTGTGTTCCCCAAATAGAAGCAGCCTCGGGGACTCCATGGCTCCCTTTTTCCTCTCTACTATCTGTTTGAGTCACTTTCACTTTTTCAGCTTTTCTTCCTTTTCCATCATGGTTTGTTATAGGATTTTGAATATAGTTCCCTGTGCTATATGGTAGGACCTTGTTGTTTATCCATTCTCTATATAACAGTTTGCAAGTGCGAATCCCAGCTTCCCAGTCCATCCCTCCTCATTCCCTTACTTGGCAACCAAAAGTCTGTTCGCTTTATCTCTATTTCAAAAATAACTTCATTTGTGTCATAATTTAGATTCCACATGTAAGTAGACATCACTTATGATAGGTATGGTATTTCTCTTTCTCTTTCTTCACTTAGTGTGATATTCTCTAGGTCCATTCATGTTGCTAAAAGAGATAACTTTATCTCATTCTTTTTTATGCTGAGAAGTATTCCATTATATATATGCCACATTTTCTTTTATTCATCTGTTGATGGACATTTAGTGTGCTTCTATGTCTTGGTTATTGTAAATAGTCTGCTGTGAACATTGGGGTGTATGTTATCTTTTTGAATTATGGTTTTGTCTGGATATATGACCAGAAGTGGGATTGCTGGGTCATATAGCAACTCCAGTTTTAGTTTTTTTGAGGGACCTTCATACTGTTTTCCATAGAGGCTGCACCAATTTACATCACCACCAACAGTGTAAGAGGGTTTCCTTCTACACACTCTCAGCATTTGTTATTTGCAGCCTTTAAAAAAAAAATTCTGTCCTTTTTATGTATAAAGTATGTTAACAACATGCAAGGCCACCAGTAACTTTGTGTTTCTTCCATTTGGGGTTTTCTTGAAACTGTATTATCTGTGGAGAAAGAGGATTTCTATATGTCACAAAATTTTCCAGCCACATCAACTTGGGGCTCATCACCCAGCCCAAGAAGCGGAAGCACTTGTAGTACTACCCTGTCACAAGCTCCCACGGTGTCCTGTCAAGAGGATCCTCCTATCTGTTGGAAAGGCAGCATCAGCTTACGGTGGGGGAGGGGAAGGGGATGTGCATGGTACGATAATGACAAGTAACCCATGACCCGTACGGGATTCAGAATCCAGGTCTGGAATAGATAAATATACCAAGTTTAGAAGACTATGCCAAAATGTAAAGCTCTCTGGCAGGTTATTTGACTTGTTCTTTTTTTTTTTTTAAGTCTATTTTGTATGATATGAGTATTGCTACTCCAGCTTTCTTATGAGCTCCACTCCATTTATGTGGAATATCTTCTCCCATCCACTTACTTGCTATGTAAGTGACCCTAGGTCTCAGGTGGGTCTCTTGTAGATAACATATATATATAGATCTTGTTTTTGTACTCACCCAGCCAGTGTCTGGGCTTCCCAGATGGCTCAGATGTGGGAGACCTGGGTTTGATCCCTGGGTTGGAAAGATCCCCTGGAGAAGGGAATGGCTACCCACTCCGGTATTCTTGCCTGGAGAATTCCATGGATGGAGGAACCTATAGCAAGCTACAGTCCATGGGGTCTCAAAGAGTTACACATGACTGAGCAACTATCACTTTCACCTTTTCAGCCAGTCTGTGTCTTTTGGTTGGTGCATTTAATCCATTTACATTTAGCATAATTTTCTATATGTATGACCCTATCACCATTTTCTTAATTGTTTTGGATTTATGGTTTATTTTTTGTAGGTCTTTTCCTTCTCTTGTGTTTTCTTCCTGGAGAAATTCCTTTGTTTCATTGTTTCATCACTCAGTCATGTCCACCTCTTCACAACCCCGTGGACTGCTCTAGGCCAGGCTTCCCTGTCCTTCACTGTATCCTGGAGTTTGCTCCAACTCAGGTCTACTGAATTTATGATGCCATCTAACAGTCTTATTCTCTGTCATCCCCTTCTCCTCTTGCCCTCAATTTTTCCTAGCATCAGGGTCTTTTCTAATGAGTCGGCTCTTTACATCAGGAGGCCAAAGTATTGGAGCTTCAGCTTCAGCATCAGTCCTTCCAATGAATATTCAGGGTTGATCTCCTTTAGGATTGACTGGTTGGATCTCCTTGCAGTCCAAGGGACTCTCAAGAGTCTTCTCCAGCACCACAATTAAAAAGCATCAATTCTTTGGTGCCCAGCCTTCTTTATGGTCCAGCTCTCACATCTGTACATGACTACTGAAAAAAACATAGCTTTGACTATATGGACCTTTGTCAGCAAAATGATGTCTCTGCTTTTTTAATAGGTTGCCTAGGTTTATCATAGCTTTTCTTCCAAGGAGCAAACATCTTTTAATTTCATGGCTGTAGTCATTGTCTGCAGTGCTTTTGGAGCCCAAGAAAATAAAGTCTGTCACTATTTGCATTTTTTCCTCATCTGTTTCCCATGAAGTGATGGGACCAGAGGCCATGATCTTAGTTTTTTGAATGTTGAGTTTTAAGCCAGGTTTTTCACTCTCCTCTTTCACCTTCATCAAGAGTCTCTTTAGTTCCTCTTCACTTTCTGCCATTAGGGTGGTGTCATCTCCATATCTGAGGTTGTTGATATTCCTCCCGGCAATCTTGATTCTAGCTTAAACTTCATCCATTCTGGCATTTCGCATGATATACTCTGCATATAAGTTGAATAAGCAGGGTGACAATGCACATTCTTGGCATACTACTTTCCCAGTTTGGAACCAGTCTATTGCTTGATGTTGGGTTCTAACTGTTGCCTTTTGACCTGCACAAAGGTTTTCAAGAGGCAGGAAAGCGGTCTGGTATTCCCATCTCTTGAAGAATTTTCCGGTTTGTTGTGATCCACATAAAAGCTTTAGCATAGTTAATGAAAGAGAAGTAGGTGTTTTTCTGAAATTCCCTTGCTTTTTCTATGATCCAACGGATGTTGGCAATTTGATCTCTGGTTCCTCTGCCTTTTCTAAATCCAGCTTGTACATCTAGAAATTCTTGGTTCACATACTGTTGAAGTCTAGCTTGAAGGATTTTGAGCATTACCTTGCTAGCATGTGAAATGAGTGCAATTGTTCGATAGTTTGAACATTCTTTGGCATTGCTCTTCTTTGGGGTTGGAATGAAAACTGACCCTTTCCAATCCTGTACCAGTGCTTAGTTTTCCAAATTTGCTGCCATATTGAGTACAGCATCATCTTTTAGCATTTTAAATCCCTCAACTGGAATTGCATCACTTGCACTCGCTTTGTTCTTAGTAATGCTTCCTAAGCCTCACTTGACTTCACACTGCAGGATGTCTGGCTCTAGATGAGTGATCACACCATCATGGTTATCCGGGTTATTAATACCTTTTTTGCACAGTGCTATGTATTCTTGCCACCTCTTCTTAATATCGTCTGCTTCTGTTAGGTCCACACCATTTCTATCCTTTATTGTGCCCATCTTTTCATGAAATGTTCACTTGGTATCTCTAATTTTCTTGAAGAGCTCTCTAGTCTTTCCTGTTCTATTGCTTTCCTCTTTTTCTTTGCACTGATCACTGAGGAAGGCTTTCTTCTCTCTCCTTGCTGTTCTTTGGAACTCTGCATTCAGATGGGTATATTTTTCCTTTTCTCCTTGCCTTTCACTTCCCTTCTTTTCTTAGCTATTGTAAGGCCTCTTCAGACAACCATTTTGCCCCTTGGCATGTCTTTTTCTTGGGGATGGTTTTGATCACTGCCTCCTGTACAGCATTACAAACCTCCGTCCATAATTCTTCAGGCACTGTCTATCAGATATAATCCCTTGAACCCCTTGAGTTACTTCCACTGTATAATCATAAGGGATTTGATTTAGGTCATACCTGAGTGGCCTAGTGGTTTTCCCTACTTTCTTCAATTTAAGTCTGAATTTTGCAGTAGGAAGTTCATGATCTGAGTGCAGTCAGATGAGACATAGTACTGTTAGCATTTGTTGTAAAACTGGTTTAGTGGTGCTGAGTTGTCTTAACTCTTGCTGTCTCTAAGGCTTTTGATTTCTGCATCAAACCTCCATCAGATCATCAAATCTCCATCAGATCGAGAGTGTAGACTTTTTAATGATAGCCATTCTGACTGGTGTGATGTGGTACTTCACTATAGTTTTGGTTTGCATTTCTTTAATAATTAGCAGTGTTGAGCATCTTTTCTTGTGCCTGTTAACCATCTATATGTCTTCTTTGGAGAAATATCTATGTAGGTCTTCTGCACATTTTTTGATTGGGTTGTTTGTTTTTATTTGTTATTGAGTTATTTGAGCTTTTTGTATATTTTGTAAGTCAAACTCCTGTTGGTCACATTGTTTGCAAATACTTTCTCCCATCCCATAGGTTGTCTTTTCACTTTGTTTATGGTTTCATTTGCTGTGCAAAAGCATATAAATTTAATTTGGTCCCATTTGTTTAGTTTTGCTTTTGTTCCTATTGCCTTGGGAGACTGATTTAAGAACAATTAAGTACAATTTATGTCAGAGTGTTCTCTTCTAGAGGTTTTTTGGTATTATGTCTTATATTTAAGTCTCTAAGTATGGTGTGTGGGTGTGTTCTGATTTCATTGACTTGCATATAACTGTTCAGCTTTCTCAGGACCACTTGCCAAAGAGATGGTCTTTTCTCTGATGTATATTCTTGCCCCCTTTGCTGAAGGTTAATCAATTGTAGGTGTGTGGGTCCAGTGTTTATTCCAATGCCATACCCTGGGATTGGACCTCCGTCATCTCTTACCAGCTCACTGCATTGGCTTTCTGACTGCTCTCCCTTGCTGGAGCGTTGCTTTGCCCCAGGCCATTCTCTACACATGTTTGGAGTTACTCCTCACAGCTACCTACCTGATCAGATGAACTGAACTGCCTACAGGTCACACACTGGATACTTGACTTCCAGGCCTTAGTGTGTGTTGGTTCTCCTGACCAGTGGCCTCCAACTCCTCCAACTCTTTTGTGATTAACACATTTTCTGGAAGGCAAATATGATTTGAAAATACCATGACCAAGGTAATGACTGCATCACAGGCTGGTCGTTGGCCCCCGATCTTTCATCCTCAGCAGCTCGTGTGTTTTCAGCACACACTGCTGAAAATCAGGGGTGCATTTTCTTGCAGCTCTCTTGCAGCTATATGTGGTTATGACTAAGTTCTGGTGAATGGGATCTAAATTGGATTGTGTGGCAGCTTCTAGAAACATCCCATAAAAGAAAACTGGCATCTGCCTTTTGTCCTGTTCTTCTGTTTGCTTCCCTGCTTCCTGGATCACTGGTGCTATACAGCTAGATCTGGAACATGGTTTCTCAACCCTGACACCATTCACATTCTGGGCCTGGGTGATGCCCTGGGATGTGCTGCTCTACGTCTAGATGCCAGTGGCACCTCCCCCCTCTCCCCTGCTCTGCACTGTTACAATCAAAAATGTCTCTACACATTGCCTATTGTCCTCTGGAGTGGGGTGAATGCCCTTGATTGAGAACTGCTTATCTAGAACAGTCAACCTGAGACCAGGAATGGAGAAACCATTGTTTCCCTTGGGAATAACGGAAGGGGCCTGGATTCTTGAGCAGCTGGGGGTGACAGTCATGGACAGCCTACCTCTAGACTTCTCCACTGAGGAGAGAGAAACATCCCTCCAGTTTAAGTCACTGTTATTTTCAGTTTCCATCACTTGCAGTCTTACTTAATTTTAATTAATACAATTATCTCTTTTCTTTTGAAATACAAACTAGTGAAATTAAAGCTCAGTAAAATTTATTTGGTTGTCAAAGATATACATACAGACTGCATAACTTTGTAAAAGGCCATGGCTTAAGAAAGTTCAACTCAAATGTTCAGCATTGATTGATTAGTTGGGAGTCTTAGGTGAAAGAGACAAGTTATTCTTTCTACATGAGCTTAAGCAGAGAAGGTGAGGAAGCTCGAACAATCAAAAGGTGAGGAAGATACGTAGGAATCAGGGGAATTCTAGGGGCCGCGGGGGGCTGGAATCAGAGAGGTGAGCCTTCTAGAACAACTTTCTGTCTCTCCCTACCTGTTCCTCCTTCTCTCTTATTCCCGGGGGACTTTCTGACACTGGGGAACATGGTGGCTGGCAGCAGTGGCATCAGCAAGAAAGGGGCTCTTTCCCCACCAGCTCCAGCGGCTGCTGTTCTATGACCTTCTGAATCTATGACTGTGATTAAGTGCAGCGATTGTTCTAACCTGGCTCCCGGGCCTCCCCCTCTGTGGTCAGGGGTTCAAGGCTGTGACCAGAGGGTCAGGAGTGAGAGATGGGCACGCACGACAAAGACCACGGTCACTTTGCTGCTCAGCTCACACACCCTCTTCTTCCCATATACACAACTTCAGAAGTGTCCCTGCTTGAGAGAAAACCACGCTGCTCAGACCTCTTTCCCACAGGAGAAATCAGAAGTCTTTGAATACCCTTCTCCTTAGGTCTGGGTAAACGTATTCCTCATGATCTCGAAACAGGATAAATGTACCTCCCACAGCATAGCCAATATGTAGTCATGATGGGGGAGGAGCAGGAGAACAATGAAAGCCTCCACTTAAAACAGGGGAAAGGGAAGAGGAGACGACAGCCCCTGGCTGGTCAGGGACGGTGAGTTAAGCACGCAAGCATGATTGTCGACTCACTGCCCCAGCCATGAGTGAGTCCTCGGTCAGCCAGTGTGGCCCTCCTGTGCTCTACAGGCTGACTCTCCTCTAGGGCTCGCCCCAGCCACACCTGAGGGGCAACCGGGCAGGTTTTGCTATTGGGACCAGCCTGCCTTGAGGCTTACTCCCTCCTGGCATTGGCTCTGAGGCCCGAGTTTGCCTTAAGGTTGAAAATCGTAAGCTCCTGTGTGTCCAGCCTGCAGTGTCTGGCAGTAAAGCTTAATAAAACGCTCACTGGTTACGTCTGAGGGAGCTTCATTAACTGGTGAGTCATGGTGTTTGAGTCTGAACCCAAGCCTTGCATTTCTCTCTCCTAGTTCGTTTCCCCCATCCTCAGTTTAATTTTAATGTCTTTGTGTGCCTTTGCCTTGGATCCAGGACCATCAGCTTCCTGTCAGGCCCTCCCCTAACATTTGTGGGGCTGCAGCAAGAGCTCAAAAAGAGGTCCATGGTCTTCCACTTTTTCTTTCCACTCAACTCTGCTAAACAGGGCCTCATGCCTGCTTGTAGTCAACTCAGTGGGAACATCCAAGCTCTGTTTGACCCGCCCTCTGTCAGCCATCTCTCAGCAGCAACAGGTCAAAGGGTATGTAACCTGGAAGCACATGGTCCATTCAGAGGAATGCTGTAGGGTAGTGGCCTTCACAGGCCCAGGAAGCAGCCACAGGACACTTGGGAAGGACATTCTGTAACCTGAGGTGCTTGAAGCATGTCTCAAAGGAGGTACCAGGTTCCAGGTGGACATGTCCCCTGGGCCTGGGCTATTATTTCCATGGGGAAGGGCATGGCCAGAGGAAGGTCAGACTACGATGCTTTAAAGCATGATGGTATGATCAGGACAGGGCCATTCTTACTCAGGTCTAAAGCCAGTACTGTTTCTGTCCTCAGGCTTCTCCCTAGCAGTTGACACAATCATGGCTAGAAACTGGGGTGAATTTATAATAGAAGGTGTTTAGTCTGGGGATTGGACTTCCCTATTTCTCTTCACAGCTATTTATAAGGGATTTGATTTAGGCCATACCTGAATGGTCTAGCGGTTTTCCCTACTTTCCTCAATTTAAGTCTGAATTTGGTAATAAGGAGTTCATGATCTGAGCCACAGTCAGATCCTGGTTTTGTTTTTGTTGACTGTATAGAGCTTCTCCATCTTTGGCTGCAAAGAATATAATCAATCTGATTTCAGTGTTGACCATCGGGTGATGTCCATGTGTAGAGTCCTCTCTTGTGTTGTTGGAAGAGGGTGTTTGCTATGACCAGGGCATTTTCTTGGCAAAACTCTATTAGTCTTTGCCCTGCTTCATTCCGCATTCCAAGGCCAAATTTACTCCAGGTATTTCTTGACTTCCTACTTTAGCGTTCCAGTCCCCTATAATGAAAAGGACATCTTTTTTGGGTGTCAGTTCTAAAAGGTCTTGCATCGCTATGTACAAAGCTAGTGGAGGTGATGGCATTCCAGTTGAGCTATTTCAAATCCTGAAAGATGATGCTGTGAAAGTGCTGCATTCAATATGCCAGCAAATTTGGAAAACTCAGCAGTGGCCACAGGACTAGAAAAGATCGGTTTTCATTCCAATCCCAAAGAAAGGCAATGCCAAAGAATACTCAAACTACTGCACAATTGCACTCATCTCACACGCTAGTAAAGTAATGCTCAAAATTCTCCAAGCCAGTTCAATAGTTCAATAGTACGTGAACCGTGAACTTCCATATATTCAAGCTGGTGTTAGAAAAGGCAGAGGAAACAGAGATCAAATTGCCAACATCTGCTGGATTATCAAGAAAGCAAGAGAGTTCCAGAAAAACATCTATTTCTGCTTTACTGACTATGCCAAAGCCTTTGACTGTGTAGATCACAATAAACTGTGGAAAATTCTGAAAGAGATGGAAATACCAGACCACCTGACCTGCTTCTTGAGAAACCTATATGCAGGTTAGGAAGCAAGAGTTAGAACTGGACATGTAACAACAGACTGATTCCAGATAGGAAAAGGAGTACATCAAGGCTGTGTGTTGTCACCCTGTTTATTTAACTTATATGCAGAGCACATCGTGAGAAACTCTGGGCAGGATGAAGCACAAGCTGGAGTCAAGATTGCTGGGAGAAATATCAATAACCTCAGATAAGCAGATGATGCCACCTTTATGGCAGCAAGTGAAGAGGAACTAAAAAGGCTATTGATGAAAGTGAAAGAGGAGAGTGAAAAAGTTGGCTTAAAGCTCAACATTAAAAAAACAAAGATCATGGTATCTGGTTCCATCACTTCATGGGAAATAGATGGGGAAACAGTGGAAACAGTGTCAGACTTTATTTTTGGGGGCTCCAAAATCACTGCAGTTGGTGACTGCAGCCATGAAATTAAAAGATGCTTACTCCTTGAAAGGAAAGTTATGACCAACTTAGACAGCATATTAAAAAGCAGAGACGTTACTTTGCCAACAAAGGTCCATCTAGTTAAGGCTATGGATGTGAGAGTTGGACTATAAAGAACGCTGAGTGCTGAAGAATTGATGCTTTGGAACTGTGGTGTTGGAGGAGACTCTTGAGAGTCCCTTGGACTGCAAGGAGATCTAACCAGTCCATCCTAAAGGAAATCAGTCATGAATATTCACTGGAAGGACTGATGTTGAAGCTGAAGCTGCAATACTTTTGCCACCTGATGCGAAGAGCTGACTCACTGAAAAGACCTTGATCCTGGGAAAGATTGAGGGCAGGAGGAGAAAGGGATGACAGAGGATGAGATGGTTGGATGGCATCACTAACTCAATGGACATGAGTTTGCATAAACTCTGGGAGTTGGTGATGGTCAGAGAAGCCTGGTGTGCTTCAGTCTATGGGGTCACAAAGAGTCGGACATGACTGAGCAACTGAACTGAACTGAAATGATGAGATAGTTCACTACATGAAAGTAATAGTAATCTGACCCCAGGGGATGGGCTGAGGGAAGAAGCCAAACTGAGTTGAGTATTTCAGAGGCATCCTCCAGATCACAGTTGTCAGACCTTGCTCCAATTTCTTTCTATCCTGGGATGTCTGCTTGGTTTGCAAATTCCTGCAGGGCAGAATCTGAATCAAGAATTCCTGCTTGGGTCAGGTGGCTCTCCCCTGGGCCAATCCCTGTGGCCAGGGGATTAGAGTATTTGATAAACCAAGTCTGAAGTCTTTGACTCCTCTGCTCCTAAGAGTAGGGTGTTGAGGCTGGTAGAGAGAATCCCATGGATAGGGAAGAAACATTTCCTGAGGAAAGGGAGGTGCTGTTACTAGAAGAAGGTGGGAAGTTGCGTCTGGGAGATAAAAACAACAGATGGCCTTTATGTCAGGCAAGCTGGGATTTCAGATTACAAGAAGAAGTAATCATGTTCTAAATGGCGTGAGGAGGAAAACTGCTTCTTCACCCACGTGGACTCCACACACTGCCCTGCTGGCACAGGCACATGCCTGACTGCATTCCCTGGTCCTTGCCTACTGCTTTTTCTCTTCACGGTGCTGTGTTCAGTGGGGAATGTGTTTTAATCATGTATTGTTCTTGCTTTCTTTTTATTTGTCTCCCCTCCTCTTTCCTTTGTAAGATCACTTTCTCAGTTCTAGATAACCATCTTCCTTGGATCTGCCCATCAAAACTAATCCTTCTAGAGTCTCTTGCTGATAGGATTTGCTCTTACCAGCTATTAGGTGAGAAGAGACCAAATACACTGATTTCACTGGGGCTTTACTATCTCAGATCCTAGTAAATGGCTGTCGTCACAATGTAATGTTCTTTCACTGAAACTTCAGTGGAGAAATTTCAGGCTCTAAGGGCAGGTGAAAGTCTGCTGGTAGAAGCATCTTGGGGTCTTGGCTCCTCCTACTTAGCAGTTTTTCTGGAAAGGGTGGTAGTCAGGGAATCCAGGAGGAATTCAAATGAGTTTCCAAGGTCAAGTCCAGGTGAGCCAGGGAGGGAACGTGTCAGAACAAGGGCAGAGTCACGTCTCCAGGAAGCCATTCTTAGTTACTCCAGTTTCCAAGGATCTCTGAGTGCCGGGAGCCAACTGAGGAATCCCGCCCGTGGCAAAGGTCATGAGGAAGGAGGCCTAACAATATGCAAAGGTGGGATCAAGCCTCAGGGGTCCTCCTGGAGATTCTCGAGCATCTACCAAAACCAGAGTCTGCCTACCTTACTGCATTATGCTTTCACCTACACTTCTGACATTACGGGGGGCTATCCCCCACCACCTCTCTCTGAAAAGGAGTTAACTTAGGACTCCAGTTAAAATCTCCTGGGCGTGAGAAGAGTGTTTCAGTCCAAAAACTCCTCTGATGGCTCTCTAGCCTACCTGACAAGTTTGTCAGGCCACATGTGATTGTTTATAGCCTCCCAACCGTGAGAGGCACGAGATGCTTTAAACTTTCTAAAAACAGATTCTTTTGAGAAGTTAGAAAATTATTAGTATTAGTGAGTTAGTTAGAAATTATACCGATGGAGGTTTTCATTGTTGAGCCAATACTAAAAACAGATTCTTTTGAGAAGTTAGAAAATTATTAGTATTAGCGAGTTAGTTAGAAATTATACCGATGGAGGTTTTCATTGTTGAGCCATAAGTTCTCATTGTTGAGAAATAAGTATTAACCTTGATATTAATCACGTTAGACCTTAGGCTAAATTCTTTTATTACAGCCCACTGCACCTTTGCCCTGTAGGAATGCAACTTTATCTGGTGCCGTCAGAGGGTGATGCCTGACTTAAGAAAAATCACCTTTGGAGAAAATAAGTTTTTTCGTTGACTAATCATCGTCAGAAAGGGTCATAAAATGTTAGCAGGCCTCTTGGCCAGAAGATGATGTAAATCACCTGAGAATTTTGTATATCAGAAGGAACGCAGAAAGAAAGCATGGTTTCAATAAGGGTCAAGACTGCTGACCCTGCGTGACTTTGTATCTTCCATTTATCTCTATGTGTAACAAAAAGTATAAAAGCGGACCTGGAAAATAAAGAAACGGGACCAGTTCCTGGAAAGACTGGTTTCTCCCATGTGGTCTTTTCTTGTTCTCTGTTTTTCTGGCTGAATTCCCATCTGGAGTGCGGAAGCTCGCTAAGCCTACTAATTTTGCCTGGGCTTCTAAGATCTGAATGGGGGTCGGGGGCACTTTGTGTCTCCTCTCCTTCAGGAGACCGGGAAGACACCTGTGGCCTACGTAGGTGGTGCAAACCCCTTGTCTCGGGGTTTTATTGGTTCTCCACATAAACCAAGTTATTTAGAATCTTTTCTCCACTAATTTTCCTACTACACTATTGTTTGCTAATCTCTTCCCATATCTTTAATTAAACAATTTTCCTCTAGACGCCAACTCCATCCCTGCTTTGAATTACCCTGGATCCACTGGGGCTGGACCCCGGCATCTGAGTTTTCTGAACTTGCAGTCACTTTTATGTAGGAGGGCACATTAGAATCATCTATCGAGTCACCAAAGATTCAGGGAGTCCAGGAAGGGATGGGAGCAATTGTATTTTTTCAAAGGCTCTTAATGCCTTAATTCTGATAAATACCCTTGGTCAAGAAGTTTTGTAGAGTGTTTATAAGAGGTGGCAGGGGATAGAATTTGCAAAAGGGAGCCCATGGAGGAAATTTAGCATTTAGTGGGATGCAGCCTTCAGTTTGCCACAGTCCCCCACCGTTCCCTGATGCCTTACACCCTGGTGGTCCATTCTTCCTTGTCTGTGACTGATGGGCCCTGGCACATCTGGGTGATGGCATCCCTCACATGGACACAGTGGGAGGCACCCCTTATTCCAGTGGTGCTGCCCTAGCTCTGAGTGCTTCTGAGGATGCTTTTCAGGTTTCTAACTTCAGAACAGCTTCATACCACACACAAGAAAATCAGTCTCCTCATTCTGTAGCTATATAATAAATTTTTTTTTAAATGACACCTTTGATGTGCACAGAGTAGTCTGGAAAGATGTAAAATTTTGCCTGAAATGAACATTTACAGTCTTTGAACTCATAGGTTTGAGATAAAGACTCAAGAATTAGCAGCAGCATAATAGAGAAAAGGCTTTTTACCCATTCATTCTTTTAAAGGGAAGGACAGATTCTCTGAAAGTTGAGTTCCAACCAATAACTCAGTGCTGCCTGAGTTGCCATGGAGGCTTTGGGTATTGTCTAGCCCAGCACTGCCCAACAGAAATACAATGTGAGTCACAAATGCACGTCTTATATATAATTTAAATTTTTCTAGTGGCCACACTAAACTTTTTTTAAAATTAATGATATACTAATATTTCATTTATTTCATTTAACTCAGTGTATTCAAAGTGTTCTCATCTCAACTTTCAGTCAAAAAGTTATCAAAAAATTTTACGTTTTTTTTTTTTT
>SJYV01001329.1:627657-646343 GCA_006410875.1 Neotragus pygmaeus | reverse complement strand
TTCTAACTTCAGAACAGCTTCATACCACACACAAGAAAATCAGTCTCCTCATTCTGTAGCTATATAATAAATTTTTTTTTAAATGACACCTTTGATGTGCACAGAGTAGTCTGGAAAGATGTAAAATTTTGCCTGAAATGAACATTTACAGTCTTTGAACTCATAGGTTTGAGATAAAGACTCAAGAATTAGCAGCAGCATAATAGAGAAAAGGCTTTTTACCCATTCATTCTTTTAAAGGGAAGGACAGATTCTCTGAAAGTTGAGTTCCAACCAATAACTCAGTGCTGCCTGAGTTGCCATGGAGGCTTTGGGTATTGTCTAGCCCAGCACTGCCCAACAGAAATACAATGTGAGTCACAAATGCACGTCTTATATATAATTTAAATTTTTCTAGTGGCCACACTAAACTTTTTTTAAAATTAATGATATACTAATATTTCATTTATTTCATTTAACTCAGTGTATTCAAAGTGTTCTCATCTCAACTTTCAGTCAAAAAGTTATCAAAAAATTTTACGTTTTTTTTTTTTTGTCCTATATGCTTGAATCCAGTGTGTATCCTTAAAGCTCACATCTATTTAGGCTGGCTTTCCTGATGGCTCAGGCAAAGAATCTGCCTGCAATGCGGGAGACCTGGGTTCAGTCCCTGGGTTGGGAAGATCCCCTGGAGAAGGGAATGGCTACCCACTCCAGTATTCTTGCCTGGAGAATTCCATGGACAGAGGCTATACAGTCCATGGGGTTGCAAAGAGCAGGACATGGCTGAGCGACTAACACTTTCACTATTTCAAGTGCTGTGAGTGGCTAGTTGCTTCCACAGATCTAGCCTCTTGATGAGAAGCCCACCTGGGGTCTCACAGTATAGAAAGGCCTCGTTAGATTGGCTTTTCCTGGGGCTGGCCCACGTGTGCTCTCGTTGCCCTAAGATGCATTTGCTCTTGGGCCAGTAACTCGTGTCTCGGCTTTTATTGTTTCCCTGGCCTGATGGACTTAACTTCAGCCAGATTTCCTGGAATTGTGCCAGTGCTTTCCTCTGAACTTCATTTCTTCCCCTTCAAGTCCTTGCATGCCACTGTGCTATAATTCAAAGCTACTATGGGCTAGGGTCCCATGGACCCAACCCAAACAGGGAACTGGCTTTTTCATTGTTTGTTTGGAACCATGAAGTAGAAAATGTCAAGATACTTGTTTTCAATGCTTCAGAACTGAATTTAAACTCTACAATTTCCAAAGGGGACTTTCAACATGGAATGATTTAGAAGATTCAACTGTTAGATTAAGAGGGCTGATTAGAACATGAATGGACCCTAAACTTTCCTTGCTTTGATCATTATCACTGGCTGTCTCACCCTTTGTTTAGAATCCTATTAGTCAGAGGCTATAAAACCTTGTATGAGGCTGGAGCATCTAACGTACTCTGGAATATCTCAGTAAGTATTGAACAAAGAATCACTTGTTAAAAGGTCTTAGTTGAGATCTTTGTCCCAAATCTTTGTGAATCCCACAGCAGACAGTCTTGTCTGTTCTCTCCAGGGTGCCCTGGGCACATAGGCACTGTGTGCTGTATGGTGGTGCCATATACCATCCAAGGCAGGAATGTTGGCACCTGTCCAATAGTCAGTCCTCTTGCTTTTGCTGCACTATGGCGGGGTGCACCACCTCCGTAGTAATAGAGGCTGACAAGTGTCCTGCATATAAAAGAAGCATGCCAGATGGTTACTTTCCCAGACTCCTTTGTAACCAGGACTGGCCATATGACCCCGTTCTGCCAGAAGGACTCAAGTGCAAGTATTTTTGGAGAGCTCCTGGGAAAGATTTTTCTCCCTGATAAGAGGGAAACATGAAAGAGTGAATCTCTTGCAGCTCTGGTTGCCTTCTTCTTCCTGATAAGGTTGTGATATTTGCAACTAAGGCAGGTATTTTGGAACCATGAGGTAAAAAACCTGGGGACGTAAGTGAAGCTGTCTGAGGATGCTGAGACTGATGATGGAAAGAGAGCACATCTTTGATGACATCATTGAACACCTGCGTGGAACTTGGAACAGAACTTCCTGCTTTTAGAATTGTTTTATCATATGGAACTCTGTGAAGCTACAAGCCTTCTAATGGTCTGGGGGGTTGTCAGTTGCAGGTTTAAGAAGGATATTTAACCCTAAAGATTAAAGCCTTTTGGAAGAAAGGTGTTAGATAAAGGGGAGGCTGACAACATTCACACATATAAAACCTCATTCTGTATTAATAGTTGTGGTTAGTTGCTCAGTCGTGTCTTACTCTTTGTGACCCCAGGAACTGTAATCCACCAGGCTCCTCTGTCCATGGGGATTCTCCAGGCAAGAATACAGGAGCGGGCTGCCATTTCCTTCTCCAGGGAATATTAATACTTTGCAACCTCAAAAATATTCTTGCAAGCTTCTTTGTAAGACGCTCCCCTTAGAAATTCCTGATCTCCTGGAACTTAACCTTCCATCTCAGTGTATTCCACAGTTATCAGGAGTCTGGGTGGGACCTGTAGCTCCTAAAGGAATATGGTGTCTGGAGTCTTTAGCAAAGGAATGGCTAAACCTTCTGTCTGTTTTCTGTGCTGTGTGCTCAGTCGCTCAGTGGTTTCTGACTCTTTGCAACCCCATGGTCTGTAGCCCACCAGGCTCCTCTGTCCGTGGGATTTTCCAGGTAATAGTACTGGAGTGGGTTGCCATTTCCTCCTTCAGGGGATCTTCCCAACCCAGGGATTGAACCCTTGTCTCCTGCATCTCCTGCATCGGCAGGCAGATTCTTCGCCACTGAGGCACCTGGGAAGTGATCTCTTTGTTTTCTACCTCATACCAAAGGGGACAGATCACTCTTGTAGATTTACTATCTTGAAACCAAATGTGGGAGTGGTTTTGTTTTGACAGAGGGCACTTCAAGGGACCAGCCCACTGTAGCCTCCTTCTATTTCCTGTTTGGGCAACATTTGAAACTGGTTGGACTGAATTTCCATTTTTACCCTGTTTTCTTTCACACATGCTAAGCTTGGGTGAAAGGAGGCAGAGACAAGCACTGGCGTTTATCCTCAGAGGATAACACATTCTGAACAGTAGTTTATCCTGGAACACTGACCCCTGAGGCAGGTCATGGTCCATGGTCCGTCCTGATGGGTGCCCAGGGCCTGTCAGCTCCCAGGATCTTTTTCTCAAAGTGTTAAGAGCGTGCCCTGAACATCTGTGACTGTTCTCAAGAATGCATTCTAATTCTTGAGTGAGGAGACCAATGGGTAGTTGAGGGGATATTGAGGGAGAAGAGCTCATAAATCAGAAATTGAACATGGTTTTCTCAACTCTGCATCTGGTGCTATTATGAAGTATAAGGAAAGGAAGAAGGATTCTAGTATTAATACATACATACCTATGCACGTGATTGTTAATATGCACAATAGCTATAAAAGACATATGACTGAAACAAAACTTACACAGAACTGAGCTGTGAGTACAATTGATTCATATTCTTACATAGAAATTTATTATACAGGCAATAGAAAAGAATACAAATGCCCCCTAAGAAAATCAATAAAATATTTGCTAAAATTATTAGGATAATACTTAGTAACAAAAATAGCTTGAGAAAATGAATACTATTTAGACAACTTACAAGGTTTGAAACTGTTCCTGTTTGCAAGTCTGTGTGAGGGCATGGGAAGAAAGTCAGCCCGTGAGGGCTTCCTTGTGAACTTGGACTTGGAGACACGAAGCGCTCTGGCTCACTTAGCCACGCCCAGGCTCTCCAGGGCTGGTGATCTTTGGTCTGCTTGATTTTTTGTCCGTCCCCTCCGAACTCTTATTTCACNCAGCCCGTGAGGGCTTCCTTGTGAACTTGGACTTGGAGACACGAAGCGCTCTGGCTCACTTAGCCACGCCCAGGCTCTCCAGGGCTGGTGATCTTTGGTCTGCTTGATTTTTTGTCCGTCCCCTCCGAACTCTTATTTCACAAATTCCCTAACAAACGAGATTTTTTTCACACACTGAAAATTTAGTTTTTTCACAGAAATATACATGACTCTATGACAGTTGCAAAGTCATGGTTTCAAAAGGTCACAGGGTTTTAAAATTGAAACTGTTTTCCTGAGAAAATGAAGAGGTGAACTTTTCCCTAAAGTAATTGTGGATTTACTTCCCTTCTGTTCCTACAGTTTGCACCGACTACCTCAAACTCAAAGAAGAAAAAACCTTTAGGATTCCAATTTCACTTTCCAATCCTCTAGAATTCTGAAGCTTCCCACTGCTGTATTCAGCATGTTCGGTTATAGAATCTTTACAGGACTGATAGCTTACACAGACAAAGCAAAACTGGAGACTTCTTTCTCCATATTTCTTTTTGGTGGTTCAAATACCATTGGTTTTTGAGTGAGAATATTGTGTTTAGAAAATAGTGAATTTTTTTAAAGTAAGAATTAAGCAACTTCTAAGCACTCAGAAGCAATCTGACACTAACTTTCAGTCTTTGTAATACATGACATCCTTAGATGAATTGAAAATGTGGCTTTAAAGGGTCCTTGGATGTTGATGATTTGGTATTTGATCTCCTGTTTTTGTGGCCTTTACAGAATCAACTTAGGGAATAAAGTGAAAATAGCTATGCTGAATATTTTCGAAAAATTTAACTTTGCTTTAATATCTAGGAACTGATAAAGCCAGGAACTTCTCTTATTTTACCTCACTGAAAACAAATCCATTCTCACAATAAAAAGATTATAAGCTACCTAAAAAAATCCTTTGCAATAACCAAGAAAAGTGACAATACAGAATAATTTTGATGGACGGGATCCTATTCTCCCTCCTGCAGCTCTGCCAGCCTGAAACAAAGCCACCATCTCCTGTAAGAGAATGTCACACACAGGGCACAGCGTGAAGGCCGTTCACCGGAAGGAGCTCAGTGATGGGCTCTGTGATGTTGACCACAGCTATAATGAGTAACTTGCACTGATTTTAAATATGCCCAATGGCTTATCTGCAAATTTTAGGCTGACTTTGATTTTGTGACTGTAATTCCATCCGCTTAAGGCTTATAGAGATTGGTTTTATGGAGATTAATTTTTAATTAATACTGTTAACATCATGTACAATCAAACACCAAGAATATCAATAAATATCAATAATTAGCTTTGGTCTTCCTCTTTCTGTTGGAACATTCTGACTCTATAAATATAGTTCAGTCTTAGCGCCAATGTCCCACTAGGGTTTAAAATTCCACAGCCAGAGGACATCACCTTGGTGTGTCTTGTCACTTGTTTAGGAATGTTCCGGAGTCTGAAGGAGATACAAGGTGAGCATAAGAACAGATCACTGATGGTTTAGTATGAAACTTGTTACTAGTAAAAACAACAGTTTTGAAGCTCTGGAAGTCAACTGGGGCAGCTCGTCAGAAATGACTTGTGACCATGGCTGTGGATGGGGGTTGCGTTCACAAAGGGCCTTGAACCGTCCTTTTCCTGGATTGTAGATAGAAGATGCGGTTTTCTTCAGGATAAGTGACTTTACTGATGGGCATCTTGTAGATGTTGGGGTTTTTTGTGGTCAGCAGGAGGAACAGTAGTGTGGCTAAACAGAAGGGCCAGGTACAAGATGGCAATCCGACCTGGAGAAAGAGACAAGCCACACGTTTCTTTAAGATCCTGTTGGAAAGCTAACTTGCACAAAGCACAGGCTTTATACCACTGTCATTCAGCTCAGGAGATAACTCTCCGGAGGCTTGACTCTGGACTCCGCTTGTCCCTGTGGAGACTGAGTTTAAGATTTCAGGACATTCGGCTCCTGAAATGTCAGCATGCACACCTTAGGGATGATGCATGCCCTGCCCTCCTTCTTACACAGTCAGACTTCCTACAGTGGATGTACAAAGATGACAGCCTCTAGAGATGATACTTAGCAACCACCAATAGCTCCCGACCACTCATCACGTCCATGAGGCTGTCTTTGATGAGTTCAGCTCTCTCTCCCCTTGGCCTCTGCCCAGACTAGGTCTTGGACTCTATTTGCTTTACTTCTTTTTGTTTCATTTCTCAGACAGACTCTAGACTCCTTGAGGGTAGCTCCTCCTTCTGTGTGTCCATGACAACTCAAGCAATTCTGAGCATACACCATGTACTTAAGTTTGGCCCTGTAGACTCCACCCCCCACCCCCAACCTGGGTGTGATGGTATCCAAACTCGACTGCACATCAGAATCATCTGGAAGAGTTAAAAAAAAAAAACAAAAAAACCACAGATAACCAAGCATCATATAAGATCTACTCCACCAGAAATGCCAAGGTACAGGGCCCGAGGATCGGGATTTTTCACAATTTCCCTAGCTGACTCCGTTCTGTAGCCTGCCCAATTCTGGCTCACAGGCCAAGGTCTGTGATCTTCTGTTGGGGTGTGAAGGGACCCCCAAGCTCTAAGGCATCCCATCATGCCTGTAACAGGGCTTTGACATTCCACCATAAAGATAACTGTGTCTCCACAAGGACCCTCCCAGGTCAGCTCTCTGTGTTGCTGTGAAGAAGACTAGATGTGATCCTGCCCTACTGGCAGCCATGATCATATCTGTATGGACGGAGTTAGCAGGAACTGGCCTAGTATCACCTGCAGTGGTGGGTGAGGAAGAGAACTGAGAGGTGGGAGGCCCCAGGGCAGCCGGGGGTACTGGGCTCCTCAGGGGAGGGGAAGAAGAAAGTCAAAGGGCTGGACCCTACTGAAAAAGAAGGAGAAGTGGCCAGAGGCACTTCATAGGCTATGATTTTGCTTATTAAATAATTTAGGACAGAGGTCTGAAAAAGTCTTACTGATGACCAACTGGGCATTTTTTTTTTTTTTAAGACTAAGGGTATGAAAAAGTCTTGGTTTAATTAAAAAGAAATCTGGATCTTTATCCAATCATCCTTTTCCTTCTTTTTCTGATTTCTCAACCTCTACATAGTTCCAGGTTTCTGTTTAAGTAAAAGATATTCTAAAGTCAACTGCTTGACACTCAGAGTTAAAGTATGGACTTGATAATATACATGCTAAGTTTCGCTTAAGACAAACAATCTGATATTTTTAGCAAGCTTGGCAATTATAGTTTGGGCTAAGGTTTACTGTGATGCTGGAAGGTAAATGAGGAGAGATGGGTCCAGAAGATGGACTACAGTGATTATCTGTCAAGCATCCTGCCCTGGGACGCCATTGAGGTGGACTTCAGGAGGGTTTCTGTATCATTGAAAACTGACCAATCATGCTGATGAGAAAGTGAGATTAGAGCAAACTTACCACAGCCATCACGTGGGACATGCTGGCTCCCAGGTAGGCAGTGAACAGGGCTAGGAGAAAAGGGAAAGAAAGAGCGCTTGGACTCCTTTCAATATAAATCCCTGGAATGTAAACTTGTGCATTTCACCAGTGAGCCCAGCACCCTGGTTACAAGTCTGAGCTTAGAGTCAGCAGCTCTGGGTTTGCATCCAGGCTCCACCCCTTAGGAATTTGGAGCCTCCACTCAAAGCCCCCATTTCCTTACCTGTACAGGGGGGTAACGGAAATCTCGCTCTCAAGAGTTGATGTGAGTGTGAAAGAGGGTAATGCTTGGGCTTAGCACACAGTAAGTACAAGAAAGGTAGCTTTTCTGTGGTACTATTTATTTTTTTGCTGTTATTGCTAACATAATACTTAAGGAAAAGGCCTTCCACAGTAAATACATTTCCCCATTATTTTACCCAAGCATAATTAAAATGAAACTTATGAACGTTCCTTGAGGTAACATACAATCTCACAGCATCTGAGATTCTCAGATCAATGGTTAGAAATAACAGTTAAAAAAAAACCATGGTATATGTATATAGAAGGAGATAGTAACTCAGAAATCAGCAGAAACTGAACATAGACCTAGGATTCCGCTTTGCATTAATATTTTCCCTAAAACTGTTAAGGTTGGCATACATGTCAATGAGTTAACATCCTGTGTTTTTATTTACTTTGAGCATGAATTTTTGAGAGTAGGCAGTTCGAGTATATGTATGACCTTCAATGTAAAAGAACAGAAACAAAGAGCTTAGCTAGCTAACTCTCAATTCTTGGGCCCAAGGAGACTCAGGGAAGCCCATAGGGTTCATAGAGACCGCCTGAAGAATGACCTTCTTATAATGGCCACATGGGCAACCGGGCCACCAACACTCACCATGTGGTCCTCATGTCCATCAAGAAACACGTCTGCTACTTTGGGGAGTTGGGTGGGGTTGTGGGAGAGACTCTATGATCTTTTACTTTACTATAGATTTCCATCCGTTCACGGATATTTTATCTTTTTATCCTGATATTTTTTGTTCAATATTATACCTAGTTCTTTCACATATGAATTGTCTCATGCTAACAGGAAAGGCTCATCTTTGGAAACGGTCTGGGCTTCAAATTCCAGCTCTGCCATTTTGTTTGTTGGACAACAAGTCACTGAACTAGGGATCTAGTTTCATTGTCTGTAAAAAGGCAGCTGGAAGAGGTTATTTACAGGGAGTTCAGTTCAGTTCAGTTGCTCAGTCGTGTCCGACTCTTTGCGACCCCATTAATCGCAGCACGCCAGGCCTCCCTGTCCATCACCAACTCCTGGAGTTCACTCAGACTCATGTCCATCGAGTCAGTGATGCCATCCAGCCATCTCATCCTCTGTCGTCCCCTTCTCCTCCTGCCCTCAATCCCTCCCAGCATCAGAGTGTTTTTCAATGAGTCAACTCTTTGCATGAGGTGGCCAAAGATGACTCTTAAATGAAATTATGTATTTTTACAAGCAGCAGCTATAAACTCATCTCTGTCATCATAGGAAGGAAGTACTGCTCTGAGCAGAAGGGGTTGGAAGATTTTCTCTGCTTGGCTTGGATAATTTCATCCCCACCCTCCCCATTTAGTTCATTCATTCATTCAAGAAATATTCACTAGCCATTGGCTAAGTATGGAGACACCCTGTCCCTGCTCTCCTGAGCACTGGCTCTTTTGTGACCCTCCCCTGAGCACTTGAATCCTTACTGCGTTTCTCTCCTAGGAGCACAGTAGCTTAATACCTATTAGCACCATTTTGGTGCTCAAGTCTCGTACTGATATGCTCTTTCAATTCCATGTTGCTTTTCTTTCTATAGTAAGAGTATCAGACTAGCTAATAGTTGTGGCCCATCATTAAGATGAGCTGAGTTGGGCTGGGAAAGCCTTACAGTAGCGGTGAAGTTCTGGACATCATGGTTTGGAGGTGTTGCCCCTAACAGTGTGCTGAGTAGCTGAGGGAGAGAAAAGGCCCTCTGCTTCCCTCAGTGGAAGGGAAGACTGAATTCCAGTTCTTCATAGACAACATTCCCTCCCTACAGACCTTCATATGAAAGTCCTACTATGAAAACACAATCTGTAAGAAGAGATCCAAAGTGTGTTTACAGTTTGCAGTGATAAAATAACAAAATTGAGGAGTTCTCTGGCTATGTAATTTCTGGCTTAGGGGCATAGGGAAGGCAGATATACCAGGCTTCTATCAGAGACTCCCATGTCTGCTTCCTGATAAAGCCACAGGAGTTAATAAAAGAGGAACTCTATAATAAATGTCTTTATTTATTTACCTTGGCTGACAAGCTTGATCTTTTGTTTGGTGATATGGGCAGGCAGAAACTTGCTTTGTATTTTGCTGTGAGATCTGCTTTACAAGAGGGACTGGAGGTCTGTCTCAAAAGTTTATGTCCAAAGATAAAAAAAGACAGATGACTGTGCCCCGTGTGGATGGAACAGCACTCCCACACACTGTCAGTGGCACGGCAAATTCATATGGCCTCTGTGGGTGCATTTGGCATCTACTGAAAATAAGGGGAGCTAGGATTTTGGCACCAGTGTCTGGGCTCTTAACTAAATCTATACTGACTTAACCACTGTACTAATAAAGAAAATGTGGATCTATCCAAAGGAAGGTAGGATGTCTACATCCTGATCCCCAGAACTTGTGATACGTTACCTTACATGGCAAAAGGTACTTTGCAGCTATGATTAAGTTAAAGATTTTGAGATAGGGGATTATCCTTAGCCAAGTAGATCCAGTGCAATCATGAGGTCCTTATAAGAAGGAGGCAGGAAATTTCTATCTAGGGAGTAGGATGAAGTGTTTTCACCTGCTTTATACTCTTCTGTATTGATTGAATTTTTGTTTGTTTTGTACAACAGTCCTGTACTACTATCAAATTACAGAGAGAAAATAGCGACAATATCTCAGCTTTGGGAAACACATTTGTAAACATCTTTGTCTTCTCCTTTTCCATGATCGGTGAAAAGACCTTCACAGACCTTATCAGCAACTTCTGTGACCAAGAGAGTTTTTGCTTGATCTTTAAGGATGTCCTCAGGCTGTCCAGACACTGGCCCAGACCATGCTTTGCAACAACTGGAATTCCTCCTACTTTTTAGGACTTACAGGAAGGCCACCCTTTCCAGCAGGTGCTTTTGGATGATTCTGAATTGTATTGTTTCNAAAAAAAAAAAACAAAAAAACCACAGATAACCAAGCATCATATAAGATCTACTCCACCAGAAATGCCAAGGTACAGGGCCCGAGGATCGGGATTTTTCACAATTTCCCTAGCTGACTCCGTTCTGTAGCCTGCCCAATTCTGGCTCACAGGCCAAGGTCTGTGATCTTCTGTTGGGGTGTGAAGGGACCCCCAAGCTCTAAGGCATCCCATCATGCCTGTAACAGGGCTTTGACATTCCACCATAAAGATAACTGTGTCTCCACAAGGACCCTCCCAGGTCAGCTCTCTGTGTTGCTGTGAAGAAGACTAGATGTGATCCTGCCCTACTGGCAGCCATGATCATATCTGTATGGACGGAGTTAGCAGGAACTGGCCTAGTATCACCTGCAGTGGTGGGTGAGGAAGAGAACTGAGAGGTGGGAGGCCCCAGGGCAGCCGGGGGTACTGGGCTCCTCAGGGGAGGGGAAGAAGAAAGTCAAAGGGCTGGACCCTACTGAAAAAGAAGGAGAAGTGGCCAGAGGCACTTCATAGGCTATGATTTTGCTTATTAAATAATTTAGGACAGAGGTCTGAAAAAGTCTTACTGATGACCAACTGGGCATTTTTTTTTTTTTTAAGACTAAGGGTATGAAAAAGTCTTGGTTTAATTAAAAAGAAATCTGGATCTTTATCCAATCATCCTTTTCCTTCTTTTTCTGATTTCTCAACCTCTACATAGTTCCAGGTTTCTGTTTAAGTAAAAGATATTCTAAAGTCAACTGCTTGACACTCAGAGTTAAAGTATGGACTTGATAATATACATGCTAAGTTTCGCTTAAGACAAACAATCTGATATTTTTAGCAAGCTTGGCAATTATAGTTTGGGCTAAGGTTTACTGTGATGCTGGAAGGTAAATGAGGAGAGATGGGTCCAGAAGATGGACTACAGTGATTATCTGTCAAGCATCCTGCCCTGGGACGCCATTGAGGTGGACTTCAGGAGGGTTTCTGTATCATTGAAAACTGACCAATCATGCTGATGAGAAAGTGAGATTAGAGCAAACTTACCACAGCCATCACGTGGGACATGCTGGCTCCCAGGTAGGCAGTGAACAGGGCTAGGAGAAAAGGGAAAGAAAGAGCGCTTGGACTCCTTTCAATATAAATCCCTGGAATGTAAACTTGTGCATTTCACCAGTGAGCCCAGCACCCTGGTTACAAGTCTGAGCTTAGAGTCAGCAGCTCTGGGTTTGCATCCAGGCTCCACCCCTTAGGAATTTGGAGCCTCCACTCAAAGCCCCCATTTCCTTACCTGTACAGGGGGGTAACGGAAATCTCGCTCTCAAGAGTTGATGTGAGTGTGAAAGAGGGTAATGCTTGGGCTTAGCACACAGTAAGTACAAGAAAGGTAGCTTTTCTGTGGTACTATTTATTTTTTTGCTGTTATTGCTAACATAATACTTAAGGAAAAGGCCTTCCACAGTAAATACATTTCCCCATTATTTTACCCAAGCATAATTAAAATGAAACTTATGAACGTTCCTTGAGGTAACATACAATCTCACAGCATCTGAGATTCTCAGATCAATGGTTAGAAATAACAGTTTAAAAAAAACCATGGTATATGTATATAGAAGGAGATAGTAACTCAGAAATCAGCAGAAACTGAACATAGACCTAGGATTCCGCTTTGCATTAATATTTTCCCTAAAACTGTTAAGGTTGGCATACATGTCAATGAGTTAACATCCTGTGTTTTTATTTACTTTGAGCATGAATTTTTGAGAGTAGGCAGTTCGAGTATATGTATGACCTTCAATGTAAAAGAACAGAAACAAAGAGCTTAGCTAGCTAACTCTCAATTCTTGGGCCCAAGGAGACTCAGGGAAGCCCATAGGGTTCATAGAGACCGCCTGAAGAATGACCTTCTTATAATGGCCACATGGGCAACCGGGCCACCAACACTCACCATGTGGTCCTCATGTCCATCAAGAAACACGTCTGCTACTTTGGGGAGTTGGGTGGGGTTGTGGGAGAGACTCTATGATCTTTTACTTTACTATAGATTTCCATCCGTTCACGGATATTTTATCTTTTTATCCTGATATTTTTTGTTCAATATTATACCTAGTTCTTTCACATATGAATTGTCTCATGCTAACAGGAAAGGCTCATCTTTGGAAACGGTCTGGGCTTCAAATTCCAGCTCTGCCATTTTGTTTGTTGGACAACAAGTCACTGAACTAGGGATCTAGTTTCATTGTCTGTAAAAAGGCAGCTGGAAGAGGTTATTTACAGGGAGTTCAGTTCAGTTCAGTTGCTCAGTCGTGTCCGACTCTTTGCGACCCCATTAATCGCAGCACGCCAGGCCTCCCTGTCCATCACCAACTCCTGGAGTTCACTCAGACTCATGTCCATCGAGTCAGTGATGCCATCCAGCCATCTCATCCTCTGTCGTCCCCTTCTCCTCCTGCCCTCAATCCCTCCCAGCATCAGAGTGTTTTTCAATGAGTCAACTCTTTGCATGAGGTGGCCAAAGATGACTCTTAAATGAAATTATGTATTTTTACAAGCAGCAGCTATAAACTCATCTCTGTCATCATAGGAAGGAAGTACTGCTCTGAGCAGAAGGGGTTGGAAGATTTTCTCTGCTTGGCTTGGATAATTTCATCCCCACCCTCCCCATTTAGTTCATTCATTCATTCAAGAAATATTCACTAGCCATTGGCTAAGTATGGAGACACCCTGTCCCTGCTCTCCTGAGCACTGGCTCTTTTGTGACCCTCCCCTGAGCACTTGAATCCTTACTGCGTTTCTCTCCTAGGAGCACAGTAGCTTAATACCTATTAGCACCATTTTGGTGCTCAAGTCTCGTACTGATATGCTCTTTCAATTCCATGTTGCTTTTCTTTCTATAGTAAGAGTATCAGACTAGCTAATAGTTGTGGCCCATCATTAAGATGAGCTGAGTTGGGCTGGGAAAGCCTTACAGTAGCGGTGAAGTTCTGGACATCATGGTTTGGAGGTGTTGCCCCTAACAGTGTGCTGAGTAGCTGAGGGAGAGAAAAGGCCCTCTGCTTCCCTCAGTGGAAGGGAAGACTGAATTCCAGTTCTTCATAGACAACATTCCCTCCCTACAGACCTTCATATGAAAGTCCTACTATGAAAACACAATCTGTAAGAAGAGATCCAAAGTGTGTTTACAGTTTGCAGTGATAAAATAACAAAATTGAGGAGTTCTCTGGCTATGTAATTTCTGGCTTAGGGGCATAGGGAAGGCAGATATACCAGGCTTCTATCAGAGACTCCCATGTCTGCTTCCTGATAAAGCCACAGGAGTTAATAAAAGAGGAACTCTATAATAAATGTCTTTATTTATTTACCTTGGCTGACAAGCTTGATCTTTTGTTTGGTGATATGGGCAGGCAGAAACTTGCTTTGTATTTTGCTGTGAGATCTGCTTTACAAGAGGGACTGGAGGTCTGTCTCAAAAGTTTATGTCCAAAGATAAAAAAAGACAGATGACTGTGCCCCGTGTGGATGGAACAGCACTCCCACACACTGTCAGTGGCACGGCAAATTCATATGGCCTCTGTGGGTGCATTTGGCATCTACTGAAAATAAGGGGAGCTAGGATTTTGGCACCAGTGTCTGGGCTCTTAACTAAATCTATACTGACTTAACCACTGTACTAATAAAGAAAATGTGGATCTATCCAAAGGAAGGTAGGATGTCTACATCCTGATCCCCAGAACTTGTGATACGTTACCTTACATGGCAAAAGGTACTTTGCAGCTATGATTAAGTTAAAGATTTTGAGATAGGGGATTATCCTTAGCCAAGTAGATCCAGTGTAATCATGAGGTCCTTATAAGAAGGAGGCAGGAAATTTCTATCTAGGGAGTAGGATGAAGTGTTTTCACCTGCTTTATACTCTTCTGTATTGATTGAATTTTTGTTTGTTTTGTACAACAGTCCTGTACTACTATCAAATTACAGAGAGAAAATAGCGACAATATCTCAGCTTTGGGAAACACATTTGTAAACATCTTTGTCTTCTCCTTTTCCATGATCGGTGAAAAGACCTTCACAGACCTTATCAGCAACTTCTGTGACCAAGAGAGTTTTTGCTTGATCTTTAAGGATGTCCTCAGGCTGTCCAGACACTGGCCCAGACCATGCTTTGCAACAACTGGAATTCCTCCTACTTTTTAGGACTTACAGGAAGGCCACCCTTTCCAGCAGGTGCTTTTGGATGATTCTGAATTGTATTGTTTCCCCCAGGGACTCCTGGCCTGTGAGTCTCTTGCTTCTGCATCATGTGGTCACTCTCTCTCTCTTACTTGCCTGGCTTCTGCTCTCTGTACACAGGAGCCACCTAGGATCTAAAGCTTCTGAACCCCTAACTCTTCCTAGTACTGTCTGGATTGTGCTATGAATGTTTAGTACATATTTTCTGCTACTACCAATAGAGAAAAAATAACGGTTTGCACCTGAGATAAAGGTTTGAAACCACAGACCCATCTCAGAATAAAAGAGTGTATCCCAGGTGAGCTCCGGAGGCCACATGATCTGTCTCTACTTTTCTCCTTTGCCCTAAGCTTGTAAACAAGTAAGTGAGCAAAAGGTTTTGACATGGCTAGTAGGTAAAACAGTTATGTAACTATAAAGAAATTGACAAAATAACATATGAATGGCAACTCCAGAGCATCTGAATTCTGTTAATCTTGCTACAGTATTAGGTAATCAAAATTGAATAAAGCCTTAGAAATCCTTCGTCCTATCCCACATCCTACCCAATGCAAGAAGTCACTCCAAATCCTGCCTGACATGTGGCTCACGATGTTAATAATGGCTGGATTGATTAATAGTGATAAATCCAGTCATTATTGGATTAATGGTGATAAACCATCATTCATGGTGATAAGTAGTCCAACTAATGATTGATTAGTTTGGTGATAAACTGGATCTTGGCAAATATTTCCATGAGATTACAGAAATTCTTGCCTGTTCCAATATCCTACCATCCCTTTGTCCCCCAGGAAGGTTCAGTCCTTTCATTATAGCATATTATCTTACATACTTTTAACTTGTGTTGAATTAGGGATGCTGGAAACTATGGGTGAATAAGCCAACCCTTGCAATGGCCTGGGAAATGCGTTATCTTTTCAAATCTGAAGCACTTGAGGTCTGTTTTTACCTAAGGGCTTGAATGGTACTGAAGGAAAGGAGAGTAGTGTAGTGGGAGTAACTCTGGAAACTGTTAGCAAGTATGGACTCTGGGTTTACATCTGCCCCTAATGGATGCCTTTCAGCGCATCTCTTTCTCTGCTCTTAGAACTCCAACAGTAAAACGAGAAGGGTGCCGTGGAGCTCTCCAGAACCCCTTCTAGCTCTGACAGGCTGAGTCTGGCCTGGAGCTCAGAAAGGATTAATATTACAGGTCTCAAAATGTGGTCCCCAGAGGAATAGCATCAGCACCACCTGGCACTGTGTTAAAAATGCAAGCTCCTCCCCTTCCTCCCTGACCAGCTCTAACAGACAATGAGTCCGGGACTGGGTCTGGGCCCCAGAAATCTGGGTTTTAACAAGGCTTCCAAGAGATTCTGATGTTTGCTCCAGTTTGAGAACAGCCAATTAATGCGATTCTCTAAGGGTCCATTAATACCACCAGACTTACCAAGAGAACTGACTATATTTAGTTTGTTTCCTTTCAGTTTCTTGGGTCAAACAATTAGTATGAAGAACACAGGACAAGTTGTTTGTATCCCCCACCAAATACATATTGTAAAATGGTTAATATGACCCAGCAGGCTCTCCAGTCTTCAACANGAACTGACTATATTTAGTTTGTTTCCTTTCAGTTTCTTGGGTCAAACAATTAGTATGAAGAACACAGGACAAGTTGTTTGTATCCCCCACCAAATACATATTGTAAAATGGTTAATATGACCCAGCAGGCTCTCCAGTCTTCAACATGAGCAATGAGGTAGGCAGAGTAGACCTGGGTCCTCCCTGAGAGGGGAGGCTCGTTGCCCTGGTCACACACTTAGCAGGTATCAGGGGATCAAGCTAGAACTCCAGCTCTAGTTCCTCACACAGTCCTTTCTTATTGTTTGTCCTGGATTTTGGTGACATAGTCACAAGCAGCTTTCCCCAAGTTCAGGCAATACTCACCACAGGCAAGAGCCAGGAGGTGGGTTTGCCAGGTGAGTGCCATGAACATTCCTCCGATTGCAATGCAAGCTAGAGAGCTGTTGAAACCCCAGAGTCCAGCGTAGATGTTCTCAAATGGAGCTGAAAGACTGAGTCCTATTAGGGAAGACAGGCGGGTCAGAGCTTTGGACTAAAGACAGGGTGTTCTGGAAGGAGCCTGGGGGTGGGGAAGGCATCTGAGAACTCCCATTGGTCCCTTGGAAGCAGACCTTCAAGAAAGGTCTGGAATGTAGAAGATGCCTGAGACAGTAGCGGGGCCGAGGCCGTGCTTAGTATCTGGGAGCAAGTCTGACACTCACCTGCTATTATCCCCAGCAAGGACCCAATCGCAGCGTGCAGGCACATGAGTGGGGAGGAGAGGAGGATGGCGCCTAGGAAGATGGCCCCTGTCCACGGATTATCGCAGCCATATATCTGACCCACACCCACAGGCAGGGACTTCAGCAACTGCGGAAACGATTTAGAAAACGCGGCCATTAAAACGACTGGACAGAAACCGATAGGACACCCACAAACACAGTGCAATGTCATTTTGGATTTAGCGTATCTTATCTTTCAAGATCTGCGTTACTAACATTTATAATTCTCTCTTGCTCTACAGAAAAGTCTCAGTCGCTTTATCCCCAGAGATCCACCATCCCTCCCTGCTGCACGCTGGGCCTTCCTTCTCCAGATCCCTTCGCTCGCTGGCTCTGTGGCCCCACTGACACCTGGTTTTGGTCACTGATAAGCTCCTGGTGTGGCGTCCCTGCTCCCCACTGTGACGATCAGCCACACCTCCCGGCGAGGATGGTAGGGACCACCTCTTACACTTTGTTCTCAACTCTCCATCAGTTCTGAGGCCAATACATCAATGCATCTCTATGGTCCATAGAAGTATTATCACTCCCTTGCAATTCAGCTGTTAGTGCTACGGTCAGAGACCCAAAGCTCAGAAGAAACTACGGGCAGGTTCATGAATCGGGACCATATTTACATTTCTGTTGCTAGTGAGAACATTCATTAATTAAATTAAATGTTTTATTTTTTAAAAACCTATTTATTTATAATTTTATCTTAAAATTCATTAAAATTCTTTTAATTTATTTTTTTATCTTTTTTTTTAGAGAGCACGTATTAATTTAAACCAAGATAGCTTGTTCCAGTTATCAACAACTGTTAGTCCTTAGAACATAAAAATATATTTAAATGTCTGAATTATAGCTTTCTGGCTGAGTTCTGAACTCACAGAATGGGAGTTCTTAGGAAGAAGGCACAAGGTTTGATTCAAGGTAACAAATGGTTTAAATTAAAATACCTATGTTTGGTTAATAGCTTCTGTATTGGGCAGTTTTAGATAGTGCAACTAATCACTATTTTTTTCATGAGGAATCATGATAAATTTTTTATTTTCCTTCTGAATTATTTCCAAATATTGTCATTCATTTTCTGTACAAAAGCTAAAGAAAAAGCTACTTGAACTCCTCACGCTTTGACTGCCCAGCAAAGAGGACAGCAAAGGGGTTTAATAACCTGATAGCAGGAAAGACAGTCTCTTGACACTAAAAAATGTAAGGTTGGTCTTCTTTTGATTTCAAGTGTTTTCTTATTTTTTAATACTTGAGAAAACTTAGACAAATTTATTAAATAAACACCAATACAAAGAGCTGCAATTTAATTTGGGTCAACTAGGCTTTTAAGAAATAGTGCTATCCCTATACGTATTTATAATGAGATACACAGCCAAAGCCTTTCACTGTGTGGATCACAATAAACTGTGGAAAATTATGAAAAAGATGGGAATACCAGACCACCTGACCTGCCTCTTGAGAAACCTATATGCAGGTCAGGAAGCAACAGTTAGAAGTGGACATGGAACAACAGATTCGCTCCAAATAGGAAAAGGAGTACGTCAAGGTTGTATATTGTCACTCTGCTTATTTAACTTCTATGCAGAGTACATCATGAGAAATGCTGGGCTGGAAGAAGCACAAGCTGGAATCAAGATTATCGGGAGAAATATCAATCACCTCAGA
>SJYV01001329.1:589614-626984 GCA_006410875.1 Neotragus pygmaeus | reverse complement strand
CCTTATGGCAGAAAGTGAAGAGGAACTCAAAGGCCTCTTGGTGAAAGTGAAAGAGGAGAGTGAGAAAGTTGGCTTAAAGCTCAACATTCAGAAAACGAAGATCATGGCATCCGGTCCCATCACTTCATGAGAAATAGACGGAGAAACAGTGGAAACAGTGTCAGATTTTATTTTTTTGGGTCTCCAAAATCACTGCAGATGGTGACTGCAGCCATGAAATTAAAAGACGCTTACTCCTTGGAAGAAAAGTTATGACCAACCTAGATAGCATATTGAAAAGCAGGGACATTACTTTGCCAACAAAGGTCCATCTAGTTAAGGCTATGGTTTTTCCAGTAGTCATGTATGGTTGTGAGACTTGGACTGTGAAGAAAGCTGAGCGCCAAAGAATTGATGCTTTTGAACTGTAGTGTTGGAAAAGACTCTTGAGAGTCCCTTGGACTACAAGGAAATCCAACCAGTCCATTCTGAAGGAGATCAGCCCTGGGATTTCTTTGGAAGGAATGACGCTAAAGCTGAAACTCCAGTACTTTGGTCACCTCATGCGAAGTGTTGACTCATTGGAAAAGACTCTGATGCTGGGAGGGATTGGAGGCAGGAGGAGAAGGGGACGACCGAGGATGAGATGGCTGGATGGCATCACTGACTCGATGGACGTGAGTCTGAGTGAACTCCAGGAGTTGGTAATGGACAGGGAGGCCTGGTGTGCTGCGATTCAGGGGGTCGCAAAGAGTTGGACACGACTGAGCAACTGAATTGAACTGAACTGAACACAGCATATATCCTAGGAGAGTGGTTCTCAAACTCTGGCCCACATCACTATTTGGGGAACTTGTTTAAACAGATTCCTAGACTCCACCCCAATGATTATGATTTAGGGAGTCTGAGATAGAACTTGTATTATATTTAAAAAACAATGATTCTGATGCCCCTAAAGCTCAAGAAATCTGAATTACTGTACATATTTTAGGAGATCCATCATAAGAAAAAGCAAAATAGAGAGGTTCTGTGATGGGATCTAACAGTGAGCAACCAGTTCTTTTGATTGGGGTAAGTAGGTGAAGGAAGACAGAACCCCAGGCTGCAGGCCCCTGCTTCAAGGGCTGGCCCCCATCAGACACCCGCCCCTCCGAAATAAGGGCAAAGTTTGGAACAAAGTGTCAGCATACCAGTGGAGCTATACTCTGGAGTTAGCACTGCAGGTGTTAGGAAAAAAGGAAGAAAAGTTAGTTTTGACCATGTAGTCCTTAAAAAAAAATCCCTTAGAACCCAAAGATTTGGAGTAGAACGAATAAGCTCTTAGATGGCAAGAGAAAGTGGCAAGGCTGCTCCAGAGCTGAGTCTCTGTAAGGCCTGATGTCCATCAACAATTACCCAGGAAGTGTCTTCCAGAGCCCAGCGGAGGTGGGAACGGGATATAAGAAGACAGTGTATCTTACCTGCAGGGCACTGAGGTCAGGCCAGGTGACATTGGGAACTGAGGTGGCAGGCGAGACCAAGGAGCTTGGGAAAAATGGATTGTAGTGTCCCGTGGCAGAAAGGTACATTGACAAGGCCATGTTGAAGGGCAGAGTGAAGACGGGGAGGTCCCATTTGCTCAACACGGAGTTCAACGCACTTGAGAAAATTGGACTAAAAACAGCAACAGAATAGAATGGAAGAATATGCATGTGACAAGCCACATCGATAAAGTAAATATCTATACTATAGAGGGGCTTTTTTAAATTAGCAAATATGTCCTTAAAGTGTTGTGTTGGCAAACTTTTGACAGAAAAAAAAAAAAAAAAAAACCAAAACCAACAACTCAAACCCAAACACACCTGGAATAAATCCTGTCATTGCATAACTCTTATGTAAAGTAAAAAGTCAACTCTCAGCTTATTTGGCTTGTGGAAAATTATGCTCTGGGGTTGCTCACAATGAGTTATAAATCTAGGTTTAAAAATAGTTTTGAAGTATTTAAGACAGATGAAAAAAATATTGTCTGAGCAGTTTAAGCCCCTGTATAAACTGCTTGACCACATGCCCTTCCCTCCCCACCAGAGGCAGCCTTGGTCTTCAACTTAGCACTCGAGGGAAAAGACTGTTAACTCGGGAGGGCAGAGGTTTAAGTCCTTGAGCAGGTGAACTGTGTGACCTCGGGCAAGGAGGTACCTCAGTTTCCTTGCCTGTAAACTGGGATATTGGATTAGACGGCCTCTGGGCCCTTTTTGTTCCCTCACTTGAGGACCCAATCAAGGAGCCATCGCTTTGAAGTTAGAATCCCAGGTTTCCTAAACTCGGGGGAGGGGGCGTGGGTGACCCTGTGCAGCGACACCTCCGGTCCTTGAGCCTGGTCTTCAGAGCAGGTGGGAAGTTTCCCCTGAGGAGGCTGGCTGTGCCAGCTGGTTCTCCTGCACACACCTGTGGCTGCAGCCAGGGTGGGCACACTGTCCATGGCCGTGTCTGTGTAGCCACGCGTCTCATGTGTGTGGATGCTAGCATTTCGTATTTTGAATATATCACAGTAAGAAGGAAATGCTTGCTTAAAAAAATGATTTAAGACAGTGTCAATATAGAAACTAGTTTGAAGGACTTAGGGTTAAAAAAGGAATAGAATTTAGTAAATAATTGTTTTGAGGGGGGCGGGGCAGGTGGGTAAGGCAGGGTTACATAGGGACGGTGGTTCTCAGAGTGTGGCCCCTGGATCAGCCACATCAGCACCACCTGGGAACTTGCTGAGATGCAGATTCTCAGGTCCCATCCCAGATGGGCTGAATCAGGAAGCCTCAGGGAGGGACCAGTCGTCCAGGTTTTAACTGGCCCTGTAGGTGGCCCTGATAGTGTGCGTGAGCACTCCTGACGGTGGGGAGTGGTTCTCAACTTTGGTTGTACTTTAGAATCCCCCAAGAGCCCTCAAAACTCCCAGTGTCCTGGAAACTCCCCAAAGCAATTACATCAGAATGTTGCTGTAGGAGGCGGGGCGATGAGGGGTGAGGGGAAGCGACATGCATCAGTATGTTTGAACGCTTCCTGTTTCCAATAGATATATCTTGAATCTAAATAAAAAAGACAGTTTTCTAGAAATTGCCTTATATATAACACAAAAATTACCACTTAAACCATTTTAAGGCGTCCAGTTTAGTGGTATGAAGTATGTTCCCACTGTTACACAGCCATCGCCACCATCCGTTCACGGAATATTTCTCATCTTACAAAACAGAAACCCTGTGCTCACTAAGTAATAACTCCCCCCATCCCCTCCTGCCTCTTATACATTTTTTTTTTTTTCCAAAAAGCCATTTTGAAAACCAGGTACAACTTACCAAGTCATGGACATAGCAGATACAGGGAATAGCAGCCACCAGAAATAATTTCCCTTGTCTGAATAGATCGCCATGAGGATCCCCACCAGGGTAGCGTTGTAGCCCTGGAGCCCGGCTGTAATGGCAGACCTGTGGGCAAGAGGCACAGCTTGAACACCTCCCGGGTGGATTTGGCTGCACGTGCCCATGAATATCACTTGTAACTTCCAGGTAATATTTACATTTGAAAAAGCGATTATATTTAGGGTTTTATTGCAAAGTCTCTAGAAACCAAATACTAATAAAAACATGAAAGTAAGATAGACATGGATAAAATACAAATGTGCATCTAGAACAACGCCTACAGAGGCAACGTAGCTAAGGAGCGGAGGAAAGGAAATCAGCAAGCCAACATAGCCTGTTTCCTCTTAGCCTTTCCTTCCAAAAGTTATTATTTCTTTTGACTCATTAGCCTCTCTGACTTGAATAGAGCTTTTATTTGAAACTCTTCCCTAAGTCTGATTTCCTTTCTGAGAGGTGTAAGATTCTTGAAATGTAAATTCAGTTCCACAGAGTCTTTGATTTTATCAACACAAGTCTTCCAACTTAGAATATATTTTCATCTTCTTCCACTTTGTTGTTTCCAGATATACATTTCCAAATTATTACAAAGAAAAACAATCCCTTTTACTTGGCAAATTATTCCATTCAACTATATGCATCTTTAGCACCTTATTTTTTTTCTTGGGTCCCTTTCTTCCCAGCATTTAACCTCACTTCCAAATGTTGTCCTATGGATTAAGTTTCTACTCCTGGTCAAAATGGTACCTTTTCATAACTGGGGACTAAAATTTATCTCTCTGGAAGCTGAACTAAGCTTTTCACTGTCCAGGAAGAATGAATTTGCTAAACTAAGCATGGAACTAAGATATAATGGGATTAGTGGAATTATTAAGCCACTAAAACTTTTCCTGAATTCATATGCATTTTTTTGCCCAAAATGATAAGTAATTGATCAATAATTAAACTAGACTTCCTTTGGACTGTAGGGTCTTATACCTTAGTTATTGTTGATAAGAATTACTTATAGCTTATTTCTGGTCCCATGTATTGCCAAAAGGATCTGGCTGCTTATTTGGGTACTATGAATAAGAGGCTATAAATGATTTCCTGACTGATGACTAAAGGCAAATATAAAACATTCTGTGGAATAAAGGTTGATTCTCCAGGAAGGGTGGGGCTTTATCACTATTGCCCAGCGTTGGCTCCTGTGTTCTTAAGCAAGAAGCAGAGGCTTGGAGGGACATGCTTACCTGTCCTGATTGAGTAACAGGGACGTCAGGGTGGAGACCACTGTTCCAACACAGCCGTTGAGAGCACACCAGGGATTCTGGACCAGGAGTCCCACCAGAATCAAGATTCCACTGATGGGGTTGCTGACAAACACCACTTGGGATATCCCCCGAAGAACCCAGTCAACGAACTGGAGAGCCTGGGGTTTGTCTGGAAGAGATGAGATGGGCAGAGCTAAGGAAATGGAGGGGCAAATGGGGCTCTCCTTCCTGAGTCTCCTTCCCAAGCCTACCCTGAGCAAAATCCCCTCTGAACAAGGTGAGGCTAACTTTGGATATTCCTTGAAACTTTTTCTCTGAACTCTTTCCCCTTTAGTGACCCCCAGAACCNAGCTTGAACACCTCCCGGGTGGATTTGGCTGCACGTGCCCATGAATATCACTTGTAACTTCCAGGTAATATTTACATTTGAAAAAGCGATTATATTTAGGGTTTTATTGCAAAGTCTCTAGAAACCAAATACTAATAAAAACATGAAAGTAAGATAGACATGGATAAAATACGAATGTGCATCTAGAACAACGCCTACAGAGGCAACGTAGCTAAGGAGCGGAGGAAAGGAAATCAGCAAGCCAACATAGCCTGTTTCCTCTTAGCCTTTCCTTCCAAAAGTTATTATTTCTTTTGACTCATTAGCCTCTCTGACTTGAATAGAGCTTTTATTTGAAACTCTTCCCTAAGTCTGATTTCCTTTCTGAGAGGTGTAAGATTCTTGAAATGTAAATTCAGTTCCACAGAGTCTTTGATTTTATCAACACAAGTCTTCCAACTTAGAATATATTTTCATCTTCTTCCACTTTGTTGTTTCCAGATATACATTTCCAAATTATTACAAAGAAAAACAATCCCTTTTACTTGGCAAATTATTCCATTCAACTATATGCATCTTTAGCACCTTATTTTTTTTCTTGGGTCCCTTTCTTCCCAGCATTTAACCTCACTTCCAAATGTTGTCCTATGGATTAAGTTTCTACTCCTGGTCAAAATGGTA
Organism: Neotragus pygmaeus; assembly: GCA_006410875.1. Classification (NCBI taxonomy): domain Eukaryota; kingdom Metazoa; phylum Chordata; class Mammalia; order Artiodactyla; family Bovidae; genus Neotragus; species Neotragus pygmaeus. The sequence continues at coordinate 621,357 of SJYV01001329.1, read as the reverse complement.
CCTTTTCATAACTGGGGACTAAAATTTATCTCTCTGGAAGCTGAACTAAGCTTTTCACTGTCCAGGAAGAATGAATTTGCTAAACTAAGCATGGAACTAAGATATAATGGGATTAGTGGAATTATTAAGCCACTAAAACTTTTCCTGAATTCATATGCATTTTTTTGCCCAAAATGATAAGTAATTGATCAATAATTAAACTAGACTTCCTTTGGACTGTAGGGTCTTATACCTTAGTTATTGTTGATAAGAATTACTTATAGCTTATTTCTGGTCCCATGTATTGCCAAAAGGATCTGGCTGCTTATTTGGGTACTATGAATAAGAGGCTATAAATGATTTCCTGACTGATGACTAAAGGCAAATATAAAGGATTCTGTGGAATAAAGGTTGATTCTCCAGGAAGGGTGGGGCTTTATCACTATTGCCCAGCATTGGCTCCTGTGTTCTTAAGCAAGAAGCAGAGGCTTGGAGGGACATGCTTACCTGTCCTGATTGAGTAACAGGGACGTCAGGGTGGAGACCACTGTTCCAACACAGCCGTTGAGAGCACACCAGGGATTCTGGACCAGGAGTCCCACCAGAATCAGGATTCCACTGATGGGGTTGCTGACAAACACCACTTGGGATATCCCCCGAAGAACCCAGTCAACGAACTGGAGAGCCTGGGGTTTGTCTGGAAGAGATGAGATGGGCAGAGCTAAGGAAATGGAGGGGCAAATGGGGCTCTCCTTCCTGAGTCTCCTTCCCAAGCCTACCCTGAGCAAAATCCCCTCTGAACAAGGTGAGGCTAACTTTGGATATTCCTTGAAACTTTTTCTCTGAACTCTTTCCCCTTTAGTGACCCCCAGAACCTGAAAGCATCCAGATCTGCTTTAGTGACACCCAGATCCTCTTTCTGCTCAGTCCACAATGTCCATACTAGAACCCCGGTTCCAGAAAGCATTGAATGGACTTATTTAGTGTGCTTAGAGGCTTATACCCTTAAGCCAAAGGCATGAATTACCAAGAGTAAAATTTCAGTTTTTAAGTACGAAAATTACAAGGTGAAACTAAGAGCCTTCCTCTGACATGAACAGAACCACTGTCTCCATTAAAAAGAAAAAAAAAAATGAAGAAGCTCTCAGGTTAGAAGATAAAAAGTTTTTAAAAATGGAAAGAAAAGCAATAGAAGATAGGGGAGTATAACTAAAGATTTGAGTAGAAGAACCAGCAAACCATTTCCCTCAACGCCACAAAGTGGTGTAGATACCTTTAAGCCAGTTCGCAAATTCTTTCATGTCACCAGTGATATAGCCAAGTGCCTTGGGGAGGCGTCTTCTGCCTCGACCTTGTGGAGCCTGAGTTCCACCCTGGTCCAGTTTAACTGCAGTGGGGTTGTCATCCATGGATGTCTCTTCTGGCCCCTTGAGGGAAGAACGGAGCTCATGAACATCTTAATGTAGGACCCTTTGGACTGGCCAGTGTGGGGCATGAGTTGGAAGGCACTTCGTCTGGACCATGACAAATCTCATGGAATGAAGAAAGCACCATTTTCCTCTTGAAATATTGTCAGGAAGATTATTATCAAAACCCAAGCCCCAGACTATTTTTGTCATCACTGTTTTTAATGTCACCATGAGAAGGTTCTGGTCTTTAATTTCATAAGGTTCAGTTTCTAGCTCAATGAACATTTATTGAGCACCTATATCCTCACACTCAAAGAGCTCAGTCTAGTGGGAAAAAATGAAAAATAGTTAATTTCAACATAATGAGTCAGAAAATGATACAGAAATAGCTACAATAAAGTACTTAAGCTTTTTGCTCCAATGAAAGGAGCCAGATGTCAGGTTACAAAATGATGCTTGCTAATGCAGACCAACCAGCTACTTTCTAAGACAAGCAGCCATTTTAGTTTCAATTTTTATTTTACAAAAACAGGCTTTGTTTTAAAAGTTTGAAAGAGAAGAAATGTTTACAAGACAGTTTGTGTGTGTTGACATAGCCTAAGAACTGTGTCCTTCCCCGCCACAGAAATAGGCACTCTCCAAATCAGAGATTATGTCCTGACTCCGCCCTCATATCAGGCAACTGCTTTATATATTCTTTATTTTTTAAATTTGTTATTTAAGTGTTTAAATAACACTTAGTGTTTATTTAAATGAGCAAAATTGTTAAATAAATGAAATGTGCAAATCAACATAAATATGGGACTATACATTTATATACACAGTATATACATACATACATAGTATACATATACATATACATAGTATATACATTATATATTTAGTATATTCACTAAAGTATCGAGAATTTGGGCTATATCATTAAAAAGTATAATTTACTAAATCTAAACTAGAAAAAAAAAATACTGGCAAAATAATCTTCCACAAAGATGTAGAAAATGGAAAAAGTGGAACTGGGCTAGCTTAAGAATGGTACACTGTAAGAGTGTACAGGGCATACTTATAGTAAGCATGCCTCAGGGAAATACTAATAGTATGACCACGACTTGTGCTCACTACAAGACTCTTCACTTCTCATGTTGAGTGTGCAATAACAAAGCATCAGCATCATCAGAATATTGTGCCCTGTAGACAAAACTGAAGGTTTCGTGGTGCTGATGGTAGATATAAAAGAGTACCAATGATGTCATCCCAGAGGTAGGCAAAGGGAGAAAGACCATGGCAAATCCACTTTGAGTTTGCAAAAAAAGCAAAGAGCACAGCCAGGCCAGCATGCAGCAGGGGAACACCAACACCATCAGACCCCAGGAGGCACAAGTGTGGAATGTTGAAGCCACAGGCACGTAAGACACAACCAAGGAAATACCCAAAAGCCATGCGGTTAAACCAACTCGTCTTCTCCCTGCAACCAGGCTGTGAATAAGGGTTTCTCATGCCTATTTTTGGTCTCACTGTTCTTCCATTTACCATACCCAACAAAAAGCTATTAAAGCCCAATTAAAAGGTAATAAAAGTTATGACTTTTAAAGTTTTTGTTTTTTGCAATTCTGATTTCAGTTTTGGCTTCTATTAATCCCAGTACAAAAATGCATGTAACTCATTTTTTATTGAGTCACGANAGGTAATAAAAGTTATGACTTTTAAAGTTTTTGTTTTTTGCAATTCTGATTTCAGTTTTGGCTTCTATTAATCCCAGTACAAAAATGCATGTAACTCATTTTTTATTGAGTCACGATTGTACTTCAATTGTATTATTTCGCTGCCAAATAACCATTCTGCTTTTAAAAATGGCTAGCAATTCCACAAAGTAGAAGCTGTTTATGCAATGCATTCTAGACCACAGTCATTTTGGTTTGGCAAAATAGTGATAGAAACCAACATTTGTGAGACTTCCAATGAATCTTTGCATTAAGAGATTCTTAAACTGAAAACTGTAGGACAGGAACCCAAACTAAGTCTATGTGGAGCTCAGCTGGCCCGAAGTTAAACAACGAAAACCTTTTGAATTATTAAGAAATTATGAAAAATTTGGATTTTATTTCATAATCTAACTGATAGCTATCATTTATTTTCATTTATCTCTCTTTAAACATCGTAACTGAAGATATTGCTTGGTAAGCCCTTTCCTTAGCTATCATGACCCCATTCTCAAAGTCACACATCCTATGAGAGGCATCAGGCTCCAGTGCAGGCAATGACAAGAAACTGCCTTGAGTTTCTGTATGGGTAGATCCAGCTCTACAGAAGTAGCACTGAATGAAAACATTAAAGTGGGCATTTTAAATTAAGTACGGAAGCAACTAGGTACATGGGTTATCCCAGGGTGGACAAATTCCTGTTCTCAAAATTCTTAGCATTTATTTGTTTATTTTAGAGGGTTTTCAATTCATCATCACCTCAGAGATTTTGGAGATACTGATATGAAACCTGATGTTCTAACTGGCCAGACACGATTGAGAACCTGACTGGCCAGAGTTCCCTGCCCAGCCACCCAAAGTTGGATAAAGATTGAACCATTGATCTGAATCTTCAGCCCAGCGTACAGAAGACTTGCTCTGCTTTGTCTTTCTAGTATCCGTATATTGGGGTGGGTGGTAGGGCTACCATGTAATGGAGGGACAGATCTTCTCATGAGTCGATTCCTCCAGGAATCATTTATTCTGGACTGAACACTATAGAGTTCTGGGAACCCTGATTACTCGTTCCAGAACTCAGGCATGAGAACCGGTCGTGAGAAACCAGTAATTTATCAGTTGTGGTTCACCCTAGGATTTAATCATGCTACACTCTTTGTATTTCTTTAGGGAAATTTAAAAGTCTACATATCCTAATTGGGTAGGCAATACAAGGTGATGAAGCAGGAACTAAGTTCAAACTTCTCGAATCTAAGTAGGTCATTAAATTGCACCTGAAAAGACAGGACAAGAAAATATAAGGAATGAACTCTATAAAATAGAAGCAAGATCAATAAAAATCCCCAGAATGCTTTTTCCTAGCTTTCCCACGGTTGTCAAAACTCTGCAGCACAAAGGTCCAACATCTAAACCAAGAAGAGTGTCGTGTGAGTTTCTGGACCAAGATCCCTGTGCACCAGGCTCAGCCCAAGCTGCACTGCTCAGCAGACCGTGAGGACCCCACTTCCCAGGCTCGGTTCAGAAAAGACGCAGCAGAGTCAAACAGACAGAAGCTGTACAAAGGTGGCATACCTGTTCTGCTGGCCCCTGGACCAGGGCCAAGGTTACCCAGGGGAAGCTTCTGTGCGCTGCCTCACCAGCTTTTTTTCCAAAAGGGCCTCTCCAAAGAGGACCAGGATAGGCGTCACCAGCAGCGCCAATCAAAGACCGTCCACTCATCCTTCCTTTCTTTCCATACATGACAAAGGGCAAAAATATGTGAATCAGCAGAAATCGTGCCCTGCCTGTGATGTGAAATGCAGGGTAGAGCTCTTTTAGGGGGTTCCTGAGGAGAGGTGACCTCAACAAAGAAGGCAGACTTCATCAGCTAGAGAGCTCCATCAGCAGAGACGATGAGCTGACTGCAGACAACGAATGTTCATTTTACTTCACTTAAAAGAGAAGAAAAAACTGGCAAGCCATCCTGCACAGCGACCCACGTGTGGATTTTGTGCTGCTGTATTTCTCCATTGGCCGGAAGCTGACAGGTCTGAAGCCCGTTCCAGAGGGAGTGGTGTGCTTCAGGCTCTGTCTCGGGGGATGGAGTCACGATTTCCTTCAGCCTTGATCTTTACAAACGTGAGAAGAAGCCCTGGCATGGGCTCTATTTTCTGTAATAAGATGCTGGCCACACTTGCACAGCAAAAGCCCAGTCTAAGGGACTCCTAAATGCCATTATTTTCCTTCTATCTGAATAAGAATTGGTAAAAATCGGAATCACCTCGTTAATAATAAACAATTCATAGTTATATACAACAGGTGCGGCAACTTTTTGTTTCCCTTAAAAAAAAAATAGAAAAAAAAAAAAACTTCCATTATATCCAAGGATAGCATTCTTCCTTTAGAAGTTCGTATGTTTGGTGTTTATTTTTTTCTTCCTCTTTAATTACTTTCTTCCACTGGCTTGGTTTGAAATCTGAAAACTTAACACTGCTAGAGTGTTTCAAAAAAATCCGTAATTGTGGAAAACTTTACTGACATGTCTTTGGAAAAAGTTGTGTGTGTGTGTATGTTTGTCCATGGTTAAACAATCCGGCTAACACCAAACAGGTGGGTTGTATTATGCATATTTTTGTTTGACAAAGAGCAACATTAAGAAACCCAGTAATAGGGCTCTCATATTTAGCTTAAGAAACAAAAAGAAAGAATGAAAGAAAAAGAAAAGAGACAGGCAGGACTGTCACATTCCCGTCACGTTTCCCCACCACCAAAATCACTCATGTCTTGGAAAATGACATCCTTGAGCTCAACATCAATATTTTCTAAGAGCCAAGAGAGAGAAGACGTTGGGAGAGGATATAGTTCAAGCCTTCATTTTATAGAGGAAAAAAACTGGAGTCCAAAATTTGGGCCATCCATGTTCACTCAGCAGATCAGCCTCATGGAACAGCCCTGGGGATTCTTCGTCTTCCAGGCTGGAACCACACACACTGATGTCCCCACGGAGGTGTTAGGGTTCAGTAACCGTGGACACAGCCTGTCCTCATGGCCTCCCTGAGGTAACTCTGGGGAGGGGGGCTGTTGAACAACAGCAAAGGTTGTTTCACCCCGTGTCCTTGCCAGAAGCAGTGACTCTTCTGACAAACAAACATCTCACCATGCCCCAAAGTAAGCCTTACTCCCTTGTATCACGGACATATCCGCAACAAGGCCTGTGTGTGTTGAAGTTAGCATCCCGAAAATATTCTAGAAGCTACACCCAGTGAGCTTACAGTAGAAGTCAGAGAGCAGTTTTCGTAGCCCAGAGCACTTAGTGCCACAAAGCAGGACTCATCATTCTGAAATACCAAGATTTCAGTTTAACAGCATTTCTTATAGGAAATACAACTCATTCTATTGTCAGCATATATTAGAAATTTGTATAATTAGAGAGCTCGGAGAGTCTTGACCTTTTATGCCTCAGGTATCACTTTTAAAAATAAGGCAAAGTTTTGGACATAGATATGGAAGAATGCATATAAACATTCACGCTTTATCATCATTAGGAGACTTCAGCATTGACATTTATGTGATACTTACAGAACTCGTTATGTTAGGCAGTTTTTGAATCTAAGCTGTGGGAAGTGCTCAGCCTTCTCTAAAACTGTAATGAGAAACAAAGAAGATGCTGTCAGGTATCCTGTCTCCTGCTTAAGACACTCTCTCCTTGGAACACACTCCCTTTGAAGCCTTGAGGTCTGAATTCCACAACAGACAGTGTAGCTGAAAAGAAGTTGCCAAATTGGTGCTTGCAATGTCACTGGTTCTCCCAAAGGGTATTCCAGGGTCCTCCCTCCAGCATGACGGTACATGCAGGGTGATCTGGAAAATTGTACTTGGAAAGGGCCATTCCCAGTCCCCACTTTTTTTTTTTTTTTGAGTCATATTGATAGATCTCCAATTTTACTTATTTCAAGAACACAGCCTCAAACTCTTACGCAGCATCGGTGAGCTCAGAGTCCTTTAGCACCTTCAGTGGACTCCTTGCCGAAACCCTCTTGCACACAGAGCTCTGGTGCCGGGCCGCCCTGCTGCAGAAACTATGAGCCAAGACAGCTTTCAAGCATCCAGGAAGAAGCCTGTGATTTGGGTAAATGGTTTGCTAGTCTACCAGAATTCTAATTTTGTGCTTTTACTCAGTTCCAATAATCTGAAACATATATCTCCGTTAAAAAGAGAAAAATTAGAGAGGTCTAAGGAGACAGCCCTCCCACCAGGAACAGATGCAAATGGACAGACACAGGGGAGTACTCACACAGCAGCTGGCTTCCCAGGCAGAAGGCACTGGCTGATAAAGCCCTGCTGGGCTCTATTAAAAGGGAGGTGCTTAGGAGGAGGGTGCTGGGGGAGGGACCCAAAGCTTTTATACTCAGGACCCACTCTGCATATCTGTGCATCTGGCTGTCTCCTCCCACTCCAGGCACAGGTCCAAAGCACTGCCGAGGAGCGGGCCCCTGTTCTGTACCTTCTGTCTGTCTGTCTCTGTTCTTGACTTGGTGCCAGCAACTTTGCTATAGTTTCTGAGGCTTCCCAGGTCTTTGTCCAGCTCATTGTTATCTTCCCCTTGCAGTTTCCTCTGGAGCCTACCCTCACCCTGGGATGTTCTGGGGAAGACATGTAACTGAAAAGGCTCAACAGACTGTCACTTCAACTGAAAACGTAGAGACAGGTTGCTGCGCTGCAGACTTCGGAATTAAGTGGTAGCTCCCAGGTGGAATGTTCTCTTAGACTTGACATGGTTTCTGCTCAGGTGTAGGAATGCAGGAAAGTTCCCTGGGGTGTGGGGTGAGTGTGGGGAGAACCCAGGTCCACAAAGTGTTTTCTGGAAACTAACCTGCCCTTTTCCCCAGTGAGGAGGGAAACAAAACTATAAATGTTGGCCCGGAATGCCCCTCTTTCCCAGGACAAATTCTGCTGCCTTTAAAAGTCAGGAGGCAAACATTCTATAGCAGAGATATCTAAAATTCAAGTGAAAAATTGCTTTCTTCTTCATTTTCTCCTTAAATTTCAGTTTTGTGGCCTGTTTTGAGATCACGAACAGAAGTGACATGAACTGTGGTGTACTTCTAGGAGCACATAATTTTGAAAAATGAAAACCCCACAGGAAGCTGTGCAGGTGTCAGAGGGGCCTCCTGCCTGCCTGGAAGAGCTGATAGCCCTTGTCAGGGAGGCTGCCAGTAACTCTCTGGCTCCACCCGCTGGACACCAGCCAAACCACAGCTCTCCTTGCTTTCCCGGGGATTCCCTCCCTCCCTCCCAGTGTCCCCGGCGGCTCAATGTGTGTATCTGAGGCCTGGGAGAAAAACTACAAGCCTAAGTTCATGGCCAGAATTTTGAGGTTCAGGCAAATCTCCTGCCAACATTTTCTTCCTGGTAAAAATTCCTTGGGTTACGCTGAAGGGGAAAAGTGAATCATAAGAGGATAGACTGAGAGCCTGGTACAGGAGCGAAAGGAATCACACTAGTGTATCTGTGAGCTCTTTATGCAAATGGGCTACAATCCCTGATGGTGATAATAGTAGTAATAGTGATAGTTACAATAATTATTGAAATTGGACGAATGGCTGGGCATTCACTCTGTGTGCTGAGCACTGAATCCGTGTCAGCCACTTAACCATCACAAAAGTCCCATGAGGTTAATGCCATCATTCCCATTTTGCAGAGAAGCAAACAGAATCTGCCTGCAATGCAAGACACCTGGGTTCCAACCTTGGGTTGGGACGGTCCCCTGGAGAACGGAATGGCTTACCCACTCCAGTATCCTTGCCTGGAGAATTCCACGGACAGAGGAGCCTGGTGGGCCACTGTCTATGGCATCACAAAGGGTCGGACGTGACTGAGTAGCTAAACAGGCTCGCAGAATTTAAATCACTTGTCCGAAGTTTAACATCAAGGTTCGTACTTTGTACCCTAGCGTTATCCAGTATTTCCAGCTTCTGCCCATTGGTTGCTTTTCTTCAGTTCACTAACTAACTCAATGAACTCAAGCATCAACATGTATCTCTAGACCTCAGCCTGAAGCCACCTCCACTTGGCACCCAGGCCGCCTGCTGCCTCAGTGGCCTGAGTCGGCTGGTCAGGGGTGGAGGGTGTTTACTGAGTCTGAAGTCTTGTGGAACCAACTCCTCCCCACCCTTCCTCCCTGCCCTCTCCCCTGGTCCTTGCAAAGGCACACCTTAAATGCTGGTTACAAAACACAGCCGTGTTGTATGGTCTGACTAGGAAGAACAAAGCACGTGGGACTCCCAGTCAGGCAGGCCTGAGTTTGAGTCCTGCTTTCGTCCCCGTGTGCCCTGAGGTACGTCACCAGCTCCGGCCCTCCGATTTCTCACTGTAAAATTGAATAAGCTGACTCTTTTGTAACGCTGTGATGAAGTTTTGCAACTGCATTTGTAAATCTCTGTACCTGACGCGTGGAAGTGGCACCATTCCAATATCTGCCCTTCTCAGTCTGGGTTGGTTTATCCTTGAGGATTCCTGAAAGGGCCCCTCTTCCCAGCCTGAACCAGGAGAAAAGGCTTCTTGGATCTGACACCCGAAGAGGTGTAGTTATGAGCGCGGAGACAACTGTTCGGCAAGAACCATGAGGTGGGCAGGTGGCAGCCACGTTTTCTCACTGCAAGACCCCCAAGACGCCAGGGTCTTGCTGGGTGGCTATGGCTTTGGAGAGAATCCTGCACTGGGTGTTAGAGGGATAACCGGGCGCCCAGTAACAAGTGCATACAAAGGTTTCTCGGTGCTTCTGCACGTGTGGTCAGTTGCCCAGTCCTGTCTGACTCTTTACGACCCCATGGACTGGTGCCCATCAGGCTCCTCTGTCCATGGAATTTTCTAGACAAGAATACTGGAGTGGGTTGCCATTTCCTTCTCCAGAAGCACTTCACGACCCAGGGGTCGAACTCGCGTCCCCTGCATTGGCAGGTGGGTTCTTTGCCACCGAGCCACCTGGAACGCCCCAGGTACTTTCAAACAGCCCTGATTTCACAATTTCATGACTTCTTCTCAACCCCTCCTGGCATCATTTACTGAGTGTTGGGGCAGCGACGTTGTTTCCCTTCCCGAGTCCCACCTGGGCCTCTCCTCACCGAGGCCCTCCTCTCCTGGTCCTGTAACCCTCTGTCTGCCTCAATCCTCTTTGGCTTTCTCCATGAGTCTCTGCCCCTGGGGGCTCCCTCTCTCCTCGCCCACTTTGTCCATGCCCGCATGTCTTCCCTCTGCCCCTCCGCACTCTGCTCCTGGGAGCTGAAAACAGGTATGTCCATATTCCTCTCACAGTGGTCATCCCCCGCAGCCCAGCCCTGTGATAGCTCTGCTATTGTCTTTTATTTTAAAAATATATTCTATGGTGTGCAGTCCCACCTGGGCTGGAGAATATTAGTAGTTCTTTTTTTAAAAATTGATATCAGATCTCTTTGTTTCCACAAAGGTTTTGAGGAAGTTTATAAAAATAGATGTAAGAGGAAATAAGAGCTAGATGAGGAAATGGGGAAGAGGGAAGAACAAAAACTATGGACAATAACACAATTTAAATATTTTCCTAGCATGTCTTGCATTTTCAGGTATTTTAAAATATATATTTTTCTGACTCAGAAATTATCCCAAGTTGCTGCTGGATGTTGATTTATCTGCAACTGATTTGATATTACAAATAATTTGCACCACAGGTATCATGGGGCAGGGCTACACAGGAAATCTGCAGGAGAGGAACCGGCAGAGGGCTCTTCTGAATCCTGAGCAGGGCCTTTCTAGATGGGAGAGAAAGTGCTAAGGAAAAAGCAGACAGACTTCTCTTCCTATCCTGCCTACCAACACTGCCCCCCACCACCGCCCCCCTCACAGAGAAGCAAAGACCACAAGCTGAGTACAGAAAGTCCCTCTGCACTGTGTTCTGGGACCACAGTGTTTGGTTTGGTAAACAGTCAGACAAACAGGCTCCAGACAAGAGCCAGACCCCACACTGACCCAGAACGCCTTTCAAGGGGACCCTTTGTGGTAAGAATTCCTGAGACTGGAGCCAAGTGGGCGTAAAGTGCACAGTTGCTACCCGCTGCACTGCCTGTCCTGGCCAGGGGACCTTGGGGATGGGTGACGGCAGGAGACACCGAGGTGCCTACATGTTTGCTGTTAAGTAATGCTGTTGTGCAATTATTTAGCTCCACTGAGTATCTGCTTGTTTGTCCTGCACACAACAGAAGCATAAGAAAACCTCATGGGGATCTTCCTGTGACTTTTATCAGATCTCTTCTGTCCATGCATCACTTTCTTTCCAGCTCTTAAACTCAGGCTAGCGTCAGGAGCATCATGTAGATCCTCTGGTATCCTCAGCCAGCACCTAAGGTTGTGCACTGCACAAATGCACCGAGTCAAAAGGGGCACCATTAACATTCAAGATCTTTATGTGTTTCCTGCAACAAAACTCCTATAGATGGCAGTAAAATGTTCTGATGAAAGGAATGCTGGGGTGCCTTTGCATGTAGTGGTCTTACTGGTAAGCAGTGACCCTGCTGGTGCTTTTATTTCTTCAGAATTAAAAAATAATACTTTCCCAAAGAGGGACAATAGGGAAAAGGGTAGGAGGACAGTATTTTCATCCTCTTTAGACCAAGTAGAAAGAAGGGACTGCAGTGTTGGGGAAAAAGAGAGTTGGGCACTGGCATGGCCCTGTCTCCCTGACCGTCTCTTGAGAGTGATTTATAATCATCAGATTACCTCCTGACTATTAAAGATGTTGGCCAAGAGGAGAAGGGATGGCCTGGCCACCAGCATTACCAATGAGGCTCTCTGAGCCAGTGGGCTCTTGGCAAAGACATCAGCCGCTGGGGGTGGGTAGGATGGGCTAAAGTCTGCTCCGAGCCAGGAGCCGGGATGGGGGCTACTCCCTAGGGAGCCTTGAGGAGAGAGATGGCATTCGTGTAGTTAAGAAGTTGCAATGACTGGGTAGATATGCTAAAGTAAGGCTGCTCTTTGGAGCCGAGGAGGTGGCAGCTGGCTCAGGCTCCTCACAGTTGCCCTAACTGGAGGCTTAGTGTCTGCTGTGTTGCAGCTCAGCCTGATTTAAAGATCAGAAATGCTTCCTATTATTATCCACTGCCTCTCACCCACTGGCTGCCAAGATTTAGAGAAGAATTCCAAGTCTCTTAGCCCTCCTCCTCCTCCCATTCCTCTTGTCTCTTCTATTCCTGTTGTTGGCATCTGCCAAGGCTGGGTTGGGGGCCAAAGGCAGAGGGACCTTGAGGGCACACTATTCAACTACCTGTCTGATCAGTTGGCTTAAAGTTGGACCACACTGTATCCTCAATCTCTTGAATTGGTAAATTGAGCTGTCATAGCATAAGTCATATTCCGCTGGCCGCAGATTTGTATCAGAGCCTTGGTAATCCTATAATAACGTTGGCATAGGGAATGCAGTTGTGCTGGGATCGTACCACAGACACAGGGAGGATTTTCATGCACCTCTGAGATTGTCCTGTTGTTAAAGAAAAAACTTGAGTTCATGTTTTATTCAAAATCAAAATTAAACCCAGTGGAGAAATGTATTTTTTGACCCACATCTTTTATTAGAACTTAAAAAATCAACTAAGCCTTTAGTCAGTTCAGTTCAGTCCCTCAGTCATGTCCGACTCTTTGCGCCAGGCTTCCCTGTCCATCACCAAATCCCGGAGCTTGCTAAAACTCATCTCCTTCGAGTCGGCAATGCCATCCAACCATTTCACCCTCTGTTGTCCCCTTCTCCTGCCTTCAATCTTTGCCAGCATTAGGGTCTTTTCAAATGAGTCAATTCTTTGCATCAGGTGGCCAAAGTATTGGAGTTTCAGCTTCAGCATCAGTCCTTCCAATGAATACTCAGGACTGATTTCCTTTAGGATGGACTGGTTGGATCTCCTTGCAGTCCAAGGGACGCTCAAGAGTCTTCTCCAACACCACAGTTCGAAAGCATCAATTCTTCAGCGCTCAGCTTTCTTTATAGTCCAACTCTCACATCCATGCATGACAACTGTAAAAACCATACCTCTGACTATACGAATCTTTGTCGGCAAAGTAATGTCTCTGCTTTTTAATATGCTGTCTAGGTTTATAGCACCATTATCCTCTGCAGAAAGCTATTTGAATTAAAAAATTATTTGAGTATTTAACATTAAGATGCAAAAGTAGTGATAGAACTAGAAGGATTCACAGTTAATCACAAACCCTTGTTTTTAAAATAAAATATGGCAATTCGCAACACTATTGTTTTCCTTTTCTTGGTTCCCTGACCAGGATTGAATCTGTGCCCTCAGCAGTGAAAGCATGGAGTCCTAATCACTGGCATACGTGAGTGCTAAGTCACTTTAGTTGTGGCTGACTCTTTGCGACCCTATGGACCACAGTCTGCCAGGCTCCTCTGTCCATGGGATTCTCCAGGAAAGAACAGTGGAGTGGGCTGCTGTGCCCTCCTCCCAGCTATCTTCCCAACCCAAGGGTCAAACCCACATCTGTTCTACCTGCATTGGCAAGTGATTTCCTTACCACTAGCACCACCTGGGAAGCCCCTCTAATCCCTGGACTACCAGGGAATTCCTTGTTGTTATGTCTAGTTGGAGAAATTATTTTTTTTGTTTCACTTTGATTCTAAATGGAAGAAACCAGGGTAGAGCTTAGCTTCTAGGAGCTGGTGGTACCTTCTCCCAAGTAAGGGGGCAACTCTGAGTTTGGGAGAAATATTGATGAGGGAAGAAGTATGGCAGAGACAGAGAAGGACAGATTTTCCACTGTTTTATCCACTTCCCTTGTCAACAGTCCTTTTCCCTCTCAGCCTAATACCTGGATCAAGGGACATATGTGAATAGAGTGCTATTAATATTTAATTATGTCATATGGCCTAGATGGTTGGGATGTGCTGATGTGAGTGAAGTCACAGAATTTATAAGTAGGCTTAAGAGAGGCCTGAGTAGGGGGATTAAGCTCCCTGGTCCCCAAATGCACTGGCCAGCTATACCCAGGGGTCAGCTGAGGTCACATGGTGGGCCAGTGGAGAGTGTGTGGATTAGAAATAGTTCTTCCTTACAGAGAAGGCAATGGCACCCCACTCCAGTACTCTTGCCTGGAAAATCCCATGGGCGGAGAAGTCTGGTAGGCTGCAGTCCATGGGGTCAGTAAGAGTCGGACACGACTGAGCGACTTCACTCACTCTTCCTTACAGAAGAGTGCCTAGGACACAGCTCAAGGGATGCCATTTTTGAAGACTAGCGTCCGTGGGCTCATGACTGAATTCACGTATAAGGTTGATGATGAGGGGGAAAAATCTAGTAAGAAATTTAATCAAAAATACTGGTAAGTGATGAACAAAACAATATATCCCCCAACTCTTAATATCCAGCATCATTCTGAGTTTTGGCTCTTCATGGCTCATGGTTTCACCGAATCTGGGGTTTGCAGAATCTCAGAGTCTACTGCTGAGTCTACTAAACCTGACAACCAATTTCTCAATAGTTTCTCATGCCCCGTAACTTACAAGGAGAAATTAGTCTTAAATTGATATCCATTAGATGGGACATCCTTGGTGATCCAGTAGCTAAGACTCCACTCTCTCAATACAGGGGGCCCTGGGTTCAATCCCTGGTCAAGGAACTGGATCCCACATGCCAAGATTAAGAGCTGGCGCAGCAAGTAAATAAATTAAAAATCAATATTCATTACCATCTTGAAGGGAGGAAAAGTCACCCAAAGGCAGCCCTGGGGTCTGGTGGAGGACCCAGAGCTTCGCTCAGTGTAGAATCTGAGATTTCTTATCTGTGGAGCTTGTGGGCAGCCTCAGCCTTTTGTCTTGATTANAAATTAAAAATCAATATTCATTACCATCTTGAAGGGAGGAAAAGTCACCCAAAGTCAGCCCTGGGGTCTGGTGGAGGACCCAGAGCTTCGCTCAGTGTAGAATCTGAGATTTCTTATCTGTGGAGCTTGTGGGCAGCCTCAGCCTTTTGTCTTGATTACGGCAAGAGATGAAGCTCTGAAGTTCCTAAGAAATTCTCAAACCCCTTTTGCTTCAAACACATCGCTTCATTTATTTTTCCACTTGATGTATTTCATCCTATCATTAAAAGATAATCCCAGTTATAAAAATAAAATCCCCAAACAAGGTTTCCTGATGGTGACCATTCACCCTGATGTCGNGAAATTCTCAAACCCCTTTTGCTTCAAACACATCGCTTCATTTATTTTTCCACTTGATGTATTTCATCCTATCATTAAAAGATAATCCCAGTTATAAAAATAAAATCCCCAAACAAGGTTTCCTGATGGTGACCATTCACCCTGATGTCGGTAGTTCGTCCCAGCTGAAGCCCTTTCTCCCATCACTATGTGCTTAGTTGCTCAGTTGTGTCTGACTCTGCGACCCCATGGACTGTAGCCGCCAGGCTCCTCTGTCCATGGGATTCTCCAGGCAAGAATACTGGAGTGGGTTTCCATGCCCTCCTCCAAGGGATCTTCCCAACCCAGGGATCAAACCCAGGTCTCCCGTACTGCGGGCAGTTTCTTTACTGATGGAGACACCAGGGAAGCCCTCCCTTTCCTCAATTCCAGTGAGACTCCCATTTCTCTGCTCCACTGGACTTCTAGACTTTCTTGTCTATTGGACCCACCTTGTCCTTCTTGTTGCATCCATTCACTCATCCATACAATTACCCAGTGTATGCTAAGTACGGGAGGACTCATAGATGAATTAGATGTTCTAGTTTCAAGGGTGTGTGTGTGAGCTTTTCTAGCTTTCTGAATCTTTTCCTCAGCTCTTAAATGTAAACTGTCCCCTGTCCACTGAAACCCTCAGTCTTCTCCATGTCTTTTCTCTTGGCAAGAACCTCCACCCTGCTTCTACTCCTGTCCTACTCTATCCCACTACAGAATTTTTGTTTTGCTGGCTTATTTTTAAAAAAATTTTTATTGTTACTTTATTATACTTTACAATACTGTATTGGTTTTGCCATACATTGACATGAATCCGCCAGGGGTATATACAAACTCCCAATCTTGAACCCCCCTCCCACCTCATATCATCTCTCTGGATCATCCCCGTGCACCAGCCCCAAGCATCCTGTATCCTGTATTGAACATAGACNATCCTATTTTTTTACGTTCCAACAGTAGGTGTGTTAAATACCTCTTTCACACCACACTCACCGCCCCATGAAGACTCACGGTCTGAGGGAAGGTGCTTTTCAGGCCAAGGCTAGAACCGCTGGACGCATCTCCCAGAGGGCTTCTCTTTCCTCTTATAGTGTTGGCTGTTTGCAATTACATGGTCTTGTAAGGATTTGCTTCATTGAGTTTGCCCACTGGACTGCAATCTTCCTGGGCAGAGTTGAGCTGGTCTTGTTCACGCTGTGGTTCCAGTTCTGGGCTCAGAGTCTGGCTCACAGAGATCCTCACCAGCTATTTGTTGCGTGCGTAGACGAATGAGTGGGTGAACGATCTGGGACTCTGGGGCCTTCAAGGACCAAGGCGAGCTCTTGCACAGCGCTGTACTGAGATGGGTGTGTGTGTCTTTGGTGTGGCAAAGGAGTCGGGGTAGACCTGCCCCCGTTACGTCCTCAGAGCTGGGGGCAGCACTGTGGCCAGACACGTAGCTCACGTGGCGGAGCCCCTGTCATCTGGACACACGCAAGCGGCCCTTGCTCATGGGCTCCTGCCGCAAACCCATCAACCTAAGGCCCCCACACCCAGCACTCCAGCTTGCAGGTCAACCTCTGTGACTAGAGGCTTTGCTTTTCCTCTAAGACTTTCCTGAAATGGGAGAGGATGAGCTCCCATCCCAGGTGTGCAGGCTGGCCAGCTCTTGGAGCACCTGAGTCATCCTGACTGTGGGTAAACAGGCAGGAAGCTGTATTTTCAGGGCCTCCTTGGTGGAGATCAGTATGGATGGGATAGGACAGTCCCAACCCCAGCTGCCAAAACCTGGTTCAACCCACACCCAGAAAGCCTGGGCTCTCCAAGGGCTAGATGTGGGGTACGGCTGGCTCCTCCTCGCTTTGCACCCCAAGTCATAGGCTGTAAATTCACAATATCTTGACCAATTCACTTCCTTCCAGCTGCCCTAGACTCGGCTCTTCTCTCAGGCTGTAGGCCATGCTCTGAGCCTCCCCTCTCCAATCATGCTGGAGTGCTGGGTGTGGGTGCCTTAGGTTGATGAGTTTGTGGCAGGAGCCCATGAGCAAGGGCCACCTGCGTGTGCCCAGATGTCAGGGGCTCTGCCATGTGAGCTACGTTCCTGGTTTCCCATCATACTATAGATCAAAGTCAGTCCCTGGGACTCTCGGGCATGGTGTGAAGTGTGGTTCTTGCATCCTGGTGCAGCAATAAGATACAAAGGAACACTAGTGTCAGGGTCAAGGCTGTGTCTGATCACTGGTCATGCAATGGGTAGAATAGCATTTTCCTTAGCAAGAAAGGATTTGTAATATCATTGTCCTATGGGGGAGCCTATCTTGTGATCTTCCAGGGAGGGTCAGAATGCCTGTCAAGTTTAACCAAGAACTGGCAGGTTTTAAGGCCCTCTAACATGATGTGTGTTTTCTGGGTAGCTCGAATGGTAAAGAATTTGCCTGCAATGCAGGAGACCTGAGTTCGATCCCTGGGTTGGGAAGGTCCCCTGGAGAAGGGCATGGCAGCCCACTCCAGTATTCTTGCCTGGAGAATTCCATGGACAGAGGTGCCCCGAGGGCCTAACAGTCTATGGAGTTGCAAAGAGTTGGACACGACTGAGTGAGTAACACTAACATGATGTGAGATGCTGTGCAGTTAAGTGCTAAATGGAGTGGACACAATTTAGGGCTAAAAGAATTTGGTGTCTGGAGTAGGCAGATGTAGTTTTACTGAAGCTGTGGGCCTTATGAGGCCCTTCACAAGTTTGAGTGGCATTAGTGAAGGCTGGAAAAGAGGGAATGGCCTTTTAGGAAGAAACTTGAGTGTCAGTCAACAGAGGCTCTGTCTGCTTGTGGGCTGTGAATAGCCTTACAATTCCACTGGAGGGTGTGTGCTGTGAATCACAGGCCATGAGTCCATCCCACTCAGGTCCACAGAGAAAGCAGTGCTCCTTCATGTTTGCATCAGGCATCTATATTGACAGGCACTCCGACATTTGCTTCTTTGTGATACAACATGCTAACTTGGCAGTGGGTCCCTACTGAAGGACCCAGAATCAAAGAAAGCATAGGTAAGAAAATACTACGTTATGAAAGAAAAGATAGAATTATGAAACTTTTAACCATGTAAAACAGCAAAATTATGCTCAAAGCTTTAAATATGGGCAGTATTAGAAGGCAATGGCAAGCCACTCCAGTACTCTTGCCTGGAAAATCCCATGGATGGAAGAGCTTGGTGGGCTGCTGTCCGTGGGGTTGCTACTAGTCGGACACGACTGAGCGACCTCACTTTCACTTTTCACTTTCATGCATTGAAGAAGGAAATGGCAACCCACTCCAGTGTTCTTGCCTGGAGAATCCCAGGGACGGGGGAGCCTGGTGGGCTGCCGTCTATTGGGTTGCACAGAGTCGGACACGACTGAAGTGACTTAGCAGCAGCAGCAGCAGCAGAGGGTATTGGGGTCCCTTGTGTAAAGTATACACTCAAGTAATAAATGTAGCAAACTATAAGCAAACATTAAACACTCAGTTTTATTTGCTTTCTTAAAATTTGGGAGGTGTAAGCCAAATTTGCCTGCTTTCTATTTCCCATGCTTGTATTTCTATGCTTCTCTGTAATGAAAATTTCTACCAGTCAAAACCTCTTTAAACATGGCAGATGTTTGAGAACAGTAGCTGACGAGAACGTTTCACTGAGAAGCAGTTTTAAAATCAGAGCCAACTTGCAATTTCTTTTTGGTATTCCCTCTCCTCCCCACCGAGTTAATTTCCAAAGCTCTGCCGGCTTTCAGATCAAATAAAAGTTACCAGCAAATAAGAAGTGATACTTGTTACTGTAAGAACGTTGTGACAAGTCACTAGGACTTTTGCATAAGTTCTTTTTCTTAAATTTCTTGGGGATTCTTTGGAAACAGGGGTGTTGGGACAGTCTCTCTAAGTCTCTGCCAGCAGTAACTCTCCAGCTCGGGGGTTTGTTGTAGAACTGCTAACAGAGAAGATAGATTTCCTGCCAAACAAGCTAAGGACAGAGGCGTTGGAGAATGATGTGAGGGAGGCAGCTCCGTGGCCTAAGGGAAAGATGGAATCTGCTTGGTCCTTGGCGAGGTCTGCAGGGTGTCAATAACCAGATAAATAAACAGGTAAGCCCCAAAGTAATTGGAGATCAGGAGCGACTGTAATTCCATGGACCACGAGGTAGGATGATGAGAGAGACTTGTAGGGAGACTGTGCAGGTATGGATCCTGGGAAGGCTCTGCACAAGTTCACAGTGCCTGCCGCGGAACAGCATCAAAGAAGAAAGGCCACAAATGTGAGATAATTGGGGAAGAAAAAAGAGATAGGCTCGGGGTGAAGGATGGATGAATCAAAAGTGACATTAAGCGTTAAAGAGTGGAGAAGCCAGAACTCATGATGCAGGTGGGCGACGCACATGGATATTTCCTGGCAGCATCTACAGGAGTGGATAACTGCCTACTGAAAGTGTATGTCCAAAAATCCCTTCTTAGGAATGTGCACAAAAGAAATGTGTACACATGGCCACACTGAAGGACAAGTGCCACAAAGTTCAACGCAACTCTACTCCTAATAGCCAAAAAATGGGAAACAAGTCAATTACCCATCACTGGTAGAGTGGATAATGATTCCTTTGCAGAGAAAGTGAGGGAATGACCTACAACTTCACACAGTGCTATGAATACACCTTGTAATGTTGAGCAAAAAGAAGCCAGGCACAAAACACTACAGACTGTGTGATTCCATTTATGCGAAGTTCAAAATAGGCTAAACTGAGAGAAGTCAGGGTACCAGTCACCACTGGAAGGGGGATCCGGGGAATTCTGAAATGCTGACAATCTGCTGGCTACCTGGGTGTGTTAGTTTGTGAAAAGTACATACCATATATTTACAATATGTGCCCTTTAATGTCTAACATCACACTTTAATAAAAGTTTAATGACAGTGTAAAGTAAAAGCAATTGAAAGCCTATGACATTGAATTTGAGATGTCTGGACAGGCAGCTGGAAATCCTCAGGATGCATTTGGAGATGGGGGACTCTGGTCTGCACAAGAATCCAGATCTGGAGACATTTAATTTGGGGGGAGGCTGTTTAACCTGAAGAGACAGGAAGACGGGAAGGTGGGCGTGTGTTTGGGACGCTAGGGGAGCAGTGAGAGCAGCAACAGATCCTGTTAGAAGGCTGAAGGCAGATGGGAAATGAGCAGAGCCATTTATCAGAAGCCTGTTCAGCACTTCCCTCCACTGGGACCCCCTGCTTTACTCTCTGCTGGGCCTTATATTTTGGTGGGGTGGAGGAAAGGTGTTCCTTTATCCCTTTCGGTGGCATCATCTTCCCCGAAAAGCTGAAGAAACGGGGCTGGCAAGGTGAACGTTCCAGGCCGGCGAGAGTGGCCTGAGGCACCAGCCCAGCCGTCCACTTGAAGGCACGTGATGCCGTTGACCGTGCAGCTGCCAAGCGGGCAGGCGGGCCCCTGGGCAGGAGGGCAGGCCCCACGAGAGGGCCTTGAAGGTCCACCAGAGGGGGAGGGGTGATGCACCACCTGGCTCTCCCGCTTGGGATACAGGGGCCTCTCGAGATACAGGAGGAGTGTGCTGGGATCCGTGCCCACACACAGCGGTGACACAGACTTGTCACACCACCTCGTGTGGGCTGCAAGGCTGCTGCTTTCTCTGTAAGCACGGCAGGTCAGGAGGCCAGGGTGCCGTCGCACACACCTGTGTGATGCTGGCGGCCAAGGTGATATGTCCATAACAGAGCCAGTACATTTCCTCTGATGGAAAATACCAGGGCAGCGAGGACTACCAAACAGAGCCGCATAAAGCATGGAGGCGTCGGCAGCAATGCAGAAGGAAAAGACTCATCAAGATAGCGCTCTCTCCCACACGTGCCCCAGAGGCCCCACCACGAACTCTTAACCATTACACACGGAACGGGCAGGAGTGGCCAAGCAGCTGCCTGGGCCGAGCGGGAGAAGTCCTGCACGGAAGCCCCTCCCTCTGCAGGGGGCTGCTTCTCCTCCTCCATCACCGACTAACGTTCCTCCTCAGTGGGATGATGGGTGGGTGTGTCAGTCCCCAGGGTAGGAGCGTCCCAGGACCAGTGGTTCTCGTTTCCACTCCAGAGCCTTTGCTATGCTTTTTTCCCCTAGAGAGATGCCCTTGAGGGTCCGAGGGATGGGGCTTCTGATTCTGGGCTTCTGAGCATGATAATATGAAGATGTGGGGCGAGTTCTGGGCACTCTCCTCAGTCTTCTCATCTGTACGATGGGAACGGCGCTCCCAGTGGCGTTGCCCTGGTAGCATGGAGACCCTGGCAGAGAGAACACACACCAGTTGTTCTCCATCTCACTTCCATTAACCTCTGCCTGGAGTGTCCTAACAGTCAACAGGACCTTGCGTTTCAAGTGGTTTCACTAATCAGATAGTGTACCTGCCTCGCCTGAGTCTGGCTCAGCTCCCAGGCTTGGAAGCAGCCACTGTGTGGCCCAGCTTAGCTGAGGGCTGGGGTGTTGCTCTGGAAAGGAACACGGTGTCTCCACATCCTCTGAGTGAAGTCACTTCTGTAATTTCTAAAATGTCTTTGAAAAGCTAGTGACTATTTGCACATTTGAATTTGACAGCTCACTTTAAAAATCGCACGTTTCAATAGTTAAGCGTGTTTTGAAAATACAACTGTCGGAGGGCTTCTGGATGCTAGAGTGATATTGTTTCTTGACCAGGTATCAGTTACATGAAGTGTGTTCATTTACCAGAAACGTATTTATGAAGTGTTCACTCTTCTGGATATATGTTTTTAAAAATGGATTTGCTACAGGTTTTCTGAGCTCTGTCACTTGAACTCACAGTAGGCGTTGAGGACTGTTATGGAGTGACTGCTGGCTCAGCCTGAGGGTCAGAGGTCTTGGACCAGAGCTTAAGTGGACCTTGAAGAGGTCACTTTAAGGCTACCTCTGGTAGACAAGGAGACCCCACCAGCTTGTTACCCGCCAGATCAAAAATGTTAGAGCTGAGGTGTGCACAAACTACCACGAGAGTGTCAAGAATGGAAACTAACTTTGCCTTGAGGGTCAGGACACTCCTCATAAAAAATGCCAGTGACATTTGACCTGGATACTGAAGACTGAAGAGGAGTGTATCTGGTGGGAAGAAAGAGATGGCAAGAATAGTGTGAACAAAGACAGTAAAATTAAGGTGCAAACTTGGGTCTGAGGCTCAGAAAATATTCTAATGTGGAAGAGCTTAGTGTGTTAGTGTGTGTGTGATTAGTGGGAAGCGAGGCTAAAGAAGTAAGCAGCAGTTGGATCATGAAGCACTTTGTCAAGCTCAGGAGTTGGGATTTATCCTTCAGGTGGTAAGATCTCTGAAGGATGCTGAGTAGGAGAGCCCACTGCGGCTTCTCCACCATTACCTTCTCTATCACCAACCTCAGCAGCTCAACAAACACCCACCTCACCATCACCTCTCCATCCTTCACGACCACCACCTTTACCATAACCTCCATCTCCACTACTTCCTTCCCCACTAAGCATCTGCCTGCAATGCGGGAGACCTGGGTTTGATCCCTGCGTCGGGAAGATCCCCTGGAGAAGGCAATGGCACCCTACTCCAGTACTCTTGCCTGGAAAATCCCATGGACGGAGAAGCCTGGTAGGCTACAGTTCATGGGGTCACAAAGAGTCGGACACAACTGAGCAACGTCACTTTCTTCTTTCCTTCCACCACCGCCTCCTTCACTAAAGTATCTACTGCAATAACTACCTTCGCAGAGTGAAGTATCACAATGAATTAGGGAACAACACTTAGATGTCACTTATATTTTGCTACCTAACAAGGCCTGGGGAAGGATACAGAGAGAGTGTGGAGCCTGGAGCCAAGCCCCTTGGTGGGAAGGGAGGCTCGCCTTTGCTAACCTGCATTTTTCTGCTCACCGTTGGTGGCATGAACTGTGCTTTATGCAAAATGATAAGGTCCAGACCAAAAATTATCAAGGAGACAGAGAGGCTTCTGAATGTAGGCATGCAAGACAGCCAAGAAGAAACTTGGATTTGCTTATAACTTGATAATACAATTTTTAGAACTTTTTTTTTTTTTTTGCAATTCAAGGTTTCAGGATTTCAAGCAATGCAAATCACTGCCTATGGTAGAAAAGCAATAGCCAGGAGCACTACCTTTACTATCTCATTTAACTGTTAAAAGAACTACACTAACAAGTTCATATTTTTCCTTGTTAAGATGAGAAACTTGTGCTCAGAGGATTAGACAAGTTCCCCAGGGCTTCACAACTCATGAGAGGTTTTTAATAAACAGCTGTGCGCTCTCATGTGATCTGACGTCCTTTTGGGAATCAGTGAGTTGGGGCATAGGCCTGAGATTGGGAGGTTATACCCTGGGTGGAGAGTCTGTAGTGGAAAAGAAGAGTGCGGAGAGAGGACTCGCGTGGCTTTCGGAGGTGCTCGGGCGCCCTCTGGTGGCAACACAGAGGTATCACGAACCAAGGAGTGCTTGGTGTTCCTGAGTTCGGTGAGCATGTATGTACACAGGATGCACGCACATACACACGAAAAAGGGCACAAAGTGGGCAGTGGAAATAGGGACGGGAAAGAAAGAAGTACAGGAAGGGAGGGGTCATTCTGGTCCCACTTACCTATCAGGGTCTGTCCCCCCTTCCCCCTCCCCACCCATCTTGCTACAGACTACTTTTCTCTCTCCTTTAATCCAAGGATGAGCCGCAGTTCGTAGGCTTTGGTGTGAACAAGAATCAACAGAGAGCCTGCCAGCGCAGCATCTGGGCTCCAGCTTGGGGGTTTCTGATTATTGGGTCTGAAAGGGCCCCAGCAATCTGCCCTTAAAAACCAGGTTATTCTGATGCAGATGGTTCTTGGATCACAATTTCAAGGAAAAAAAAAGTGCTATTTAATATTTACCTTAAAAAATGATGCTTCATTATAAACCAAAACTGTGCATCCTAAACCAGTTAGCAAAGTGATCCAGAGGAACTCCCAGATTACACTGACTTATTTCTGCTCTCATCTGGTTAAAGATGAAAACATGAAGTGAAAGTTGCTCAGTCGTGTCTGACTCTTTGCAACCCCATGGACTGTATAGCCCATGGAATTCTCCAGACCAGAATACTGGAGTGGGTAGCCATTCTCTTCTCCAGGGGATCTTCCTGACTCAGAATTGAACCAGGGTCTCCTGATTGCAGGTGGATTCTTTACCAGCTGAGCCACTAGGGAAGCCCAAGAATACTGGAGTGGGTAGTCTATCCTTTCTCCAGGGAATCTTCCTGACCCAGGAATTGAACCGGGGTCTCCTGCATTGCAGGTGGATTCTTTACCAGCTGAGCTACAAGGGCATCCCTAAAGATGAAAAACAAACAAACAACCTTCAGCCATACTGGTGGCTTAATTCTCAAAGAGGAAAGTTAAAACATTTTAAGAGCATTCAGATGAGTAAGTCTGTTAAAAGAGTGGATCCTGAACTTGAGTTTCTTGGAAACATGCTTCTAGAGAAGTAAATATGTGCCCACATAAAAAGCCTTCACTGGTAAAGTAAGAGATCCATCAAACATGCTGGTATTAAAGTCTTTGAGACTACAGTATGGAAAGATGCTTAATTTTATTCAGCTTAATATACCTAGAACTTGTTGGGTCATGTGACTTTTTTCCAATTTTTTTTTGGGTAACATGTTTATTAAAGTTCTCAATAGACCAGCTTCGGAAATACTACCCTAGAATAATAAGAATGTAAATTAAAGATTTTCTGGGTTCTGGAAAAAAACTCCAATAAGTGGGAAAGAGTAGTCTTATATAATTGATGCTAACTAAATATTCATACATAAAAGACTGAGAATTTTACCTCACACCACATATAAAAATTAACTCAAAATAGATAAGAGACCTGAATATAAGAGCTAAAACTGTTAAATTCTTAAAAGAAGTGTTTTCACGACCTTGGCTTAGGCAATGATTTTTTAGATATGACACCAAAGGCACAAGCAATAAAAGAAAAAATAAATTGAACTTCATGTCAATTAAAAGCTTTTGGATTTCAAAGGACACCATCAAGAAAGTGAAAGGACAACTCATAGAATGGTAAAAAAGATTTTCAAGTTATATATCTCATATATCTGACTTGTATTCAGAATCTATAAGGAACTCTTACAGCTCAATAATAAAAAGACAACTTAATTTTAAAAATGGGCAAAAGATATAAATAGATATATCTCCAAAGAAGATAACACAAATGTCCATTAAGGACATTAAAAAATGCTCAATATCATTAATCATCAAGAAAATGCAAATCAAAACCACAATGGGATATCACTTCACACCCACTAGGAGAGCTATAATTAAAGACAGATAATATAACTGTGGGGAAGTGGAGGAAATTGGAACTCTAATACATTCCTGCTGGTAAAAACGTAAAATGGTGCAGCCATTTCAGAAGACAGTCTGACAGCCCCTCAAAAGTTTAAACAAATAGTTACCATATACCTAAGTAATTCCTCTCCCATGTATGTACTGAAACGAAATTAAATCACACAAAAATTTGTACATGAACATTTATAGTGGCATAATTCATAACAGCCAAAAGTAGTAACAACACAAATATTCATTAACTGATGAATGGATAAACAAAAAGTGGTATAAGAACACAATGGAATCTATTCAGCCATAAAAGAGAGGAAATACTAATTCCTGTTGTAGTGTGATGATCTTGAAAGCCTTATTTCTGCCAAGTAAAAGTCACATTTCCATATATGTGAAATGTCCAGAATATGCAAATCTATAGCGACAGAGAGCTGATTAATGTTGACCTAGGGCTTTGGAGAGGCTGGGAGGAAATGTGGAGTGACTGACAATGAGTACAGAGTTTCTTTTGTAGGTGATGAAAATGTTCCAAAATTGATGACAGTGATGCTTTTTATATAATAATTCTGTGAATATTATATGTTTCAATGGGTGAATTGGATGATATGTAAATTGTATCTTAATAAAAGTGTTACAATAAATTTACAAGTTTTTTCTTCCATAGAGGCAGTGGAAAGTTCTTGAGAATTATGTATGAAAACAAATATTTATTTAACAATTAAGTGTTTACTCCAGTCAGAATGGCTGAGATCCAAAAGTCTACAAGCAATAAATGCTGGAGAGGGTGTGGAGAAAAGGGAACCCTCTTACACTGTTGCTGGGAATGCAAACTAGTACAGCCACTATGGAGAACAGTGTGGAGATTCCTTTAAAAACTGGAAATAAAACTGCCTTATGACCCAGCAGTCCCACTGCTGAGCATACACACCGAGGAAACCAGAATTGAAAGAGACACATGTACCTCAATGTTCATTGCAGCACTGTTTATAATAGCCAGGACATGGAAACAACCTAGATGTCCATCAGCAGATGAATGGATGAGAAAGCTGTGGTACACATACACAATGGAGTATTACTCAGCCATTAAAAAGAATACATTTGAATCAGTTCTAATGAGATGGATGAAACTGGAGCCTATTATACAAAGTGAAGTAAGCCAGAAAGAAAAACACCATTCCATATATATGAAATTTAGAAAGATGGTAACATTAACTCTGTATTCGAGACAGCAAAAGAGATGCAGATATATAGAACAGTCTTTTGGACTCTGTGGGAGAGGGAGAGGGTGGGGTGATTTGGGAGAATGGCATTGAAACATGTATAATATCATACGTGAAACATTGCCAGTTCAGGTTCGATGCATGATACTGGATGCTTGGGGCTGGTGCATGGGGACGACCCAGAGGGATGGTACGGGGAGGAAGGAGGGCGGGGGGTTCAGGATGGGGAACATGTGTACACCCGTGGCGGATTCATGCTGATGCATCTCAATACCAACACAATATTGTAAAGTAATTAACCTCCAATTAAAATAAATTTGTATTTAAAAAATAAAAAAAAGAAAAAGATTTTGCATATGATATTGATCCATGTTCTTACTGATACATGTTTACTGTTATGTAGTATCTCACTGTATAAATAAAGTACAACTTATTTACTCATTTGAAAAAAAAAAACAAGTGTTTAGTCTATCTTGACCGCCTTTAACAAGACCTATTGCCTGCTTGAGCTAAAATGATAACAAGGACATAAAGTTAAAAAAATACACATTCCTAAGGGTAGTGGAGACAAGATGGTAGAGTAGAAGGATGTGAGCTCACTGCTCATGAAAACACCAAGATCACAAAGAACTGCTGAAGAAACACTGACAAACAAAACAAAAAAACCCATTGGAATCTACCAAAAAGCATATGCTATGTCCAAAGACAAAGAGGAGGCCACAATGAGATGATAGGTGGGGTGCATTTGTAGTAAAAGCAAGTCCTGGGTGGGTGATGCACAGACAGGAAAATAATTATATCACAGAGGTTCTCCCACAGGAGTGAAAGTTCTGAGCCCCACGTCAGGTTCCCCAGCTTGAGGGTCTGGCATTGAGAAGAGAAGGCCTTGGAGTATCTGGCTTTGGAAGCCAGTTGGGTTTGATCCTAGGAATTTCATAGGCTTGAGGGAACAGAAATCACACTCTTAGAGAGTGCACAAGGTCTTGTGCATACCAGGAATCAGGAGGAAAAGCAGTGACCTTGTAGAAGCCTGGGCCAGACCTCCTGCTGGTACTGGAGTGTCTTCTGTGGAGGCGGGGGTGGCTGTGGCCCACTCTGGGTTCAAGGACACTGTTGGCAGTAGTTCTAGGAAGTGCTCATTGGCATGGGCCCTCCTGGAGGCTGCCCTTTTCTCGCCAAGACCTGGCCCCACCCAACAGCCTATATATGCTCCAGTGTGGGCTGCCTTAGGCCAAACAGCCAACAAGGCAGGAACACAGTCCCATCAATCAGTATCCCTGACCCCACAGCTGTCCACTAAACACATCTCTTGACGTGACTCCCTACCGCAGGGATAGGACCCAGCTCCACCCACCAGTGTGATGGACCAGTCCCTCCCACCAGGAAGCCTGGAAAACTCTCATAGAGCAGACTCATCCACCAAGGATCAGACAGCAGAAGAAAAAGAATTACAACTTCAGTCCACAGAACAGAAACTGCAATTTTAGAAAGCTAGATAAAGGGAGATGGCAGAGGAATCTATTCTAGAAGGAACAAGATAAAACCCCAGAAAAACAATTAAGTGAAGTGGAGATATGCAATTGACCTGAAAAAGAATTCAGAGAAATGGTACTAAGGATGATCCAAGATTTCAGAAGAAGAATGGAGGCACAGATCAAAATGTTTAACTAGAGCAATGGCACCCCACTCCAGTACTCTTGCCTGGAAACTCACCATGGATGGAGGAGCCTGGTGGGCTGCAGTTCATGGGGTCGATGAGTCAGACACGACTGAGCGACTTCACTTTCACTTTTCACTTTCATGTATTGGAGAAGGAAATGGCAACCCACTCCAGTGTTCTTGCCTGGAGAATCCCAGGGATGGGGGAGCCCAATGGGCTGCCGTCTGTGGGGTCGCACAGAGTCGGACAGGACTGAAGCAACTTAGCAGTAGCAGCAGCAGAAGCTAGAGCTAGAGCTAGCAGATCCATAGAACAAACAAACAGAGATAAGCAATGCAATAAGTGAAATGCAAAAATGCCCTGCTGCTGCTAAGTCGCTTCAGTCATGTCTGACTCTGTGCGACCCCAGAGATGGCAGCCCACTGGGCTCCCCTGTCCCTGGGATTCTCCAGGCAAGAACATTGGAGTGGGTTGCCATTTCCTTTTCCAATGCATAACAATGCACTAGAAGGAATCAATGGCAGAATAACTGAGGCAGAAGAATGAATAAGTGAGCTGAAAGACAGAATGGTGGAAATCACTGCAGTGGAACAGAATAAAGAATGAAAAGAAATGATAGTGGAAGAGNAATGCATAACAATGCACTAGAAGGAATCAATGGCAGAATAACTGAGGCAGAAGAATGAATAAGTGAGCTGAAAGACAGAATGGTGGAAATCACTGCAGTGGAACAGAATAAAGAATGAAAAGAAATGATAGTGGAAGAGATAGTCTGTTGGTTATTAAATGGTCAACATTTGCTTTACAGAGGTCTCAGAAGGAGAAGAGAGAGAGAGGACCTCAGGGAATATTTGAAAAGGCAATAGCAGAAAACTTCCCTAACATGGGAAAGAAAACAGTTACCCAAGTCCAGGAAGCAAAGAGAATCCCAGGCAGGATAAACTCAAGGAGAAACGTTCTGGGACACATAATAATCAAACTGACAAAAATTAAAGACACAGAGAAAATATTTTTAACAAGGGAATATCAATAAATAACATACAAGGGAACTCCCATAAGGTTATCAGTTGATTTTTCAGCAGAAACTCGGCAGGTGGGAGTGAGGGGCACAATACATTTAAAGTGGTGAAAGAGAAGAACCTACAACCAAGAACACGCTACCTAGCAGGTCTCTCATTCAGATTTGATGTAGAAATCAAAAGCTTTATAGACAAGCAAAAGCTAAGAGAACTCAGCACCAGCAGACCAGCTTTGCAACAAATGCTAAAATAACTTCTCTGGGCAGAAAGGAAAAGGCCACAAGCAGAAACAGGAAAATTATGAATGAAAAAGTCCACCAATAAAGGCAAATATACAATAAAGGTAGGGCTTCATCTACACAAATATGATATGAAATCCACAATCATGAGAAGAGGAGAGTACAAATGCAGGATACTGCAAATATATTCGAAATTAAAAGAACAGCAACTTCAAACAATCTTGTTTACATACAGACTGCTGTATCAAAACCTCATGGTAACCAGAAATGAAAAATATACAACAGATACCCATATACACACAAAGAAAAAGGAATCCAAACACAACACTAAAGTTGGTCATCAAATCGCAAGGGAAGAAAAGAAAAGAAGACTAGGAGCAAAAAGACCAGCAAAAACAAATCCAAAACAATGAGCAAAATGGCAATAAGAACATACATATCAATAATTACTTTAAACATAAACAAATTAAATGCTTCAACCAAAAGACATAGACTGATTGAATGGATACAAAAATAAGACATGTATGTTTGTTGTCTATAAGAGATCTACTTCAGATCTAGTGATACATACAGACTGAAAGTGAGGTATAGAAAAAACTTGTTCCATGCAAATAGAAATCAAAAGAAAACTGGAGTAAAAATACTCATATCAGACAAAGTAAACTTTAAAATAAAAATTGTTACAAGAGACAAAGAAGGACACTACATAATGATCAAGGGGTCAATCTAAGAATAAGATATAGAAACTGTAAATATATATGCACCCAACATAGGCAAATAGTAACAGTCATAAAAGGAAAAATTGACAGTAATATAATAACAGTGGGGGAATTTAACACCCCACTTTCCTCAATGGACAAGTAAAACAGACAGAAAATCAGTTAGGAAACACAGGCCTTACATGACCCATTGAGATCAATGGACTTAACTGATATTTATACAGAATCCTATCCTAAAGCAGCAGAATAAACATTTTTTTTTCAAATGTAGATGAAATCTTCTCCAGGATTGATCATATACTGGGCCACAAAGTGAGCCTTGGCAACTTTAAGAACATTGAAATCATATCAAGCATCCTTTCCAACTACAATGCTATGAGATTAGAAATCAACTATAAGAAAAAACTGTAAAAAACACAAACACATGGAAGCTAAGCAATATGCTGCTAAAAAACAAACGGGTCACTGAAGAAATCAAAGAGAAAATAAAAAACCAACAAAACTAGAGACAAAAGAAAACAAAAGCATGACGATCCAAAACGTATGAGATGCAGCAAAAGCAGTTCTAAGAAGGAAGTTTATAGCAGTGCAAACTTGCATCAAGAAACAAGAAAAATCTCAAATACACAATCTAAACTTACAGCTAAAGCAGCTGGAGAAAGATCAAAACCTAACGTTAGTAGAAGGAAAGTAATAAAGATGAGACAGAAATAAATGAAATAGAGATGAAAAAATTGAAAAGACAAATGAAAATAAAAGCTGGTTCTTTGAAAAAGATGGGGCTTCCCAGGTGGCTCTGGACTAAAGAATCCGCCTGCCGATGCAGGAGGTGCAAGAGATACAGGTTTGATCCCTGGGTCAAGAAGATTCCCCAGAGGAGGAAATGGCAGCCCACTTTGGTATTCTTGCCTTGAGAATCCCGTGGACAGAGGAGCCTGGTGGGCTACAGTCCAAAGGGTCACAAAGAGCCAGACATGACTGAGTGAGCGTGCACACACACTCTTTGTAAAGATAAACAAAGTGGATAAAACTTTAGCCAAACTCATCAAGAAGAAAAAGCAGAGGGCTCACATTAATAGAATTAAAAGTGAAAAAGGAGAAGTTATAATGGACACCACAGAGATACAAAGGATTACTACAAGCAATTATATGCCAATAAAATGGACAACCTGGAAGAAATGGACACATTCTTAGAAGGTACAAGACTGAACCAGAAAGATATAGAAAATATAAACAGGCATATCACAAATACTGAAAAAGTCCAGGGAGATGTGTATAAG